>JAJQXH010000084.1:462500-505000 GCA_022343465.1 Oscheius sp. G VE-2021
GAGAGAGAGAGAGAGAGAGCGAGAGAACGAAAGAGAGAGAGAGAACGAGAGAACGAGAGAGAGAGAGAGCGAGAGAACGAAAGAGAGAGAGCGCGTGAGAGAACGAGAGAGTGAGTGAGAGAGAGAGCGAGAGAGTGAGTGAGTGAGAGAGAGAGAGCGAGAGAACGAAAGAGAGAGAGAGAGAGAGAGAGAACGAGAGAACGAGAGAGAGAGAGAGAACGAGAGAACGAGAGAGAGAGAGAGAGCGAGGGAACGAAAGAGAGAGAGCGCGCGAGAGAACGAGAGAGTGAGTGAGAGAGAGAGCGAGAGAACGAGAGAGTGAGTGAGAGAGAGAACGAGAGAACGAGAGAGCGAGAGAACGAGAGAGTGAGTGAGTGAGAGAGAGAGAGAGCGAGAGAACGAAAGAGAGAGAGAGAGAGAGAGAGAGAGAGAGAGAGAGAACGAGAGAACGAGAGAGAGAGAGAGAGTGAGAGAACGAGAGAGCGAGAGAACGAAAGAGAGAGAGAGAGAGAGAGAGAGAGAGAGAGAGAGAGAGAGAGAACGAGAGAACGAGAGAGAGAGAGAGAGCGAGAGAACGAAAGAGAGAGAGCGCGCGAGAGAACGAGAGAGTGAGTGAGAGAGAGAGCGAGAGAACGAGAGAGAGAGAGAGAGAGAGAGAGAGAGAACGAGAGAACGAGAGAGCGAGAGAACGAGAGAGTGAGTGAGTGAGAGAGAGAGAGCGAGAGAACGAAAGAGAGAGAGAGAGAGAGAGAGAGAGAGAGAGAGAGAGAGAGAACGAGAGAGTGAGTGAGTGAGAGAGAGAGAGCGAGAGAACGAAAGAGAGAGTGAGTGAGAGAGAGAGCGAGAGAACGAGAGAGTGAGAGAGAGAGAGAGAGTGAGAGAGAGCGCGAGAGAACGAGAGAGAGCGAGAGAATGAGAGAGAGAGAGAGAGAGAGAGAGAGAGCGAGAGAACGAAAGAGAGAGAGCGCGCGAGAGAACGAGAGAGTGAGTGAGAGAGAGAGCGAGAGAACGAGAGAGTGAGAGAGAGAGAACAAGAACGAGAGAGAGAGAGAGAGAGAGAGAGAGAGCGAAAGAGAAATATGATGAAGAGAGGTTATGGTATGCCAAAATTTTCGGGCCAACCATGAAGTAGGACTTTGGATGAAGCCCCAGCAAAAATGACCTTGGTCCAAAAGTTTCAGGATAAAGTTAGGGTACCCTCATTAACAAAGTAGCCAATTCTAAGACATCAAGTTTTTCCCTAAGACCGCGTCCTTATGGCACTCGCTCGAGTTTTGCAGAGACAGAATCTTAGAAGCAAATGAACGTACACCAGTAAGAGAGTTTCAGTTTGCGTAATGACGACGGTATACGGTTTGGACGACGAGAGGACGGTTTGGTGTATGGGGAAAGCAAGAGACAGCGAATTCATTTCACCAAAAGTCGTAAAATCGGCTCTTAAAGGGGAAGGACCTCGTAAAATTGATTTTTCAAAGTCTCTTTACATTTTTTCACTGAATTGATATCGGTTCCACAACTCTGAAACATACCCCTTTTATACGTTTTGGACTGCAAAAGGGGCGCGTTTACACGGCCGTTTTACGCGTTTGCCGCACGGAAACACGGCCAGAGTGGGCGAGAGAGTGTGGGAAATGGGGAGACGCAGAGTTGGCGGCAATTCAAATTGCAATTTCCCCTAATTTCAAGCGCTCCCAATCGGTTCATTTTGGTCCAAAATGGGTAAAAGAGGTATTTTTCGGAATCCTGGGAATGAGATCTAGGCTTTTATCACAAAATCAGAAAAAAAATTTTTACGCGGTCCTTTACCTTAAAAGGCTAATGAATTCGTTATGATTTAGGAAGTTTGTACATCTGAATCGTCTGATGGTCAATTGCAGCAAGCTGAGAAGCCAAGTGAGAAAACGCCCACACACACGCTCACATACTCACAGTCTCACAGACTCACTTACTCACATACACACACGCACACACTTGTTTTCAGAAGTCACAGCCTCGAGCTTCACAATGATGGATACTTGTCAATCCTGGAAACACGTTTTTCATCTGAAGCGGGGACCTAGCGGATTAATTTTCCGAGACTCTGGAATTGCCGGAATTGGCTAGGACTGGTTAGTTTTTTTTTAACTTAAAGGGGCAGGACCGCGTAAAAATATTTTTTCTGTTTTTGTGATAAAAGCCTATATCTCATAGCATTCCGAAAAATACCTCTATTACCCATTTTGGATCAAAATGAATCAATTTAGGAGCCTTGAAATTTGGGGAAATTGTCATTTGAATTGCCGCCAACTCTGCGTCTCCCCATTTCCCACACTCTCTCGCCCACTCTAGCCGTATATACGTGCGGCAAACGCGTAAAACGGCCATGTAAACGCGCCCCTTTTGCAGTCGAAATCATATAAAAGGGGTATGTTTCGGAATCGTGGAAACGATATCTATTCAATAAAATTATTGTTAAGATACTTTGAAAAATCAATTTTACGAGGTCCTTTCCATTTAAAAGGTCACAAAATAAATATTCAGGAAGGTCAGCTGGTACCAACAAAGCTCAACCATCCACGTCTGGCTGTCTCCAATTTGTGCGAATAAGCTGAACTCGGCTTCAAACTGGAAAATCTTGGCTAACTTGGAGGTTTCGGTTGGAAGTGGCAGTCGGGTATGAAAATTTTCTTCTTTTTTGAAATTGTGATTTTCAGGCTATGCAGACTGAATTCAACATTTCTCATAAAATTCAGCGATTTGATTTTGGGATCGGAAAAGGAGAACAGGCGAGTAGCATCAGAGTGAAAGATGGAATTATTGAAATTCGGGGATTGAGGTGAGATTTCACGCACCCACACGTGCACACACACACATACACACACACACACACACATACACACACACATACACACACACATACACACATACACACACACACACACGCACGCACACATCACTCACATACACACTTACACATTCCCTCACACACACTGACACACTGCCGCATTCACAGAGTGTCACACGCTCACACACGCACACACGCTCACGCTCACGCACACACGGATACACATACATAATTAGCACACTGACACGCTCACACAGTGATACAGTGATAAGGTCACATACACACATGCTCACACACACACGTTTACCTACTTCTCGCACGTTCCTCACACTCACACGCTCACGCACACACGTTTTCACACACAATCTCTTTAGATTTTACGTGACTCCCCTCTACGATTTCTCAATCCCAAGCATTCATCGAAGCCTCGCCCTCCAAATGATGGGAGGTCGAAAAATCTACGTTTACGTCCATGTGAGTCCTTTTTTCAAAAGGAGATATTTCATAAATTTTCAGTTTCTGGCATTCTATTCCAGCTATTTTGAAAGCATCGCCAAGAAATTGGACGGTTTGCCAAAAGTGGATGACATTCCACTGCTGGCGATTCAAGATATCTCGGCGGAGCATATGTGTTGCTTATTGAACGTTGTCTACCCTACAAAGGCTAAGATTGAAGGTGAGAGAGAGAGAGGAGAGAGAGAGAGAGAGTGAGAGAGAGAGAGAGTGGGTCCGTGTGTCCGTGAGTCCGTGAATCAGTGAAATGCCGCTGGGACCGTTTTTTGGGCAACCAAAGGCCGCTTGTACCGATTTGTTGGCAACCAAAAGCCGCTTGGACCGCTATATTGATGACCACTGGCCGCTTCAACGATTTTTGGGCAACCAAAGGCCGCTGGGACCTTTTTTGGGCAACCAAAGGCCGCTTGGACAGATGTTTGGCAACCAAAAGCCGCTTGGACCGCTTTTTGGCAACCAAAGGCCGTTTGGACCGCTTTATTGATAAGCACTGGCCGCTTCAGCGGTGTTTGGGCAACCATAGGCCGCTTGGACCCTTTTTTGGGCAACCAAAGGCCGCTGGAACCCTTTTGGGCAACCATAGGCCGCTTGCTTTTTGGCAACCAAAAGCCGCTTGGACCCCTTTATTGATAACCAATGGCCGCTTCAGCGGTGTTTGGGCAACCATAGGCCGCTTGGATCGATTTTGGGCAAACAAATGCCGCTGGGACCGCTTTTGGGCAACCAAAGGCCGCTGGAACCGCTGTTCCCCAACCCTGTGTCATTCTTTGACGATTTTTCATTTGTCGTTCTCTGGTGAGAGAGAATGATTGAATAGGTGAGTGAGTACGTGTGTCCGTGCGTCCGTGAGCCCGTGAGCCAGTGACCTAATCCGTCATCTTCAGAAGCCAATCTCGAAGTAGTCCTCCACCTGGCCTCCCGCTTCATGTTCACCAAAGTCATGGTGGAATGCGGAAAGTTCATTCAATCTCTCAAAGAGACCAGCCTTTTCTCTCTTCAGCTAGCCCATGACTACCATTTGGATGTCGTCGAGGTAACCTTTAAAATCCACTTTTCAAAATGTCGAAATTTTAGTTCGAGTGGCTGAATAGATTCAGATCAGCCGAAGAATTAGAGGAAATCATGAAAAAGGATTCTTATATAGGTCAGATTGACGAAGATGTGAAGAAACTTCTGGATAAAAGGATGGAGGAGCTTCGTGCTGCTTCTAAGGAACGGGATGACATTTGGGATGTCGACGTCGATTATGATTCGAATCTTTTCGAGTCCCTAGATTCTTAGTGTGATGAAGATTTCGAATACATGGTGTTTTCTTCTCTCTGCGTCTCTAACCCATCTTCCTGTCTGATTCCGCGTCTCTAACCTCTCTTTCTCTCTGACTCTGCGTCTCTAACCTCTCTTTCTCTCTGACTCTGGGTCTCTAACCTACGTTCCTGCCTGATTCTGCGTCTCTAACCTCTCTTCCTCTCTGACTCTGGGTCTCTAACCTACGTTCCTGCCTGATTCTGCGTCTCTAACCTCTCTTTCTCTCTGACTCTGGGTCTCTAACCTACGTTCCTGCCTGATTCTGCGTCTCTAACCTCTCTTCCTCTCTGACTCTGCGTCTCTAACCCATTTTCCTATCTGATTCCGCGTCTCTAACCTCTCTTTCCCTCTGATTCTGCGTCTCTAACCTCTCTTTCTCTCTGATTCTGCATCTCTAACCTCTCTTTCTCTCTGATTCTGCGTCTCTAACCTCTCTTTCTCTCTGATTCTCCGTCTCTAACCTCTCTTCCGCTCTGACTCTGCGTCTCTAACCTCTCTTTCTCTTTGACTCTGCGTCTCTAACCTCTCTTTCTCTCTGATTCTCCGTCTCTAACCTCTCTTCCGCTCTGACTCTGCGTCTCTAACCTCTCTTCCTCTCTGACTCTGCGTCTCTAACCTCTCTTCCGCTCTGACTCTGCGTCTCTAACCTCTCTTTCTCTTTGACTCTGCGTCTCTAACCTCTCTTCCTCTCTGACTCTGCGTCTCAAACCTCTCTTTCTCTCTGACTCTGCGTCTCTGACCCCCTTCCTGTCTGATTCTGCGTCTCTAACCCCACTCTCTCTCTCTTTCTCTCTCTCTCTTTCTATTCCACATTCCTTCCTCTGACTGTACTTTGTTTACTCCAGACAACCATTTCATTTTATCTCTTACCTGTCAACGTGGCTCTTCCCAGCTTCCTTTCAGTTTACCTATCTTTTTTCTTTTGACACTGAAAAACTGCAGTTTGAAAACATTGAAATTCCATTTTCAGAAAATGGTGATAGAACTTGTGCCTGAAGAAATCAATCAGTTCACTACGTGAGTCAGAAGTTTTTTTTAAATGAAATTGATGTATTTTCAGAAATTTTCCTGAAGATTTCGATAAACTATTTGGAATTGCTAATGTGGAAATTGAAACTAATGATGGACGGGTTTTGTATGCTAATCAAGAGGTAGGGGGAGAGAGAGAGAGAGAGAGAGAGAGAGAGAAGAGAGAGAAGAGAGAGAGAAAGAGAGAGAAGAGAGAGAGAAAGAGAGAGAAGAGAGAGAGAGAAAGAGAGAGAAGAGAGAGAGAGAAAGAGAGAGAGAGAGAGAGAGAGAGAGAGAGAGAGAGAGAGAGAGAAAGAGAGAGAAGAGAGAGAGAGAAAGAGAGAGAAGAGAGAGAGAAAGAGAGAGAAGAGAGAGAGAGAAAGAGAGAGAAGAGAGAGAGAGAAAGAGAGAGAAGAGAGAGAGAAAGAGAGAGAGACACAAACGCACACACAGAATTTCAGCTCTTATCCTATGTGTCCTATTATTTCAAAGATCTATTTCAACCTAAATCAGAGCAAGTGGTAACAGTTTCAATTTTTAAAAAAAATTTAATTGGTTTTTTAGACCAAATTCCAAAAAATACAACTGGATATCGATTTTTCCACAATGAAGGAAATCCTCCGCCATGTTTACAACATCGACAGACAATGTAACCTTATTTTTTATTATTGCTTTAAAATTTTTTTAAATATTTAGATGTAAATGATGTGAATCCATTTTCTAACTACTCCTTCGAAAAAATGGTTTCTATTGGAAAAGCAGCGAAAAAATTGAATTTCCCTGTTATTTGGCAACAGATTTATGAAGCGCTAATATCTTTGCCACCTTCTGTGGGAAAACTTCAGACAGCGGTTGATTTGGAACTTTATGCTGAAAAGGTAGGTTTTAAAAGATTTAAAATTTAAAGTTAAAGGGACCGTCAGGGACCGTTTTACAAGTTTATTTTAATTAATTATACATATTTTTGTTATTTAGGTTTCAATATTCGATTTTGTTCAAATTGCCAGATAAACAAGAAATTTTAAATTTCTCCCTTGAAACAATTCTTTCCAACGGCTTCCAGCAAACGGCGCAACTGCCCGCTGTTTACAGGACTGTATGCGGCATTCGGCATGTTGGAGCTGTGCCAAAACATTTTGTGCGGCAAACGGCAGCTCTTTTTTTTCAAAAACTGAAAATCAATGAAAATTCTGTATTTTAAGTTGTAAAATGATAAAATACAGAGTACTCTCTCTCTCTCTAAAATACACCCTGACGGTTCCTTTAACATGTAAGTTTTAGTCGCTGATCCTTCGACAGTTGTCAGTTGACGAGATAAAAGAGTGCTTTCAAAAAGAAACAGAGCAAATGGCATTTTCGTTTTTTGACATGCACGTCATTATGAACAGGATTGATGGGTTAGTTTTTTCTATCTCTCTCTCCCTCTCTCTATCTCTATCTCTCTCCCCCTCTCTCCCTCTATATATCTCTCTCTCTCTCTCTCTCTCTATCTCTATCTCTATCTCTATCTCTCTCCCTCTCTCTCACTCTATCTCTATCTCTCTCTCCCTCTCTCTCTCTCTCTCTCTCTCTCTCTCTCTCTCTCTCTCTCTCTATCTCTCTCTCTCTCCCTCTCTCTATCTCTCTAAATACAAAAAAAGTTTCCAGTTCTTCCACCAACTATCCCCTCCCTCACCCAAAATACGAAGCCAAAGAATTGCCAGAATGTGGTTCCGACGGCTGGATTAACCCAGACGATGAAGCTAATGGCATATGTGGCGCGCCAATTTTCGCCATTTTCTCCATTTTTTCTCCCTACTTCCAAAAAATCTTCAAAACCCCAAAAGTTTGTAATTTCAATAACAAATTTTTAAAATTTAAAAAAATTTTATTTTTAATTTTTTGCTAATTTTTAGGAGCAGCGAATTCCAACCAAAATTGATGCCAGCGGATCAACACTCAGAACAATCCTTGAGATTTTAACTGACAGAAGAAGTTTAAAAAAATTAAAATTAAATTTAAATTTAAAAATCGATTTTCAGTTACAATTCCTGATTTGAAAATGTTGTCCGATGTTTACAAGGCAGCGGTTCAGTATGACTTCCCTTGTATTCGAGAGCTCTGCAGGCAGAATTTTATCGATTTAGATCTTGACAAGTCGTTGGAAGTTGCTTATCGATTGAATCTTAAAAATGAAAAGGTAAATTTAATTTTTAAAAGTTAAAAAGTTCAGTAGTCGAGAAAAATCCCTTTTTTCATATTTAAAACATTTTTTTTTAAAATTTTTTTTACCTTTGTTGTAAAATTTAAACTTCAGAAAGCCATTCTCGCCAAAATGGATGGAAATTCGTTAAAATTGTGGGCGGAGAAAAGGAAAAACTACCATTTTCCATTTATGACCTACGAAGATGTGATGGAAATGACGAAGAAGTGTATTTAACGGTTCTGTGCTGAAAACTAAAGAAAACGTTGTTTACTTGATTTTTAAAAATTAAATGTAATATAAAATCATTAATATAAACAAATTTTGAATCTTGGAGTAAAAAGCAAAAGAGTAGGTCCTGGCCGGGATCGAACCGACGACATTCTGCGTGTAAAGCAGACGTGATAACCACTACACCACAGGACCGGTGTCTGTGGACTCGACGCCGCGTCTTTTATAGTGGCCGCGGCGTCAACAGATATGAGGCGGCTGGCGGTCACTGCAGTTTCTGCCGGAAGAAATGTGGAATTGAAACGGAACAAAAGGAAAATACTTTAATTTTGTATAGAAAACTAAAATGGAAGAAATAAATGAACGAGAAATACAAATGACGATCTGATCATCCGGGATTCGGGTTATTGGGATCCGGTGGTGGGGCATCCACGCACAATCCACACGTTTTCTTGCACTTTTGCCGTAAATCGCAATAATTCAAATTTTCACAGTATTGGGCGAATAAGGCGCAATCGTAACAGTCGTCGAAGCATCCTTCGCCTGAAAAATGAGATTTTTTTTTGGTTAATTTCCAATGAAAACACGTTTTCTTCTTTTTACTAGACTAGTCAAATACCAATATACCGCTTGGATCAATATGTGGTCCACGGTGTGTCTAGTCTTGTCCGCAGACAGCGAAAGGTCAACAATAGTGCGCGGCCTTAATCATCACGGCGCCCGCTCTCTGTTGTCAACGCGGCGGCAACGTGGACCCACGTAGTCCCATGTGGTCTAGTGGTTAGGATTCGTGGTTTTCACCCACGCGGCCCGGGTTCGATTCCCGGCATGGGAATTTCTTTTTTGCTTGTTGCCAAAGATCAGAAAATGGGGTTATTATCAATTTTGTGCATTCTAAAGGTTACAAACTTTTACGAAATTGAATAAAACTCACAACAGTAGTCACAAACGCAGGTATAGCCATCTGGGCAATCTCCACCAATGCAGGCTAAAAAAAAGATGTTTTAATTTTTTTAAATGTTGTAAAATAGAATAAAAATATAAAACAAACGTCCTAGAGTTGCTTTTCCTTGTCCACAGCCACACCAAGTGTTAGCTCCTCGTTCCATGGCACAATGTTGATCGGAAAAAGGAATCCAACAGTGGAAAATCAATAAAATTGCTTAAAAAGTGAGTTTTATTGGATGAATTTACCTATTTCATTTAATTTTGGTGAATATAATCATAGAAATAGTTTCGAAACTTTAAAAACGTTTTTACTAATTTCCATGGGTTCAAACTCGGACGAGCTGATTACATAAGCGGCGCAGAGTGATTATCCTAGGATTGGAATTTTAGCCTGGCGGATAGCTTTTTGGATTTCCACCCACACGACGAAAGTTCGAATCCGGCAGGATGGCAATCTTTTGCTTTTTGACAACTGAATCGATAATTTTATTTAGAAAGGCTTGTAAATTCACAGAAATTGATAAAAACTTACTAAACGTTGCGAGGGGCGAAGCCATCGCCGGCGCCTCAAAACGGCATGTTTGCTCTCCATTACCCCCCGGAAGCGAACTTTCCCGCCCCCACCATTTCCCCAAAGTCACGACAAGTATATAGTATCTTTATTCTTCACACATGCTCTCTACTTACAAACGCATCAGAGGGGCCCGTACTCACACAAGTGAGGGAAAGAAATCGTGGTTTAATAATTATTGGTAATGGATTCACTTTCTTATTCGTAAAATAAGATATAGTCAGGTGACTTCGTCCCGTTCGGCTCGGTTTAGTTGGGCCTCGATCGCAGAAGCTTCATCCGCGTGGCGACAGCGGCAACGACAGCCGCACCGCGGCCACTTCCGTCCTCGGAGAGCATCAACTGGTACTGAAAATAGGGAAATAAGGGAAATAAAGCATCAAAAAGGAATTGTTTCAATTAAAACTGTCCTTTTAAGAATGTCGGAACAAAAAGCAAAAAGAAAACACTATTGGGGGATTGAACTCCGGACCTCGCGCTTACGAGTCCAGGCGCTAACCAGTTCCACCACCCGGCGCCATTGTGGGCTACTGGCGCCGCGCCCTTATGAGTACGTCAGGCGCGGAAAGCGCTTTTTCTCGTAAGTGAAAGCCATTTGGCTATTAACTCACCTCAAAATCTCCCTCAATAAGCTGATCAATCTTCTCGTCCAGCATCTTGGGGAAGGTGGGGTGGAACCTGTAGACGGAGCCATCAACTCCCACAGTGACGTGTTTCTTGCCCATCCGGTTGAGCAGGGAGGCGATTCCGGCGGCCGTCAGATGAGCAGCCCTTTAAAATCGATTATTGATTGGTTTCAAAGTTGGTTATTACCTGGTGCTGACCAGACTACACACGTAGGCGACATTGGCACAGTCGGCGTTGGAAACGGAGCTCACGCCGATGTCTTCGAGGATCTGGAAGGTCTTCTGGAAGGTCTTGTCGTCGTCCTCGAGAAGCTCACTGAAAAGATTTCATTAAGTGGAGAACGAAAAGGCAAAGGAAGCGTTTGATCAAGGTGTCTATATGGCGGCGGCCGCGGAGGTGTAACGGGCCAGCGCCCGCTGGCTTCCACCGGTCCCGTGGTGTAGCGGTTAGCACTCAGGACTCTGAATCCTGCGACGGGAGTTCAAATCTCCCCGGGACCTTTCTTTTGCAAACTAACTTTTGATTCATTGCTCATTAGTTTCAATCCGTTTGCTTCATTTTTAGCTTGATAATTTTTTTTAACGATAAGAATATAACAGATTAGATAGGGATATCCGCTTTGGAAGCATATGGAACTGTTCTAGTATTCTTTAAAAAAAATGTAAACAAAGGGAAAACACTAATATTTGATAAAAACTACTATATTTGTTATTTTCCGGTCAAATCAAAAAGACAAAAAATTTTGACCACTGAGCGGATCGAACGCCCAACCTTTCGATCTGGAGTCGAACGCGCTACCATTGCGCCAAGCAGTCATGTCAGCTCAGCGCTTCGCCCGCCATTATCAACAACCGCCGCGTCACTGCACTGTTGGAGACCTTGGGGACCTCTCGTTCGCATCCCTTTTTGACTAGAGCCCCGCGCTGCTCAATTCCAGCCAGCTGTGTGTGTTACGAAACAGTGACGTCATTTCCCACTGCGGCTTTCCCCATTCTGTTTTGCATCAGGGCGTGGAATTATATCAGATTATTGCGAAATGCTGGGTATTTGAGAATAGAAAATAGGTACTTACGCCTCGATTTCGGAGAGGTACTTGGTAGGGAAACAGCCGGTACGGGCGATGGGTTCGACTTCGCCGTCGAAGAGGAGACCCTTCCTGGTGAGGTGCTCCAGGACCACGCGGACGACTTCTCCCAGGTACATGCCGGAGATCATCTTCTCGTAGCTGAAAGAGGGAGGGTTAGAGAGAGAGAGAGAGAGAGAGAGAGAGAGAGAGAGAGAGAGAGAGAGAGAAAGAGAGAGAGAGGGAGGGTTAGAGAGAGAGAGAGAAAGAGAGAGAGAGAGAGAGAAAGAGAAAGAGAAAGAGAGAGAGAGAGAGAGAGAGAGAGAGAGAAAGAGAGAGAGAGAGAAAGAGAGAGAGAGAGAGAGAGAAAGAGAGAGAGAGAGAGAGAGAGAGAGAGAGAGAGAGAGAGAAAGAGAGAGAGAGAGAGAGAGAGAGAGAGAGAGAGAGAGAGAGAGAGAGAGAGAGAGAAAGAGAGAGAGAGAGAGAGAGAGAGAGAGAGAGAGAGAGAGAGAAAGAGAAAAAGAGAGAAAGAGAGAGAGAGAGAGAGAAAGAGAGAGAGAGAAAGAGAGAGAGAGAGAGAGAGAGAGAGAGAGAGAGAGAGAGAGAGAGAGAGAGAGAGAGAGAGAGAGAGAGAGAGAGAGGGAGGGTTAGAGAGAGAGAGAGAGAGAAAGAGAGAGAGAGAGAGAAAGAGAAAGAGAAAGAGAGAGAGAGAAAGAGAGAGAGAGAGAGAGAGAGAGAGAGAGAGAGAGAGAGAGGGAGTAACTCACAGGGCCCTCCCGGGAAATAGGCTCTCCCTGTCGACCCTCCGGTCAAACTCCGTCCGGATGAACTCCATAACTCCTCCGTTGCCGAACGCTCCCCACTCCATGTTGATGATCATCTGAATCCCCTGCTTACTAGCCTAATTAGCCTCCAAACCTCGTCAGGGAGGCCATCATCCGTGGGAACGATCCCCTTCAACTTCTCAATGTTCTCCAACTTCTCCATGTAGCAGGCGTTGGTCCCCGTTCCGACGATCACTCCGATCTGAAAACAGACCCTTGGTTTTCTAGGCTAGGCGAATTACCTGGCAGGTGTTCTCGTTGAAGGCGCAGGCCATGAGGGTGCCTACGGTATCATTCAGAAGGGCGACCACGTCGATGTCGAGGATGACGTCATGGTCCTCGGTGAGGTGGCGGTTCTTGCGCCTTTCGCAGGCGTCGCGGAGGAGTTGAACCACGTCGGCTCCTTCGACTCCGTAGGCGTTGAAGCCCTTGGTCCAGTTGATGAGCTTGCCACTGGAAAGAGGAAAATTTTAAAAAAAATATTTTTATTATATTTCATTTTCGTAAGTTTTTGGTTGGTTTAAAATTTTTTTGGTACTTTCACTTTTAAAAAAATGAATTAACAACAAAATAATTTAATTTTTTTTTAAATATTGAGTTTAATTTTTATTATATATTAATTTAAAATATTTGTAATGTTTTTTTTAATTTTCGAGATAGAGATTAAGAGAGAAAATACAGGATAAGAAGAAATCCACTGAAAGTGTCGAAAATTGAAAAAAAAACCAAAAACTTACAAAAATAAAATATAATAAAAATGTAAAAAAATAATTTGTTAATAAAGGTTAGTTAAAACTTAAGCTTGCCACTGGAAAGAGAGAGGTTTATTCCTGAATTTTAACCGCCAAAAAAGCGGGTTAAGCGGCCTTTGGTTGCCAAAAAGCGGTCTTTAATTGCCTTAAAGCAAATGAAACGCAAATGAAGATGCAAATGAAGATTGGAAATTGCGGAAAAAATTTCCTTTTCGGCACACGGCTAACTAGGTTTTCCTGGTTTTTCAACTGTTTTTGCATAATTTTTTAAATGGGTTCATTTAAAAAGCACGTTACCATTCTTTTCAAATTTGCGTTTGAAAATGTAACCCTTCTTGGAAGCTTTGTAAAGTTTTTTGTTTGTTGAAAGTACATTCATCAAAAAGATAAGATTTCAACTAAGAAAACCTTTTTTGCAAAAGTTAATTCGGTTAAGGTTGAAGCTAGTTTTGTTAATTTCAAGGGCTGCCCCTGAATTCTGCTTTGTACGCAAGAGCGGCGGCGAGAGACGCGGCTGACTGAGAGGCGCAGACACAAGCTGGCTGCCGCCCGCACCCGTAAGGGATCGGCGCCGCTGCGGCACGGGGTTATATAAGCGGCGTCGTTTCAGCCGCCTGCATGAAGCAGTGGGAACTATTAGCGTCAGCCGTAAGGGTACATCCGGGCCACGCCGTTGGTAGAGCGCCTCCTGTGTGAATCGTGGGTTAATGTTCAGCTGTTTGGGGTTCGACGGCTGGCTTCATCTCATACCGATCGCTTCTAGGAGCTTGATTGACTTACAACCTTTTTTTGCATTTTGGTCACTTTTCTCTCTCTCTCTCTCTCTTTCTCTCTCTCTCTCTCTCTTTCTCTCTTTCTCTCTTTCTCTCTCTCTCTCTTTCTCTCTTTCTCTCTTTCTCTCTCTCTCTCTCTCTCTCTCTCTCTGTCTTACGTCGTCAATCCATCCTGCTGACAAGGGAACGAGAAAGTGAATCCCAGAGGTAGCTGCTTGGCGTCGTGCAACCCGTGCTCTCCCATAAACTTGGCCATACAGTCCGCAATGTGGTCGAAGAGCTGAACCAAGGAACTTTCTCCTAATCTCCCTGAAGCCACTTACAGCCTCTCCAGATCCTCTCATAATCGCCTCGGGCACTCGGAAGATCTTACTCTTCATCTCGGCCTCAGTTCCCTTCAGTCGGATCAGAAGCACGCGAAAGTTGGTTCCTCCCAGGTCGAGGGCCAGGAAATCGCCCATTTCGGTTCCATTGGGCACGGAACGGACGAAGGAGGGAAGCATCGGGAGGGCTCCCTTGTTGGCTAAAAATTATCATAAATCGATTACCGATTGAAAGTATCGAAAAATTGAAATGATGTTCAATCGATTATCGATTGACAGTATCGATTGAAAGTGACTCTGAGAAACAGAGAGAGATCGAGATAGAGATACTTGTTTTGTGACTAATTCTCCATTTCTCACTAATTGTTTGAGAAAGATTTCTGGCTAACCAGCATTTTTGCCTCAATTTCAAAAACTTATGATTTCACAACAATACAAATCGCTCTAAAATATAAATGTCATGTATAAATAACTATAAGCAAAAGATTTCCATCCGGTAGGATTCGAACTTTGGTCGTGTGGGCGCGAATCCAAAAAGCTATCCGCTGAGCTACTGCCTCGAACGATTGTTTGACTCTCGGCGCCGCTATCTAATGAGCGCGCCGAAATGGGCACTGTACAAGAGACAGAGAGACACAGACAGAGAGACACCCATAGAGAGAGAAAGAGAGAGAGAGAGAGAGAGAGAGAGAGAGAGAGAGAGAGAGAGAGAGAGAGAACTCACTGGTGCTCTTGGCGAGTCCATCATCGCAACACTTGTTGAACACAGCCATCCATTTCTTCAGCTGATCATCCGTCACCACGAGTCCCTTGACCTCCTCCTGGATCTGAAATTTCGACATTAGCATATTTTTTCAAGGGGGTAACGGACCCTGTCCCTAACAGACAGGTGTCTGACCGGAGGACAGGCCAGCACAAAGTCCTCCATTGCGAGCAGAGCGCTCTTGTAAGATTCCATTACCGCCGACATGGCTAAACCCTAACTTTAGTGAGAGGAGAGAGAGAGAGAGAGAGAGAGAGACCGGGGAAGCCCTGGTCGCCCGCCGCCACGCCACTGAGGTCAGAATGGGCGTGGCCCTGGTAGGTCAGTGGGGGCGTGGCCGGATGGCGCGGGAGGGACATCAGCTGATGGAAATCAGAAGAAAACACTAATGGCTAGCTTTTAGAGAGATGGTATCGAGAGAGAAAGAGCATCGATCTCGAAGAAAGTGGTGTGCAATGTGGCGTGGCAAGATATTCGGTGGTTGGGAATCGAAGACAAATCGAAGAAAGTCTGATTTGGGGTCAATTAATAAATAGCGGGATTTGATGGGACCTGTGGTCCGCTCTGAAACCTGTGGTCCGTGGGATGTGTGGTCCAGAAACCTGTGGTCCGTGGGATGTGTGGTCCAGAAACCTGTGGTCCGTGGGATGTGTGGTCCAGAAACCTGTGGTCCGTGGGATGTGTGGTCCAGAAACCTGTGGTCCGTGGGACCTGTGGTCCAGGAACCTGTGGTCCAGGGATGTGTGGTCCAATTCAGAAACAAGGCTATTTAGGCAATATTCTTGGCAGAAATTAACGCAAATTCGTTGGGCGATGGTTATACTTGTAATATCCATTTTCAGTAGGAAGTAGCCAATATAATCGATAGTTAGACTATTGAAAAATCTCTTTTTATAATTAAAATCGCAAAAAAAATTTTTTTTTTTGAAGTAACAGTCGAAAGATTATAAAAATTCAATGGGAAATCATACTTGCGATTTCATTTTCGAAAGTAAAAACACGTTTGTAACAATACGAATTTGCGTTTGCGATAAATAGCGCATAGAATCTGGTCAATATCTCCTTTTTTTTCTAAATTGGACCACACATCCCTGGACCACAGGTTCCTGGACCACAGGTCCCACGGACCACAGGTATCATGGACCACAGGTTTCCGGACCACAGGTTTCTGGACCACAGGTCCCCGGACCACAGGTTTCAGAGCGGACCACAGGTCCCATCAAATCTCGCTATTTATTAATTGACCCCTGATTTGTAATCTATTCAAGGGAAATGTATAAAGAATCACAAAAAAGCTAAGAAATAGCGGGGAGGGCGCTGTGACGTTACTTGAACTGCGTCTGCTCTACTGAACCCAATCACCCAAGTGGTCAAGTGGATAGCACTCCTGCTTTTAACCCACACGGTCCTGGTTCGATTCCCGGCATGTGTATTTCTTATGCTTTTTATGAATATTCAACAATTTTTGCTTCTAGAATGGTCCCATTTGATCATATCACTCTTTCCATTTCCCGTCGTTCGCTGCAAAAGTTGTTTACGCCCTCGCGTTGCTGCATCATCGGGGAAAACCCCTTGTACTACACGTGGTCATATGCACGTAAGGGCATATTGTACACATAAAGGACATCTTTCTCAGTCTTTGTCTTCTGCGATGAGGGGGATAGTAAAAAAAGATCCAAGGGAAAAGTGCACGCCGGAATTCTAAAGATAACACATTTCGAAGAATTCGCTTTCAAGGGGGGAAGCAATCGATTGGACCGATGGGGAAGTTTTTCGTCAAAAGGTCGCTTTCTATAATCTTAGGGGAAATAAAAGAATAAAGACAGGATGCATGTTGAATAAAAAATATGAAGTTCATACTTCAAAAATGGCAAAAAAAAGTTAAGAGCATCGGGCGGAATCGATCCCCTGACCTTGTGACCGGTAGACCAACGCCTTAGCCACTAGACCACTGGGTCATCTGTGACTCACTGAGGTAGCCGTATTAAGAACGACCTGTAGCCGCCTGTCGTCACACCTGTGGACTACAAAGCGCACAGAACGCGATTCAATTAGCGAAACATTCCCTTCTAACAAGTGAGACTTCTAAAAGTGGATGCTGACAAATTAAAGAAGAAATCATTGTCTGGGAAGAAAGACAATAAGGAAGAAAACAGGTTCCCAAGGGAACATAGTGAACTGACGGAAATGGGTCAAAGTATTACTTAGGGGGCTAAATTAGGAAATAAAATGATTTAAAACTGTTTTATTTTTATATTTGTAATCGTAATAGTGATTGGTTGAATGGCAGCGTGGGGAGTAGCGCGCTAATGATGGAAAGCTCGATCCCACGCACCCTCAAATGTAAAAATAGCGATAAAATTGTAATTATAAGTTTTTAAAATGATTTTGCCTTAAAATCAAAATTATAAAACAATGTGACTGGGTGGATTCGATCCAACGACCGTTTGAGCGACGCCAAAGACAACGCACTGCACCAAATGTGGTAAGTAGCCTTATGTGCTAAAAAATGCTACTTTTTATGAATTTACAAGAATGAGAGACTAAAATTAAAGAAAAATTGATTTTTTTTAATTGGCATAGTGGGGGATCGAACCAGGGAGCGAAAGATTGGCGCGCGCTATCACCAACTGACCCATCGATAAAATTGAGTAAAACTGAGTTTTGGCAAAAATAAAAGAAATATTACTAAAATTAATGAACAAAGCAAAGCAGACTGCATTTTGGCCGCGAAAAGCCAAAGAAGGACTGAAGAAGCGATGACCGCTTCTCTGTGATTTATGACACCGGTGGGGGCGGGGCCAATTAGGCGAAGGGGGGCACACCACCCACTTCATGACGTTAGAACAAGCATTTCTGGCTGAATTCGAACTTTGTCTCTCTCGGGGAGAGAACTGTTTGAACTTGGAATCACGCGAAAGCAGGAATTTCGAGGGGGTGATGATTTTGGGGTCAAAAGTGCATTTTCTCGAAGGAGAAAACTTAAAAACAACGTAAATGTAGTAACTTTACAATTTATAGATTAAAATTTGTAAGCAAAAAAGTTTCCGCGTCTCGGGGGATCGAACCAGGGTCTATTGTTCCGCGACCTGTTGCCTACCAGCCTGCGCCATGGTTGGTCCCGCCGGCGTGCCTTAAAATAGGGCGCAGATAATCGCTTTTTCCATTGTTTTAAAGCTTTAAAAGTATTGTTTGGGCGGAAAAATTTGTTTTCGGCCCAAAAGTCTGTCTCTGAGTCAAGTTGGATGATTCAAACTGTGCAAACTTCCTATTTCAAAGTCAAACTTTCAAAAATGACTGTTTTTCAGCAAAATTCTTGTTCAAAAGTCAAAAATAGGATTTTGTGTAAATACAATCCATTTGTAGCCTACACTTCCGCAGTTCAAAGAATCAACCGGGTTTCCCCCAAAAACGGTTTTTGTCTGTTCTCCGATCAGCCCGAAATGTGATCCAAATAAACAGTAGGTTTGGTTTGCAGAGCCAGCCGTTTGATTTTGGCGGCTGGCGATAAAAACGGCTGACCGGGCCACCCGAGACGCAGCAACGACCAGAAATCGTGTCCGGGTGCAGGTGAACTGGGGATAGAGAGAGAGAGAGAGAGAGAGAGAGAGAGAGAGAGAGAGAGAGAGGGAGGGAGGAAGAGATCACAAAACCAGTCTTTATATACATTGCATCTGATCTCAAAGCTACTTGTTTTGTGACTAATTCTCCATTTCTCACTAATTGTTAGACAAAAATTTCTAGCTAACCAGCATTTTTGCCTCAATTTCAAAAACTTATGATTTCACAACCATATAAATCGCTCTAAAATATAATTTTTCTGTTTAGAAAAGTAAAAGCAAAAGATTTCCATCCGGTAGGATTCGAACTTTGGTCGTGTCGGCGCGAATCTAAAAGCTATCCACTGAGCTACTGCTCCAAACAGTGGTTATGCTCTCGGCGCCGCTATCTACTGAGCGCTCCGAAAATGTCAATCTATACCAATTAGAAAACTTATTTTAAAACTATTTATGCTAATATATTTGCAAATTTAAAACGAATTAGATAAAAATATGTGATCAACATGGGTTTAAAGCAGTTTTGTTGATGATTACACCTGCGTATGTGAGTACTGTTCCAAAAATTACATAACTACAAAATAAAAAAGTATGTAAAATGAGAAAAATTGGAAACAATTAAGGTTTTCCGATCGTTTAAATGAAACAAAAGAGAAATTCCCATGCAGGGAATCCAACCGGGGCCGCGTGGGTGAAAGCCACAAATCCTAACCACTAGGCCACATGGGAGGCAATGTGTGAGCAGCTGCTTGAAGCTTATAAAGAGTGCTGACCCGCGGTCTATATAAAAAGTGCAGAATCAGTTCTGATTTGCGCCGAATTCCAATTATCTGCGATATCGTAACACACATTAGACATCAGTCTACAGAATCTACAATTCGGCTACAATTCGGGGCGCATCATCGTCAGCCACCGGTTGGACAATGACGTCAGATGAAGAGAACGCCGCTCAAGTGAATCAGCTGTGGAGAGGAAACAAGAAGTAGGCTATTATCACGTGGTGGTAGCTGGAGAACCGGTTAGGAACTGCTTTTCTAGCAGTTGATGACCTGGTTGACACACATTCCAGAGATTGAGTCCGGTAGAGAGAGAGAGAGAGAGAGAGAGAGAGAGAGAGAGAGAGAGAAAGAAAGAAGTCTTCAAAGTTTAAAATGGCCCTCCCATGACGCCAAGCCGTGACGACAATGCGGGTGGTCAACAGCTGCCACCGCCTTCGTTCCTGCCCTTCGCCTTGTTGTTCAAAATGATGTCACTTTTCCATGTTTACTAGTTAGTTTTTCAGGAAGTAAAATGTGTCTAGAAATCATTAAAAAAATAATTTTCAAACCTAAATTACAAAAGCGCGCCCTTGGATCCCCAAGGAGATGAAATCCGACGCACCCAAGAGCGCCCCGAGGAATCACGTAGCGCGGTCGCTTATAAGGGTAGGGTAAAGCGCGGCGCCGATTTGGTACGGGTGCGACTAGCCAAACTTCTCCTCTCTCCGGCAACTTAGGTACTATCAATATTTCAATCCACTTCATTTTGAATTTGCAAATATAATAACAGAAATAGCTTAAAATACGTTTTCTAATCGATGTGCGTTGAAAGTTTCGGCGCGCTCATTAGATATCGGCGCCGAGAGCACAACTAACGTTCGCCGCAGTAGCTCAGCGGTTAGCTTTTGGGATTCACACCCAGACGACCAAAGTTCGAATCCCGCCGGATGGATTTCTTTTGCTTTTTGGATATAGAATCGAGATTTGTATATAAAAAGGCTGGGAAATTGATTGAAAGCCAATTAAAGAGCATAAAACGCGTTTAGAAGGAGCGTTTTCAATCCAGGGTCATGATTTGACTAGATGGTCCGGTATAAAACTTAATGTAAAGTTTGTAAACTACAAAATCAATAAAATAAACAATTTTGTATAAAGAAACGATGCGTAATTGGATGAGTAAACAGTCTGAGATGGTTAATCTTGATAAGCGCCGCCGGGTCAAGGGGCAGTCCAGGAAACGGGCCGAACGGGGCCTTATCTCGCCTACTCGGCGTGTTCCGAAGAGGGGGAACCTGATTTTACTGTTTGATGATTCTTCAGAAAGTAAACAAGGTGGTTATTATTCCTGAGACCACCTGGGGGAGGAAATTCGCAGACAAATGACACTCTGAGAGAGAAGTGATGGAACAGGCGTGTGGAAAACAGAGGCTGCAAGAAGTGAAATGAGGTGTGTTTTTGAAAAAAAATTTGTTTTTCAGTTAGGATTCTCTTTTCTATCGCTCTGTGTGAAAAAAAAGTTCCGCGTCTGGGGGGATCGAACCTGGGTCGATTTTTCCGCAGCCTGGTCACTTACCAACTGCGCCATGGTAGGGTACGCATAAGTCCCACTTAAAATATGAATTTAGCCATCGTTTTGATTATTCACAGGGATTTTTCGACTACTTTTTTGGAAAGAAATGCAGCTGAAATTATGATTTTAGGGTCAAAATTAAATTTTCAAGGGAAAAATTCAAAACAATGTGAAAATGAGTACTTCATATTAAAATCATCTTAATTTGTAAACAAAAAAAGATTCCCCTTCTCGGGAGATTGAACCCGGGTCAATTGTTCCGCAGCCTGGTCTCTAACCACCTGCGCCATGGAAGGTCTCGCCGGCGCGCCTTTAATAGGGCGCAGATCTTTGTTTTCCCACTGATTTAAAGTTTTAACGTAGTTTTAAGGAAGAAATCATGTCGTTTGGTTGTTTTCGCCTCAAAAAAAGAAACCTTAGGCTGCTATAAAGCGGTTCAAGCGGCCTTAGGCTGCCTTAAAGCGGCACGAAGCGGACTTTGGCTGCAAAAAAGCGGTCCAAGCGGCCTTTGGCAGGCAAAACGCGGTTCAAGCGACCTTAGGCTGCAAAAAAAGCGGCCCAAGCCAAAAAAGCGGTTTTCGGTTGCCAGAAAGCAGTTCAAGCGGCCTTAGGCTGCCAGAAAGCTGTCTAAACGGCCTTTCGATACCATAAAGCCATTCGAGCGGCCTTTGGTTGTCAAAAAAGCGGCTTTCGGTCTTTTAGAAAGCCGTCTTTGGTTTCTGAGTCAAATCTATGATTCAAAATGAGAGAAAAAACGTGTGTGTGATATAGAAAAATTATGTAAAATTCATTTATTGTTTTTAGTGCGTGAGCTTTTTTTAGAAAATGAGTTAGTGGAATGGGAATTGTCACCTAATTGCTTTTTTCATGATTTTAAGCTCAAGGCTTACGGTATCGTCATCATGTGGAGCCAACTACAAATACACAATAGAAAGAACGTGTGTGTGTGTGTGAGTGTGAGTGTGTGAGTGTGAGAGAGGAATCAAATGAGGGGTTATAATTAGCTAAGCCAAGTCTTCTAGAAATCTCCTTTTTTGCTGCTCCACCACCCGTAAAAACCGGATTCGAAGTGCAGAAGTGTGCAAAAAGAGATCATCCCTTATCGGCCGCAAGTGAAAAGTACCCCTCCTGTTTCAAGCGGCACGTGGCTATCCGAAACGTCATCAGAAAGTCAATAGAACTGTGCGGGCATAATCGCAACAGCGAAAGAAGGAAGGAATCGTCACAAACTACGCGAAGACTTCAATCGGCCCCCCATCCCCTGAGAGAGACCAGACCTCCACGTGGTGTGACGTCAGCGATTGGGGGGGGGGGGGGATGACGGCTGCAGCGGCGGGGCGGCGCAAAGGGGGAACGACGCGTGCAGAAACGAACGGGACATGTCCCCGGAGGCCAAAGGATCACGGATTATGGGTGGCAGGAAGTCAAGTAGAAAGTTATTAGCGGGAATATAGGAGGCATATTGAGGTTGTAATGTCTTTTGCGGGGTAGATTTAGATCTAGTTCGAATCGAAAGTTCAGTTTTGGAGAGAGAGAGAGAGACAAATTTTTTCTTTTGTGGTTTCGTGAAAAAAATATGATCAACCCTTCATTTTTTCGAAAAATTTCAAAAAAATCAGCAAAAAATCACATTTTTGCTTGCCCTGTTTTCCATTTTCAGAGGCGAGCTTAGCAGCCTATTTCATTAGATTTGTTGTAAAATTTCCGTTATTTTAAGCGCTTGCAAACCTAAGAAATTTTCTGTTATCATTGAGAAACTTCAATTTTTCTATCGAATTTTGGTCAAAAACTACCAAAATTGGTCAAATACAATTTGGTCAAAATAGTCAAAAAAATTAAATCCTTTTTTGAATGGCCTTTTGTTATCCTTAACGATTTTTTGAAAAATGCCTTGAAAAATGTGATTTTTTGCTGATTTTTTGAAGTTTTTCGAAAACATGAAGGGTTTATCATAATTTTTTCACAAAACCACAAAAGAAGAAATTTGTCAGCACCCTATTTGAAATCGTTTGACGCCTCCCGGAAGTCCGTAGGGTCACTGGGAGCGGAGATAGACATTTACTGAACTTGCAATTTCAAAAATTTTAAAAATGTGGAAAACCAAAAATAAAAATGCTTCTTGCTTATTTCGCATCTAGACCCATCCCATATTAAATTATCAGCAAAATCCGAGACATCGACTTTTTTCTGTGGCCACGGGGTCTCGGCTCGGCTCGAGACTCTCAGAAAAACTCTCTTTAAATGGTCTAAAATGAAAGGAAATGAGTAATATTCACCCAAATCACAAGTCTATCCGAAAAATGCAAAAAGGTTGTGAATCTGGGGGACGTCCCACCCCTTCGTCAATCAAACTCCTAGAAGCGATCGGTATGAGATGAAGCCAGCCGAACCCCAAACAGCTGAACATTAACCCACGATTCACACAGGAGGCGCTCTACCAACGGCGTGGCCCGGATGTACCCTTACGGCTGACGCTAATAGTTCCCACTGCTTCATGCAGGCGGCTGAAACGACGCCGCTTATATAACCCAGTGCGGCAGCGGCGCCGATCCCTTACGGGTGCGGGCGACAGCCAGCTTGTGTCTGCGCCTCTCAGTCAGCCGCGTCTCTCGCCGCCGCTCTTGCGCACAAAGCAGAATTCAGGGGCAGCCCTTCAAATTAACAAAACTAGCTTCAACATTAACCAAATTAACTTTTGCAAAAAAGGTTTTCTTAGTTGAAATCTTATGTTTTTAATGAATGTACTTTCAACAAACAAAAATAACTTAACAACGCTCTTTTTGGCAATTAAAGACCGCTTTTTGGCAACCAAAGGCCGCTTAACCTGCTTTTTGGCGGTTAAAAAAATTCAAAGAATTTGGGTTTTTCATAAAAATCAGTTATTTTACTATTTCAATACAAAGAAACCCCATTTTTATGAAATGTCGACTTCAGCAGGACACATTCGTTTGAAAACAAAGAACAACTGATAGTGGTGCGCGTACTTTGAAAAGATACAACTTTGGTGGTTCTATTGAGTTTAAAGCCTTAGTTTCTTAGTTTAGTTTTTAAATACAGTTTAATTAAAGCTTTATTACTAAAAATCCCCTAAATCCGATTAGTAGGAATAAGAAATCAAGGTTTGGCTAGCTTCCTTGCAAAAACTGTTTCAACGATGTGGTAAAAACGTGGACACAAATCAGGATCATTTTCAGGGTAAGTTTTCAGGTTTAGAATTTATATCGGAAGGGGAAGTCAAGGAAAAATCAGTTTTTAAGGAATTTTGGTGTTTTTCAAGGAAAATTGTAGTCGTAAAATTTTCTCAAGGCCAATGGTTCGTCTAGACACGCCATATGGTGCACTAAGGTCGGCGGGTTTCTTTCAAAAGTAAACAAAAGACGTGTGTTTTGGTGACTTTCGAAGGTTTTTGGCATTGATAAGAGAGGGAAAACGTCAATTTTAAAGATTTTAAGCTATAAAACAGGTTTTTGAAAAGACTTGGAAAGGAAACTACTAATTGGAAGAGAGTTCAAGCAGAGTTCATAGATGATATTTAATAGCGAGTTTTTTAAAATAGTTTTGGAGAGTTGTAAAAGAAAGAAAGCATAAAAGAAATCAAGCAAAAAAGATTCGCAGTCAGCAGGATTCGAACCTACGCGGGCAGAGCCCAATTGATTTCTAGTCAATCTCCTTAACCACTCGGACATGACTGCACGAGAGCTCTGTTCGCGGCGCCGGTTGATTAGACCGCAGCCGCTTTACACACAGGGGTCAACCTTTCAATTTATAGATTTCTATGGAGAGAGAGAGAGAGAGAGAGAGAGCGAAAAAATGTTGTTTGGTTCCGTTTTCTGATGCTATCCCGGAACAACTGCCATGCACCCGAAGACTTCGGCAAAAGGAGAAAAACACTGCTTGCGTGGACACATGACGCCACTATTTTGCTAGCTGACGCAGTGAAAATATGATCTTTTCGGTGGTTAGGGGTTTAAAATCTTGAAAATCAGCTAAAAATCCAACCTGGGAGGTGGTTTGCATGTCGAAGGAGCCCTTGATCGAGAGGTTGCGAAGACGGTCGATGGGGGTCTTCACCTGGCCCTTCTGAGAACCGCGGCGGATCATCTTCTGAACCCGGTCAGGCATTCCTCTTCTGAAATGGAGGGAATAGAGAGAGAGAGAGAGAGAGAGAGAGAGAGAGAGAGAGAGCGAGAGCGTAAAATGTGTCTAGAAATCATAAAAAAAAGAATTCTCAAACCTAAATTACAAAAGGGCGCCCTTGGATACGCCAGGAGATGAAATCAGACGCACCCAAGAGCGCCCCGAGGAGTCACGTAACGCGGCCGCTTATAAGGGCAGGGTAAACCGCGGCGCCGATTTGGTACGGGTGCGGCGGGCCAAACTTCTCCTCTCTCCGGCAACTTAGGTACTATCAATATTTCAATCCACTTCATTTTGAATTTGCAAATATAATAACAGAAATAGCTTAAAATACGTTTTCTAATCGATGTGCGTTGAAAGTTTCGGCGCGCTACTTAAGCGACGCCAGGTGCGTGCTCCTCGTTAGGCGGTACAAACGAATGGTTAGCACTTTAAATTCGCATCCACACGACCGAAGTTCGAATCCCGCTGGATGGAAATCTTTTGCTTTTAGTATTCTAGCCAGGAAATTCATATTTTAGGCCTGTTCATATCATTGCGAAATCGTTAGGTTTTCATTACTCATTTTCTGGCGCCGAAAACAAATTTCAAAACGAAAAACGTCGTCATCGCCGTTCCCTTGGAATTGTCATCTTGTCATCATCACGTGGCCAAAAAAACCATGCTTACTTTAGATTCAAACGGCAAAGAACAAAAAATTCCTCTTCAAAGGGTCGCAGCAGGAGGAAAAGAGTCAATCCGGTACGTCAATAGTCGCCCCGGAAATTCGATGCCCGCGCTGTTTCCGGCAGCTCAGGGTTTCATTGAGCAATGGAACAACGATTTCTCTTCTATGCCATTTAAAACATTAAAAAATAGTTTAAAAAACTGAAATTTTGAATTTAAATACCTTAAAACTGTAGTATTACTACTGAAATTGATGAAAAGCAGTGAGATTTTGGGAAAAACGTGAGAAATGTTCGATTTCCTTCGGGCGGAACGCGTCAGGCCAATTGAAGTGGACAAATTAAGCAACGGCTGGCACAGAGAGAGGCGATTTGCTGCCAGCTGCGGGGAAATATGCTTGCGCAACGTGGATAAACAGAGAGCAGCCCGAAGGCTTCGACCACCCGCAGCGGACAGCGGCGTTCCTTTGCTTTTTCTTCGCTTTAAAAGTTTTTCTTTTAATTTTTTTTTGAATTTTTGTAGGAATTTGAAGGATTTAACGTTTTCTATGAAGAAAAAAAGATTCGCAGTCAGCAGGATTCGAACCTACGCGGGCAGAGCCCAATTGATTTCTAGTCAATCTCCTTAACCACTCGGACATGACTGCACGGGAGCTGGGTCGGCCGCGCTGGTTGATTAGACCGCCGCCGCCTTTTAAACGGGGGGAAGAGGTCACTATTTCAGAGTTAGAGATGGCTGAGCTAGAGAGAGAGAGAGAGAGAGAGAGAGAGAGAGAGAGAGAGAGAGAGAGAGAGAGAGAAAGAGACAGTAAGTGCATTTGTATAGCCAGCCGGATAGCTGGGGATCGATTGCCGGGGGAACGGCGACCAAAAACATTTCCCACGAGAAGGTGAATGGAAAGTTGTAAGCGGGGAAGCCGTCTGGCGCTAATTCGAATTTCCCGCCGTATCGAAAGCCGATAGGATGTAATTACCAGACTGAAAGATGAGCGGAAAGGTGTCATTTAGCCATATTATAGCATTAGAAAAAGAAACGTGAACGTAATTTGTAAAAATGTTGAGGAAAAAGCGAGCAATCTTCTAAGTTTTTGTGATATTACCCTAGAGTGGTCCATGTAAGTGTGGAAAATGCATCTTAATAACTGTAATTTGAAGAATGGGGAAGTAAAAATGTAATTTGAACGTGTTATTGAATGAAAAATGAGGCCGTGGGGAAGTGAGAGGGGCTTCATAGGTCGGGGGAAGCTGCGTGAATATGTCACCAAAATCAATCGGCTCTCGAAGGGAACGGGGAAGCCACGGAGGGAGTTTTTTTAGAGGGGAGAAAGGGCGCAGACGGCGGAAAGGGCATTCGGTGAGTAAGAGGGTTGCGAAAGAGAGAGAGAGAGAAGGAAAGAGAGAGAGAGAGAGAGAGGAACTCACACATCGGGAAACATTTCAGGAGACGGCATGTCGTCGTCCCACCAGAGGCTTGTTTCGGAGGTAGAAGTGAAGACCGACCGGTCACCGCCGTCCATTAGGAGGATATGCGGAGGGCCGCCTTCATTATCTCGGAGTAGGAATATGCCAATTACCGATTATTTTAATTTGAAAAGTGCAAAAATGTCTCATGGGTGAAATATTCTGATCAGAGAGGAACCACGCATCCTCCACATGTACACACGGACAAACAGTCAGAGACTCTTTCACATCACGCATTCACCTCTCTCTCTCTCTCTCTCTCTCTCTCTCTCTCTCTCTCTCTCAGGACAACAAGGAACAACTTCTTAGTGTGTGTGTACAACAAACAACAAGAAAACAACGAGAGGTCTAGGGAAATGAAACCACAGTTGAAATTCTAAGTTAGGTCGTTGATTTAGAGGGCAAAAATGGATTATCTCACTTGTCTTGTGAGTCAAGCTTTTCATCTTTCTCTTCCTCTTCCTTTTCTTCTTCTTCGGTTGATTGATCCTTTTCATCGTCTAACTCATCAGTTTTCTTTTCAAGGGATGTTATCAATTCAGCTGCTTCTTTTTTTGAATCTTGAAATTTGCGCCAGTTTTTCTTCATTAGTGGATAGTTTTCCAAAAGTTCTTCTGCAAACAGGCCCTTCGTGTGTGTGTGTGTGCGTGTGTGTGTGTCTCTCTCTCCCTCTCTCCCTCTCTCTCTCTCCCCCCCCCCCTCTCTCTCTCTCTCCCTCTCTCTCTCTCTCTGACTCACTCGCAAATACCGAATCAGATCAAGACACTTACCTTTGGCCAGACCTTCGTTCTTGGTTCTCTCCACAGATATCTCTTTTTCTAATTCTTCCTTTTCCTTTCTAACTGCATAGTACGCATCCCTGAACAACATTTAGATAAATAATTTAAACTGGAAGGACCTCGTAAAATTGATTTTTCAAAGTTTATTATAATTGTTTCATTGAATAGATGTCGTTTCCACGATTCCGAAACAAACCCCTTTTATAGGGGTTTGTTTCGGAATCGTCGTTTTACGCGTTTGCCGCACGGAAACATGGCTAGAGTGGGCGAGAGAGTGTGGGAAATGGAGAGACGCAGAGGCGGCAATTCAAACGATAATTTCAACAAAATTTCAAGCTCTTCCAAATCGATTCATTTTGATCCAAAATGGATAAATGGGGTATTATTCGAAATCCTGGGAATGAGATCTAGGCTTTTATCACAAAAACAGAAAAAAAAATTTACGTGGTCCTCCTCTTTAACCTTTCAACAGACCTCATTTCCTTATATTCGTCATAACGACGTCTCATGAAACCAGTGACTTTAATAGTTTTGTAAATATTTTGCCCATTCCGTACCTCCGCCACCACAGTGTCTGAAAATGGTTGTGTTTAAAACTTATTTGAAGCATTATCGATCGATTTTTGTTATAAAACATATAAAATAAACTTGCCAATTGCATGTTCCGAATCGCATATATTACACTTGTGAAGGCGAAGGCTCTCAGGAACAAGGTTGTAACCAACTTTGCAACCCACCCTTCCATTGCAGTCAATCTTAATGTACCTTAATCTATTTGTGATGGGTATATTATAATAGGAACCGGTTGTCTTTGGGTTTCGGAGCAAGCAAAATACTGCTGGCGATGCATTCCTTGCTTTTGCAGCGGGCATGCCATTCTCCTTTTTTTACTTCTTCCTTTTTGCCACAGTTGTCACAAGCAACTAAGACGCCTTCGGAAGTCATGACAAGCTTGAAAGGTTTAGTTACAGCGAGAGAGGGAAAGAGAAAGAGAGAGAGAGAGAGAGAGAGAGAGAGAGAGAGAGGGCGAGAGAGAGAAGTAAGTAGGAGTCCTAGCACTGGTTTGACAACCGGTAAAAACAAAACGGGCTGATAACACGCCAGTGAACAACATTGACATGAAAACGAAACGATCGATTGTGAAAGAGCAAAAAAGATGGAATTCTTCCAGGACCTCCAGTGCCTTATCATGAAAAAGTGACCGCTGGCGATTTATCTAAGCCGAATAAAGATGGGTTATTCTAATCCCCCTCATTCTCTCTCCTCCTGCCCTTCGAAGCGGTTGTCTCCATGAGCGACAAGAGTCTGAAGCCTCACTCCTCCGACCAGGACAAGTCGAAGACTTCCTCCCTCCAGCAGTGAGTTTCTCTCTCTCTCTCTCTCTCTCTCTCTCTCTCTTTCTCTCTGAACTGTGTCTCTAGGGAAATCTCCTGGCAGCAGCAGAAGACCAACGACTACAAGAAGAAGTGCCTTGTGGTGAGGAAGACCACGCGTGCGGTGAACCTGCAGGCGCAGAAGGTGAACAGGGAGCTGTCGGAGTACAGCCAGCAGATGCAGAACAACATGAAGAACCTCAAGAGGAACAAGGACGGAGTGCTCAAGGCCATCGATGTGGTGAGTTTGGGAGAGAGAGAGAGAGAGAGAGAGAGAGAGAGAGAGAGAAATAACTAACAAGTTTATCGATAGATTTATCCTGGATTAGCGGTCCTTAAAAATTATAGCGGTTCTTAAAAAAGTAAAAATTTAAGAAAATAATGATTGGTTTTTTTTTTAAATTTCAACACTTTCACTTGCAAATTTTTTTTTAATAATTACATTTTATTACACTAAATACGTGTAATGTTTTACTGAAGTGTCGAAAATTTAATGAATAAACAACCAAAACATTAGAAGAATAAATTATAATAAAAAATGAATTTTTTTTTCAAAATTGTTAAAATTTAGAAAATTTGTTTGTCAAGTTTTTTTTTAAAAACCAAAAACTTACAAAAAATTAAATGTAAATTCAATAAAATTTATTTTTCATTTTCTTTTGAATTTTTAACCTTTTTTATGGACCGCTATAATTTTTAATGGAATTTTTAATGCTGATGATAGCTTTGGATGAGAAAAAGGTGGGAAGAGAGACAGCCATAGACCAAACCCAGAGGGATAGAGAGACGTAGGCAGATATAGACAACGAGAAGAGTGGTAGAGACGCAGACAGGCAGAGAGAGAGAGATTGCGAAGAGAGAGAGAGAGAGAGAGAGAGAGAGAGAGAGAAAGAGAAAGAGAAAGAGAAAGAGAAAGAGAAAGAGAGAGAGAGAGAGAGAGAGAGAAATAAACAAAAAAGTTCAGACCACCCGTGCGAAAACCCTCGGCGACTACCTCCATGACATCTACGCCGCCCTGATGGCTTCCTTCTACCCCACTCCTCGCTAGCAGTCTCCTTCCTTGCCAATCAAAACAGATCAAAATTATTCGAGTAAAGAATAAAATCAATCAATTATACCACAAAACGGAATCATTTATTATATATCCTGTAAAGCTGATACAAATTCTTACAAAAACGGTGTGAACGGGCAAATGACACGGGGGATTCAGGCGGATATGCGGGGGTGCTTCTGTTTCTTCATGTATTCCTCCAGCTCGCGGTCCAACTGCTCCGTCGTCTTCTTCTTCTGCTGCTGGAAGTTGTTGTTCTGAAAAGGACCATTAAATTGTATTTTTTAAACTTTAAATTAAATTAAAATGAAGTTAAAATTAAGCACAGAAATCAGCTGACCTGGTAGCCTCCGCGCTTGACGAATCCTCCACGATTCTGGAATCCGCCCCTGAAGCCTCCGCGCTTGAAGGTGCCTCGGTTGTAGCGGGGCAGACCGTCGTTCGAGCGGAAGTTGTTGTTGTTCTGGTAGTTGTTATAGGAGTTACTGAAAGAAAATTGTTAAAATAAGCAAAATTTCCGATTTTCTGGCAACCTCAGGCCGCTCTCTGGAGATTCGAGATTCAACCGACTTGTGGTGCATCTGTCCGCCGCCCCTCCTCATTCCACCGCGGAAGAATCCCCTCCTGTTGTTCTGCTGGCTTCCATTGACGTAGATGACCTTCGGCTTCGCAGGAACGGTCAACCTGTGTTCTGGAATGATTTGATTATTGGAAGCTCCAAACTGACGGCCAAGATCTTCAGAAGGACGGAAGATGTGAACGGAAGATCAAGAAATGAGCCCAAAACGTACCGATGGGAACGCGCCTGTTGAGGATCATCTGGCGCTGGTTCTCGAGGCGCTGGGTGAGGGCCCTCATCAGACGGAGGTTGGCCTGGCGACGGCGCACCGGCTGCTCCACGTACTCCACCTCCTCCTCGTCCAGCATCTCCTCCTCCTCCAACATGTCATCTTCGTACTCGCCACGGCCCTGAAATTAGACTCTAAGGCTTCAAATTTGACATTTTGGGTGACTTCGGCTTTAAAGTTTGTGTTTTGAGGAATTTTAAGCTTTTAAAAGGGTTTAATTGGTTAAAATAAACAATTCAGAGAGAATACATATTTTTAGCATGACGTACAATTACGTACAGTTTCGGACAATCGAACGCAACGAAAATATGCAATAGCCGGTGCAATATTCACTTTTTGTGATGAACTTTCCAGAAAACACCTTAGTTTTGATATAAATAGTACTTCAAATCAATAAATAGTCCTTTAAACAATCGAACAAACCATAAAACTTACGTAAGTCTCAATAATCCGGGAGGCACTCCTACGGGAGACGGGGGCTCCGCGGGGCATCTTCCGGGCCTTGGGCGCCGGCAGCTTAGAGAATCTGAATAATAGGCATACATTTTGAACAAATAACGGTAAAAGGCAAATATCTAGAATAAATAATGGTAAAACTAACCTCTCGTGGAGCTTGATGGTCGAAGTGCCGGCCATCACAATGCGCGTCGGCACACCAACGCTACCCATTGCGATTTGAGCACTGAAAATTAAGGATTATTGATTGATATTTTGATTACAGCGGGGAAAAAGCGGATATCACAGAAAAAAGCTAGGCAATTAATCAATTAACGAAATTCGGCCGGGTAACATTTAAACAAAACGCTGGGTACGGTAGATATCGTGGAAGTGAAAATAAATACGCAATGAAACCACTATTTAAAGCCGACGATAAGATTACGGTATCCTTTCCTAAATTTTTAAAATTCTTATTTTTTGTTTTTTTCTGAGTGTTTTTGTGGTGTTTATATGCTAAATTTGTATTTAAATGAAAGGTAAAATTAAATTAAACATTTTAAAATTAAAAAATTGAGGTTCCGAAAAGTCGAGAAAAGAAGAAAAGTTGGTTTTGGCGTTATTTCAGCTTTTATGACCTTGCTTTCGTATTTTCCCTAAAATAATTTGTGTTTAATCGATCATATTACAATATTAAGCAGTTTAATTAGAAATTTGTGTACTTTTTGAAGAATTTACGACTTCAAGAAGCAGTTTTTGAAGTTTCTGCTGGGGGGCGGCCCCTTAGGCTTTGTATATATAGGTTTCGTATATATTTTTCGGTGTATATTTCTTTTTAGCTTGATTTTTGTTGTTCTAAGAGTTTAAAGCTTTTGTTGTTCTAAGAGTCTAAGAAAGTTTGCAGAAAAACAGTAAAATCTGTGTTTCAGATGGAGTGCGATATAGCGTCATACCACGTAGACTCATTTAACTACATAATCGAAGAGGGAGTCCATCTGGCGGCCCTCGATGTTCCCAAGGAGAAATTCCGGCTGCCCAATGGCGACGCCGTCGAGCTTGCATACACCGGAGCCGTCCTCGGCCCACCCACTGCTGACAAAGGAGTGAGTCCTTCCCCGAATCTCAACAATCGGTTCGTATTTTCCAGGGCAAGTTGTCAAACGTCGATCAGTTGAAAGTCCTGCCCTCGGAGTGTAGACAGCGTGGTCTCACCTACGCTGGAAACCTCAAAGTTGGAATTGAGGTGGTTATTTCGCTTGTATTTGTCAACTCGAGTATTTTAGATCCGAATCAACGGCCAGCGCATGGATACCTTCGAAACAGTCATCGGAAAGGTAGCTACTTCGTCAGGAGCTTCTTCAAAATGCTGTGGTTTAGGTTCCAATCATGCTGAAGTCTAAACTCTGCTACCTGGAATCTATGGATCGACGGGAGCTAATGAAGGCCGGCGAGGAGCCAATCGAAAAAGGAGGCTATTTCATCTGCAAGGGTAGCGAGAAGGTCCGTTCTTCTATAGGACAGCCCTGAACTGTGTTTAGATCATCCGTCTGCTCATCGCCAACAGGAGGAATTTCCCGATCGCTCTGGTCAGGAAGACTTTCAAGAACAAGGTCCGTAATGCATCCATTAGGCAATCTGTCGAGTTCGATGCCCAAATTTCTGGGCAATATTCGAAGCCGAATTATCAATATTTCTTCAGGGAGGTCTCTTCACGGAGTTCGGAGTGATGATGCGTGGCGTGAAGGACAACCACAGCGCCGTCATCATGACCATCCACTACCTGGAGACTGGATCAATGGTTGTGGCTCTACAGGTGTCTAGACCTCTGCCTTCTATTCTAATCAGTGTTTAGTACCGTCGTGAGATCTTCTACGTCCCTCTGATGTACGTCATGAAGGCTCTTACCGATAGGAATGATCTCCAGATCGCCAAGATGATGTGCAGGTTAGATTCTTATTTCAATTCACTATTCCCATCTAAATATGCGGACGTCTAAACATGGATACTAATACTACTGTTTCCAGGATTCGCAAGGACGATGCCTTCTGGGCGTCGTGCGTGAACAACATGCTGATCCAGTGCCAGGACGAGGGAGTGATCTCCAAGAACGACGCTCTTAAAGCCATCGGATCGAGGTTCCGCGTCGCCATCGAGGATAGGATTGCACCGTGGGAGGACGACGAGGTTTTAAATCCAAAAAAAAATTCTAAACTTTATTTAGGAATGCGCCCGTTTCCTTCTCAAAAACACCGTCGCCATCCACCTGGACAAGGATGAGGAGAAGGTCGATCTTCTCTGCTACATGTCGCAGAAGCTGGTCGCTCTCGTCAAGGTACTTAGAATTTAGAGCAGTTAATTTCCTTAATTTAGTCCGAATGTGCCCCGGAAACTCCTGACAACCCGCAGTTCCAAGAGGCCTCTGTTTCCGGCCACATCCTTCTGCTGATTTTGAGGGAGCGCATGGAGAACATCCTCGGAAGGACGCGCAGGAAGCTGGAATACGTGGCCAAGATGAGCAAGAAGAAGGAATCTGGGTCTTACTCCCTCACTTCGTACGGTTTACTCGTTATTTTACTTGGTTCATGGTTCCAAAAATCAGTTTATGGTGCAAAAACTAATGATTCACGATTATTTAGTCCTTTAAGGTGTAGATAGACCTTTAAATTGGCTATATTCCAGGTCCGAAGTTCTGAAGGCTATGGGCAATCACATGGGAGGTGAAATCACTCGTGGATTGGAGTACTTCCTCGCCACCGGAAATCTCGTCACTAGAATTGGTCTGGCCCTTCAACAAGTTTGTTTTACCATTTTCGAATTCTAATTCTTGCTCAGGAAACCGGATTCTCCGTCATCGCCGAACGCATTAACCAGCTCCGCTTCGTCTCTCACTTTAGGGCGATTCACAGGTATATTCCTCCTTTTCATGCCTATACTCTAATATGCCTTCAGAGGAGCGTTCTTCATGGAGATGAGGACCACGGACGTGCGTAAGCTGAAGCCGGAAGCGTGGGGATTCATCTGCCCCGTGCACACGCCTGACGGAGCGCCTTGTGGACTGCTGAACCATCTGACGGCGTCCTGTCGCATCGTCACCCACTATTCGGATAAGGAGGATCTGGCGAGCTTCCTGGCGGAGCTGGGGATGTACTCCCACAAGACCATTGAGTTGGCTCCAGCCGGAGAGGAAGTGAGTGGGCATCAGGCTAATTGAGACGAGAAGTTCTTTCTCATCCAATACGATAATTCATCAAAGAGAAAGATTTGACAAGTCAACCGCTCTCTTTCAGATGTACCCGGTGACCTGTGACGGTCAGTTCATGGGCTACGTCCCCGTCTCCAAGGCTCCCATGGTGGAGAGGATGCTTCGTTTCGCCAAGGCTGACGTCAAGGACGACCGTGTTCCCTTCCTCTCAGAGGTGATTCTTCTACCTAATTAGGCGGCCTGTGTCTCCTAGACCGCGATGCGGCCCTTCTAGACGCCGACTTTTCCATTTTTTTTTCTCTTTTTCTCATTTCTAGACGAATTTTCCAGATCGCGTTGGTTCAAAAATCCGAGGATCCCAAGAACATCATCACCCAGTTCCCCGGGCTCTACATCCTCACCGACCCTGCTAGGCTGATCCGCCCCGTTTTGAATCTCGCCACCAATTCCATCGAGTTCATCGGTATATTTGCCTCATTTGCGTTTTAGAGACCACATTTAGGTACTTATGAGCAAGTCTACCTCTCGGTGGTGATCGATCCACAGGAGGCTGAGCCCGGCGTCACCATGCACCAGGAACTCCATCCCAGCTGTCTGTTCTCCTTCGCCGGTAACCTGATTCCCTTCCCTGATCACAATCAGTCTCCTCGGTGAGTTTTAACGTTGCCGTCAAGACTTTTGCACCTAAAAGGTGCCGCAATCAGTTTTTTGCACCATGAAGTTACCCTAATTATTTCGTTTTAGTAACGTGTACCAGTGCCAGATGGGTAAGCAGACCATGGGCACGGCGGTTCATGCCTGGCATGCTCGTGCCGACAACAAAATGTACAGACTGCAGGTGGGATCGATCCAATGACCATTCTGATGCTGTTTTTTTTAGTTCCCTCAGCAGCCGATGCTGAAACTGGAGGCGTACGAGAAGTACGAGATGGACGAGTACCCGCTGGGAACGAATGCCTGTGTGGCGGTCATCTCCTACACCGGTAAGTAGCTGATTCTGAATATTGAGACTGAATGTGTACAAGATCACTTAGAATTTGAAGATGGAAAGTAATGTTTGCAATTTAGGTTACGACATGGAGGACGCCATGACGATCAACAAGGCCTCCTACCAGCGAGGTTTCTGCCACGGAACGGTCATCAAAGTGGAGAGGGTGAATCTGGTGACGAGAACGGAGAGGAAGGTCCTCTTCCGAATGGACCCCCGCGATCCGGAGACCACCGTCGGAGCGGATGGCCTGCCCATCACCGGTCGTCGCTACTTCGAGGGAGACGTATACTACGTCACGTACAACCAGGAGACAGGAGCCCACAAGAAACACAAGTTCCATTACGCCGAGCCTGCATATTGCGGGATGGTCCGATTGGTCCATGAGGAAGGGGCTGAGGACGGAGCCAGGGTTAGTTCTTTCTATCCAAGAATGCTCAGGAGAGGTCACCAGAAAAAAACAGAAGGCGGCCTGAGGTCGCCAGAAAAAAGCAGAGGCGGCCTGAGGTCGCCAGAAAAAAGCAGAAGCGGCCTGAGGTCGCCGGAAAAAAGCGGAAAGAGGCCTGAGGTCACGAAAAAGCGGCGGCCTGCGGTCGCCAGAAAAAGCGGAGAGCGGCCTGAGGTCACCAGAAGAAGCAGAAAGCGGCCTGAGGTTACCAGAATCCGCAGAAGCGGCCTGAGGTTACCAAAAAGCAGAAAGCGGCCTCAGGTCGCTAGAAAAGCAGAAAGCGGCTTCAGGTCACCAGAAAAAGAAGAAAGCAGCCTGATGTTGCCAGAAAAAGCGAAAGTCGCCAGAAAAAGCGGAAGCGGCCTGAGGTCGCCAGAAAAAGCGGAAGCGGCCTGAGGTTGCCAGAAAAGCAGAAAGCGGCTTCAGGTCACCAGAAAAAGAAGAAAGCAGCCTGATGTTGCCAGAAAAAGCGAAAGTCGCCAGAAAAAGCGGAAGCGGCCTGAGGTCACCAGAAAAAGCGGAAGCGGCCTGAGGTTGCCAGTAAATAGCGGAAAGCGGCCTGGGGACATCATAATACGCATAAATTGTCTTGTGTTGGTACCAAATTTGAATTTACCGCGCTTCATGGTTACCTTTACTAATTCTAATTTTCCAGCACGCCCTGATCCAGTGGAGAATCGAGCGTAACCCCATCATCGGAGATAAGTTCGCCTCCCGTCACGGACAGAAGGGAATCAACTCGTTCCTCTGGCCCGTGGAGAGCATGCCGTTCAGTGAGAGTGGCATGGTCCCCGACATCATCTTCAACCCCCACGGTTTCCCCAGTCGGATGACCATCGGTACGTTTTCTCCTCTAATATTCTTTTTATTTAATTAGCTCAATCGATTTATTCAATTTGAATAATGTAAGAAAAGCCTATTTTGCCACTTTCTTTAACCACTTCTTTTTAGGAATGATGATCGAAAGTATGGCCGGAAAATCAGCTGCCATGCATGGAGACACCTACGACGCCTCTCCCTTCGTCTTCAAGTGCGTATTTGCATATTGCCGTTGAAACTATGATTTAAATCTATTTTCTTAATTAGATACGGTAAAATTTGTTTTTAGCGAGAAGCAAACGGCGATTGATCATTTCGGCCAGTTGCTCTCGAAGGCTGGCTACAATTACTACGGTAACGAGACTTTCTACTCGGGGGTCGACGGACGGCAACTGGAGGTTCGTTAATTTGGAATATTGTGAACTAAATGGCTGATTTAGTGTCAAATCTTCTTCGGAGTCGTTTACTACCAACGTCTGCGTCACATGATTGCTGACAAGTTCCAGGTTTGTTGGAGAAATTTGAATTTTCCAATTAGACATTCAGGTGCGTGCCACTGGTCCCGTCGACGCGGTGACCCATCAGCCGGTGAAGGGACGCAAGAAGGGAGGAGGTATCCGTTTCGGAGAAATGGAGCGAGACGCCATCATCGCCCACGGAACGGCCTTCGTTCTTCAGGTAGCCTCCTGCTTCGAGAATTAGAATAATGCCAGTAATAGCTGGTTTCCAAGAATTACGAGTCTTTTTTATACGTTCACATTCAAATTTTTACAGGACCGGTTGCTGAATTGTTCTGATCGTGACGCTGCGTACATCTGCAAGGCCTGCGGATCTCTGCTGTCCGTGTCCGTCTTGGCCAGCGGGAAATCTCTGATTTCTCAGGCTAAAAAGGTTGGTTTTAGTCCTTTAAGTTCGATTTTAGACCTTTAAATTATTTCTTTATCGCTATCTAAAATTCAAATTTCAGCACGTCGATCCCAAATCCGTCTTCGACTACTCAGAGCAGCAAGTCTGCAGGAACTGCAACAAGAGCGACGATGTGCACCTCATCCAGGTGAATACCTTGATCTTATTTGCCTCATCAGAATATTGCAATCATAACTAACCTAACTCCCGTTTTCCAGGTTCCCCGCGTCTTCCGCTACCTGGTGGCTGAGCTGGCTGCGATGAACGTGAAGCTGGAGCTCGGCGTCAACGATCCCGCCAAGATGACCAGGGCCTAATTCCCTCCGCGGAGCCTCCGTTGTATTCCTCTTGTGTGGTGCAATTGGACTACAGGGTAGCTCTTGGGAGTCCTGTGACCAATCGTGGTTCCCCCAGACCTCTCCTCTAGTTGTTTTCTTGTTGTTTGTTGTACTCTAACAAGTTGTTCCTTGTTGTCATTTTGCTCATCGCACCCGTTGTTATTTCATGATCGTTATGAAGTTTTTCGTTGAAGTTTAGACTTATCGGGGTGGCCAACATCGTCAAGGCTTAAAGCATTTCAGTTGTTTGTAAAAAATTGTCTTACAATTTATTGGGCAACTGGATTATATAAAGCATAAAATAAAACATGAAAAATTATTTCATCAATTTAATTACTTTCATGCCTGAGCTTTTTAAAAAATACAATTAAAAGTTATGACTATTTAATTTATAATTTAAATCGAAAATTTCCATTAAAAATTTTTTCCAAAAAAAAATTGTAAAAACGCACAAAAAACTTTCCAATAAATTAATTTAAAAAGAAATTTTTTAATAAACTTTTTTTAAAATTATTAAATTGTAATAAAATAAATTTAAAAAAATAAAATTGTACGACAAATTTTAAAAGCAACTGAAACGCTTTAAATCCTATAAAAATGAATTGAAGTTTTTAAAAAAGTGTGATAAATATTGCTAATTTTTACGGACCGTTAATTCCATGGACCGTTGAAACCAGGGACCGTAGATCCCCGCGAGAGAAAAAATCGAATTTATTATGACGAAAATTGATTTAAATCATAGTTTCAACGGCAATATGCAAATACGCACTTGAAGACGAAGGGAGAGGCGTCGTAGGTGTCTCCATGCATGGCAGCTGATTTTCCGGCCATACTTTCGATCATCATTCCTAAAAAGAAGTGGTTAAAGAAAGTGGCAAAATAGGCTTTTCTTACATTATTCAAATTGAATAAATCGATTGAGCTAATTAAATAAAAAGAATATTAGAGGAGAAAACGTACCGATGGTCATCCGACTGGGGAAACCGTGGGGGTTGAAGATGATGTCGGGGACCATGCCACTCTCAGTGAGTGTTGGCTACAAACTGAGAAAGTGACAATGGGAAAATTCAAGAATGTGTGCATGTGTGCAAGTGAGGGATTCCCGATTGTGAACGTGTGACTCTTCCGTTGAGAGGTAAGCGTGAGTAAGTGAATAATACCGATTATGAACGTGAAGACGTGAAAAAACTTGTGTAAGCCACTGTTTTAGATCCTTGAACTTTTATTGATTTTTTTTCGAAAATGGCCAAAATATTAGGTGGACCATTTTCAAACGCATTTTTGAAGACAATATTAAAGCGTTATTGATTTGGTCAGAAAATAAAAATTGATCAAAACAGTGATTAACGCATGCTTAATCACGTCCACACGTTCACTGACTCGCTCAAGGCCACGTGCACACGTCATACCTACAATAACCCTTTCACATTCACACGTTCAAAATTGAAATCGCTAACGTTCACACGCATGAAAGGAAAGGACGTCACAATCGCTTCTAACGTTGACACGTTCACCAAATAATTCACTGGCTCTTGGTCACGTCCACACACAGGTTCACGTACACATGTTTACAAATACAGCACCTGTATCACGTTCACACGTTGACGTCCACAATTGGAACTCACTCATGGTCACTTGTTCACGTTCACACGGTCACACGTTTCAGAGACCCTCCGTAACTCTCTCTCTCTCTCTCTCTCTCTCTCTCTCGCTCTCTCTCTCTTTCTCTCTCTCTCTCTTTCTCTCTCTCTCTCTCTCTCTCTCTCTCTCTCTCTCTCTCTCTCTCTCTCTCTCTCTCTCTCTCTCTCTCTCTCTCTCTCTCTCTCTCTCTCTCTCGCTCTCTCTCTCTCGCTCTCTCTCTCTCTCTCTCTCTCTCTCTCTCTCTCTCTCTCTCTCTCTCTCTCTCTCTCTCTCTCTCTCTCTTTCTCTTTCTCTCTCTCTCGCTCTCTCTAAAGAAATAACGTTTTCGCCCGAATGTTTTCCCGTTTTCTTGAAATCGACGGTGAGAAACAACGTGCATCCCCCTTTTTTGTTTGCAGAGGCCATGTTATCGCCACCTGCACCTTACCTCTTCTGTTTTTAAATGGCACCTAAACCATTTTTTCTTGTATTTTTTCATATTTCAATAATCTCCATTTCAAAATTGAAAATTAGGTCAATCGATATCCGCTTCATTAAGTATTAATGATTAGGAAAAAGCCGCTTTTGTGACTTGTTTGGCTCCGTGATGTATCTGCTTATCACTCGCAACCCCCGGTCTATTCCCCTTCAAGGCTTATCTGCAACTAATTTGTGTGCTGAAGATCAACAAATGCGCGATTATGCGGGACACCCGCGGGGTGCACCTCTTAACAACCACGCCTAATAGATGGGATTAACGCGGGGTCAGAGGAAAGTGACGTCATTGCGATTTTGGGGTCCCCGTTGTCTGTCTGCCTCTCTCTCTCTCTCTCTCTCTCTCTCTCTCTCGTTTCCGGCCCCACCGTTGTAACTATCGTCTGTCCATCCGCCATTTACAACCACGCCCTTTATACCCCCTTTTCCCGTCATAATGGCCTAATGCGCCGTTCCCTGCCGTTGGGATCACCCTAACAGCCCGACGTACCCAGTGGTGCTAAGGCCCCTTGTAAGGCAGTCGTAGATGTGAATGACAGTAGAATGTCAGGAAATGACCTAAAGACCCAAGGTGACACATCGCAATTATAGATGCATACGGTTGATTAGCTTATGAAGTTTTTTAAGTCACTGCTCAACGCCGCTTTTTTGGTTGTTTCTTACCAATTTAACCCTTACACATTCGGATCAAAAAGTTAGATGAACTCTCTTGGTTGTTCCTTAGGTAAACCATAGTTACCTCTTTAAAAAAACAATCCGCTGAAGAAAATGACCAGTTGCCGATCAACGTGTGTTTGGCGCAAGAGAGTGTGCTGCGCAAGACTTTTGCTCTTGCGCAACACGCGGTTGTCGGCGATTGAAAGAATCGCGAGAGAGCTGTCACTCACCCCAAGTTAATTATCTGGATCCATTGGAAACACCGTCAGATAGGAAACGTACGTGGTTGTGACCAGTGACTTCTGGCTCCAGAGGCACGGTCTGTGTAATATTTGTATCAGCACAATAAGATTTTCTGAACCAAAAAGTCACAGTCACAGAAAACTGACGTCATTGCGATTTGGGGGGCCCTTGTTCTCTCTCTCTCTCTCTCTCTCTCTCTCTCTCTCTCTCTCTCTCTCTCTCTCTGACCCTTCTCTCTATGTAGTTATAGTATTTGTTCGACAGACAGTCTCGGTATCTTGCGGTTAATGGATAATAGGTACATGCTAACGCACAGAAACGCGGTTGATCAAAAGCAGCGCCTTAGTGTAAGAGAGCACGCTAAAGAAAGAGTGCGCAGAGAAATCGGTAAGAAACAGCGTGTGACATGAAACCTAGTAAGATCTAAACAACCTAACACGTCAAGTGTGAAATACCGCGAGACCCACGCAACTGCCCGGCGGAAGTCCCCGACAGAGGCGCAAGACAGTGTTCGGCGCAATAGATGGCACCGCTCATCGCCCACGGCGATTCAAGAACCGCGAGAGAGTTGACACCCACCCCCAGTGTTTAAGATTGCAGTTCTGCAACGATAGTGTGAAAAACACCGATACATATTGAAGTGTATGCCAACTCTCGTGATTCTTTAATCGCCGACCAACGGGTGGGTGGCGCAAGAGAGTGCGCTGCGCAACAGATGACAACGATCATCTGTTGCGCAACAGGCAGTTGTCGGCTACTGAAAGAATCATGAGAGAGTTGACACCCATCACAAGTTACACCAATTTTCTGATACTCAGAGTAAGTAGGGTTAAAATCCTTCCCAGGTAGAATTCGACCGATGTAAACTGCCACAGGGCTGTAAATTCAGAGGATCAACAAATCAGATCCATTTTCCAAAGTGGCTTTTTGTTAATGATGGTTTTTAGTCTAGGTCCAGCGAATAATTCGCCCTCCCGATAATGCAAAAAGCGTGAAAGAATGTCAGACGCTGTTTTTTGCCGCTTTCTCTGAGCACTCCTAATTCTGCCTGTTCTCTCACACTAAAGGATTCTAAAGGATTCTCTAACACTAAAAGAAACGACCTGTGATTTTGTGACTTATCTGTGGCTTTTCTTATTAGGTAGTGAAAGCGGTAAACTGAACCGACTGGGAGGAGAGGTCAGATAACGCCTTGGCCCTAGCCCCCTGGGCAAGCGAGTTGTTTGGGAGATCCCAACTACAGGAAAGGGAATTACGATGAAGGATGGTGGCGGGAAAAGGGGATATAAAGGGCGCGGGTTGTAAATGGCGGATGGACAGACGAGGGTTACGACGGTGGGCCGTTAAAGAGAGAGAGAGAGAGAGAGAGAGAAAGAGAGAGAGAGAGACAGACAGACAACAGGGACCCCCAAAATCGCAATGACGTCATTCTTCTGTGACCCC
>JAJQXH010000084.1:510000-615000 GCA_022343465.1 Oscheius sp. G VE-2021
CAAACGGGCCAGCCCGCCTTATGAAAAGCCCGACCGCCACAAGCGCACAGAGATTGCATTTTTTACACATTGTCAATTTAATTTTTCTTTTAGAATCAGTCTCGCCGCTGCTGAATTAAACAACGACGATTTAAGAAAACAAATCGAAGTTCAGATGGCTTCCAGCCATACCCAATTCACAAGTTGGTTGTCGTTCTTCGCTAAAGTCACCACTTTTTTCCAGTTTTTAACACAGAATGCAAAAAATTTGTGATGATTAATTCTGAATTGGAGAATAGCAATAGGACTTTGACGGAGGAACTTCAGACGCTGAAGGCAAATCTGGCTGGCCAAGAGGAACGGTGGAGAAAAGAGCAGGAGCCTCATTTGGCCTCTTTGGGAAGGCAGATTCAGTACCTGAAGTCTAAATTAGAAAAACAGGAGAGGGAAGAACAGGAAAAGGAGAGAGTGGTTTGTTTAGAAACAGAATAAAATTTAAAAAGAATTTAAGAAAAACCTCGAAATTGCGATGTTGAAGACCACCCTGGAGATGGGGCAGACGGCGGTCGAGCAGTATGCTAATCAGGCTAGGACGGCCGATGGGTTTCTTAAGAAGAGGACGGAGGAAAGGGAGAAATATAGGAAGGAGAAGGAGGAGATGAAGGAGAAACTACAGGAGGTGGAGTGGAAGTTGGAGAGAACGGCCACGGAGTTGGAGAATTCGAAGAAGGAGAGGAGGCGATTGGAGGAGGAGATGGAGGGGATGAAGATTGAGGATGATAGGTAGGGAGAGAGAGAGCTAGAGAGAGAGAGAGAGAGAGAGAGAGAGAGAGAGAGAGAGAGAGAGAGAGAGAGAAATCACGATTATACCTCAATGGAACAGTCACGCACACACGTTCACAGTCCGAAACAACTCACTTATACACATTCACAATTGAATTTTCTCATAGTCAGGTTTTTACTTTTGTAACCAACACTCACTCACGTTCACACGTCCAAAAACACTAGTGAAGTCACAATCACTACAAATGTGTACAGGTTCACAATTGGAATCAGTCACTTGCTCACGGTCACTATGTCGTTCGGAACTGAAACAATTCACGTTCACACTGTCATACGGTCACTCACGTTCACCAGTTTCATTTACAATTACTCTCTCACGGTCACACGCTCAAATATGAAATCCCAAGCAGAACGGTGACACGTTCACAACTACAATTACTGTCTCACGTTCACACGTTCACACGTAAAGACAGACAGAAAGAGAGAGAGAGAGAGAGAGAAAGAGAGAGAGAGAGAGAGAGAGAGAGCGAGAGAGAGAGAGAAAGAGTCCGTGAGAATGTGAGTGAATGCGAATGTGTGTGAGCGAGTGAGAATGTGAGTCAGTGAGAATGTGAGCGAATGTGAGGGCTAGTCAGTGAGAATGTGAGTGAATGAAAGAAAATGTTAGTTATGACCATTTGAGCAAATGAGACTGTGAGTGTGTGAGTGAAAAAATGTGAGTGAAAGAGAATGTGAACGAGTGAGCATATGAGTTGGTGAATCAGTGAGTGAGAATGTGAGCCAGTGATAATGTGAGTCAGTGAGAAAACTAGTGATCAAGTGAGTAAGACTGTGAGTAAAAGAGAATGTGACTGAGTGCGCACGTGAGTAAGTGATTGAGAATGTGAATTAGGGAGTGATAACTTGAGTCAGTGAGATTGTGAGTACGTGAGTACGTGAGTGAGACAATTAGTGAGAATGTGAGTCATTGAGTCGGTGAGAATGTGAGTGAATGATAATCTGAACGAATGAGTGAGTGAGAACGTGAGTCGGTGAGCAAGTGAATGAGAATGTGAACCATTCAGTGAGAATGCGAGTGAATGAATGATTGAGTTAGCGAGTGAGAATGTGAATGAGTGAGTCTGTGAGTCAGTGATTCAGTGAACGTGTCAGTTTGTGCGCGTGTGTAAATGAATACCATTCCCTTTTAGTACCCCCGAAATCATCTACGAACGACGCAAAATCAACCGCAAAGTGTCATCCGACGATGATTGTCAAATAATCGGCGAATCCTCGGGGGTTCCCCCAAAGAAAGTCCCTAAATTGGTTCTTAAACTAAAGAAGCCGCCAAAAGTTATTGAAATGTGAGTCATTTAGAAAATATCTTATATTGGGTCATTTTCAGTAAACCTCTGGCTGTCAAGAATGAGTCAGAACCGGTAAATGTCAGTACCTCAGTTGTTGTTTAGCTCAGTTTCACTTGGTCATATCGATACTGGTTGATTGTTATCATTTGTCTTATAAACGGTTTCACATTCAGACGATTTGAACGTGTGTGCGTGTGTGCGTGAGCAAGTGAGTCAGTGAGAATGTGAGTGAATGAGAATGTGAGTGAGTGAGTGAGTTAGTGTGAGTCTGTGAGCTTGTGAGTATGTGAGTCTGTGAGCCTGTGAGTATGTGAGTCTGTCAGTCTGTGAGCCTGTGAGCATGTGAGTCTGTGAACTTATGTATCTGTGTAAGTGTTAGAGAGAGAGAGAGTGTGTCCGTGTGTGTGACCGTGTGTCCGTGTGTCCGTGTGCATGTGTGTGACCAAGATGAGAAACTTTCCCCCCGGTGCCATCTATTTTCGCCCTGCCTATCCCAAATGTCATCGCAAGGGGTGGTTTGTTTGCCCATATTTAAGACTTCCCATTCACTCTGCACAACTCATCCTTATCAGTTCTTCAAAACTTTTGCCGTCTCCAACTTTCCTATTGATTTTCTTTTTCTTCTTTTTTAAACATTAAAACTCTGTAAATCATGTTTTGGAAATGGTAGTTCTCACGGGCCGGACAGACTTTAAAATTTATTGGCCTGACCTGGTTTCGGACCACCCATACCTTGGCGGACCACCCATTCCTCGGCGGAACACCCGTCCCGGCTTCTGCCACCCCCATTCAAGCTGTCACCCACGCGACCAAGGTTCGATCCCACCCGGTGTCCTTTTTTATCATTTATCCATTGAAAACATAACTTATCGATTGATTTTACCAGCCAAATGACCTCTTCTCTTCTGCGAGTGGCATGTGACACCTGTGGTCAAATGGAAAAGATTCCATCTGGAAAATGGATGACTACGTGTAAGAACATTGGATGTAAGGACCATCGATCCGTTATTTTAATACCTGTTCAAGAAGGAAAAGGGTAAAAACTTGGTCTAAAACCTTGAAAAAACATTGAAAACTTCAGATATGTGAGAATCCAGTGCAAAAAGGAGCAGTATGTTTGTTGTGATAGGGAGGCAATAGTTACGAAATGTGCTTGTTGTCAGGAGGAGTTTTCAATTCGTAGGTTTCATTTTTAGTTTTAAAGGGGAAGGACCTCGTTAAATTGATTTTTCAAAGTCTCTTTACAATTATTTCATCGAATAGATGTCGTTTCCATGATTCCGAAACATACCTATTTTATATGATTTGGGCTGCAAAAGGGGCGCGTTTACACGGCCGATTTACGCGTTTGCCGCACGGAAACACGGCTAGAGTGGGCGAGAGAGTGTGGGAAATGGGGAGACGCAGAGTTGGCGGCAATTCAAATGACAATTTCCCCAAATTTCAAGGCTCCTAAATCGGTTCATTTTGATCCAAAATGGGTAAAAGAGGTATTTTTCGGAATCCTGGGAATGAGATCTAGGCTTTTATCACACAATCAGAAAAATTATTTTTACGCGGTCCTTCCCCTTTAAAATGAGTTTTTTTTTAGAATGGGATCTGGTTGTTGAGAAAAGGAACAATCAGAATGTGTATGGGTGTTTGTCTGCTGCTGAAAACGAGACAACGAAAACTTCAAGGTTTGAAAATTGATTAAAATCAATGAAAATGCCTTTTTCAGCGTGAAAGAGGAAATTTCGAAAGCCAAGGAGACTGAAATGCCAGTTTTGAAAGAAACAAACATAGAGGCAGAAAAGACAAGCAAAGGTGAGAGAGAGAGAGAGAGAGAGAGAGAGAGAGAGAGAGAGAGAGAGAGAGAGAGAGAGAGAGAGAGAGAGAGAGAGAGGTTGTTACGCGGGGTTACTGGAACGTGTGAACGTGAGGGTATTACTGTAGTTGTGAACGTGTACACATTAGTGATCGTGTGACACTGTGAACGTGAATCATTCCAATCGTGAACGTCATTTCGCTAAGTGTGAAAGTGTGAATATATGGACTGAATCGCGTGAATCATTCCATTTGTGACCGTGTCACCGTTAGAAGTGAATGTGACTCTACTTTACGAAATGCGAACGATCGCGATTTCAATTTTGAGCGTGTGACCGTGAGGCCGTAATTGCAGATGTACCCTGGTAAACGTGAGTGACCGTGTGACAGTGTGAACGTGATTAGCTGGATCTATGAACCAGTGACCGTGAGTCGGTGACCGTAAACGTGTGCAGTGATTGTGACTTCATTAGTGTTTTTGGACGTGTGAACGTGAGTGAGTGTTGCCTACAAACGTGAGAACGTGACTATGATCGGCCTGACATTTTGGCCAATTTTCGAAGAAGAAAAAACTAAAAGTTCAGAAAAAAAACTAACGATAAGAAGCTGAAAGAGTGACTAACACACTTTTGGTGGCGAGAAAAAACCCCCGAATTGCTTTCGGGGGTTTTTTCCACCCCGCCGGCGGCGTTCGGGGGTTTTTTCCACCCTGCCCGCGGATTTCGGGGGTTTTTTCCACCCCGCCCCAGTATTGATTAATTAGTGACCCAGACGCTCGCTGACCATTCTCTTCATAACCCCAAATAAAAATCTTTGTGAGGTATTTGAAATTTATTCATGCAAGCAAACAACAATTAAATATAACAATTACCATTAACGACTACCATTAGACTAGAACAAGCAGGCAATATGTACAATGTATCAGATGGATTTCCTAGACAGATACTGCGACATGTCATCCAAGTACTCCAAAATGTCTTCTTTCGTCATCTCGACTCTCCTTCGACATTGCGGCGCATGTCGAAGGAGCACATCTTGAACCAGATTGCGTCCTGTCGTTCTTTCAGATGGGCTCGGATGCGCTTCTGATCTCCATTTCCCTGTAAAGATGCTTATTTGGTCTCATTTGTTATTTTCATCTGCTGCAGGAACTTTAGCATTCGCCAAAGAAACTTACCGCAAAACGACGTCGCAGAGAGTGATAAGCACTAAGTTCTTCACATCGCAAGAGATCAAGCAGATCGGCGAGAGGCGGGTGGTCAATTCCACCGAATTCCTTTTGCAGTTTGCTAGATACCAATTATGTAAACTTAGAAAACCTAAAAGAAACCTGTGATAAGCCTCAGCGGCGTTTGTGCTACGGTGCTCTTGAATCATGTACTTCGTCCACATCCCAGAAAACATTCCAATGGTCCATGTTTCCTGCAAATTTGTTTCTGTTTGTTTACGAAAATATTCTTACCTTGAAATATCTCAAGAACTCTGTGCAAGCAGAGAAGGCGGGGTGATGATCCTTGACTGGAACCTCTAGTACACCGGAAACCGTAGTGAAGTCCTAATGTATGTATGTGAGCTTGACTGCTAAAAAATTACCTGGGGAAGAAAGGTTAAGGCGAGGAGGCGTCCGTACCACAGCTTGACCGATTCGTAGATTTCAATGTGTTTCTTCAGACCTTCTTTGTCTCTGCGACGGTTTAATGCCATACTAAAATGGAAAGAGCAGCCGGTGACTTGTTCAGGAGAGAAGATCTGTAAATTGTTTGGTTAATTAGGAAGTTTTCGTGAAACTAAGAAGGGATAAGAAACCTACATCTGTCAAGGCCGAAATTGCCGCTTTCTCGTAGTCAATCACAATTCTCACAGCTGCTGTGTCGCATCCGAATTCTTCCAACTTCGCCTTCACGATGGAGAAAAGCTTCTTGTAGGTGGTCTTCGACTTGCTTCCTGCAATCAAATGGAACAGCGGAGCATGATCTCCCTCTTTTGTAACCCCATGAACTGTATACAACTGCCCCGAACGACCCAATTCCTTCGGCTGATAGTCGTGGCAACCATCGGCTACAAGTACATCGATCCCAATGCGTACTGCTACCTCAATCATCGGATCTGTGTAGCACAACAAAGAGGTTGTGGTATGCTCCCGTACGAAAGGTTCAGATGACCCATCAACGGGATTTTTAATTATACTTATCTTTAACTTGTCGTCAATGTGGTCCATGGTGGTAGTCCTGTTCTTGTTGGCGTAGAGCTTCCGCTTGGCTGCTTCAGTTGGCCAGAAACGGGGGATCGCACACGTGAGGAAGTCGGGCTGGATCTTGGAGAAAACTGCCATTGAAGGCCTGTAATTTAGTGTAATTTGTTAAATATTTTGTATCATTGCTGAAATAACAAAAAAACTTACATCGACGCGGATATTGGTTCCTTTGTTCTTACAGGAACTGCAAATGTACACTTCGCTTCCGTTCTTGTTGGATCGTTTCCATTGAAACGGCCAACAGAGATCTTTGTCGCACTCGGTTCTAAACCGGTTCAGAATGGGTGGGGGTCGAATAATTGAATTATTGAGACTTTCGGGGGGGGGGGGTCGTATAATCAAATTATAGGGTCGTTTTCTTGAGACTTTCGGGGGGTTGTATAATTTAATGGAGTGTAGCCAAGACTAATGTAAATATACCTGTAGAGCAGGGCTGGGTGTTTTCCTTTGGACGCGGGAACAGCAACAGCAGCAAATCGGACATTTGGGAGAAAGTCGAGTTTGGTTCTTTTAGAATCTAAATTTTAAAAGTAAAGTGATTAATTCATAACTGAATACTTTGAACAATTTGGCAGATTTAAAAAAAATGTTTACCTTGGAAGGAAGAAGAAGCCTCCTCGTCTAAGAAAGGGTCGCCCTGAAGAGGGCGTTTTTTTCCGCGAAGGAGAAGGAGAGGGAACAGGAGACGACCGTTCGTTGACAGGAAACATGATGGAATGATTTGAATTATTCAAAGGGCTTTCTAGCGACTGGCGCGCGGGAGATAATTGCGTCCGGGGGTCATACCCCGGGGCAAACACGCCACCCTTGCAGAATTAACTAACCTACAGACCGATATACTAAATGAATACATCATTAAAACTTGATTAGAAAACAATAAAAACAAAAAGAAATACAAACATTTACAAAAAAACAATATAGATTTTAAAAAAAAGAATTGTCTTCCTTAATGTCATAAGGTTGAATCTAGACCATATGACACCACCACTTATCGGAATTCTTCTTTATTAAATGTTTTCTTACATGAAAAAGCACTTATTAATCAATACTGGGGCGGGGTGGAAAAAACCCCCGAAATCCGCGGGCAGGGTGGAAAAAACCCCCGAACGCCGCCGGTAGGGTGGAAAAAACCCCCGAAAGCAATTCGGGGGTTTTTTCCGCCTCCCACAAACTTTTTTCACGTCCACACGTTCCTAATCGACATTATTCATTAACTCACGTTTACACCTCAACGGAACAGTCACGCGCACACGTTCAAAGTCCGAAAGAATTCACTTATACACATACACATTTGAATTTTCTCACAGTCACGTTCTTACTTTTGTAACCAACACTCACTCACGTTCACACGTCCAAAACACTCGTGAAGTCGCAATCACTAGAAACGTGTACACGTTCACAATTGGAATCAGTCACTCGCTCACGGTTACTAGTTCTCAACTGAAATAATTCACGTTCACACTGTAACACGGTCACTCACGTTCACCAGTTCACATTTACAATTAGTCTCTCACCGTCACACGCTCAAATACGAAATCCCAAGCAGAGTCACATTCGCTGCTAACGCTAACACGTTCACAACTGCAATGACTGACTCACGTTCACACGGTCACATGGTCACACGTAAAGACAGAGAGAGAGAGAGAGAAAGAAAGAAAGAGAGAGAGAGAGAGAGAGAGAGAGAGAGAGAGAGAGAGAGAGAGAGAGAGAGAGGGAGAGAGAGAGAGAGAGAGAGGGAAAGAGAGAAGAAAGAAAGAGAGAGAGAGAGAGAGAGAGAGAGAGAGAGAGAGAGACAGAGACAGAGACAGAGAGAGAGAGAGAGAGAGAGAGAGAGAGAGAGAGAGAGAGAGAGAGAGAGAGAGAGAAACCTCTCATTTCAGCACTCTCAACCCAAAAAGACCTCATTTCCATGCTTCAAAAAACCAAAGAAGAGCAGAAAAATACAATCGAAGCCCTCCAGAAAAAACTTGCGGAAGAAAATATGCTACGATTTTCTATGGAAAAAGAACTAGAGGCCCTTCGACCCCTCAAAGAAAAACTAGCATCAGAAGAGAAAAAGAACAGCCAATTGTGGCTGGAAAAAGAAGCCCTGGAAACGGATCACGAACTGGAACTGAGAGAAGTTATAGAATTTAGAGATCAACGTTAGTTTTTAAAGTTTTAGACAAAATTTTCAAGGTGACTTTCAGTTCTGGCCGAGAGCAATCACATGAAAGCTGCTATGTACGAAGAATTGATGAAGAAAGAGAGGGACATCGTTGTTCTTCAGAAGTTGAGAGAGGAGGCCCTCAAAAAGTACGAAGGGGTCCTGGAAGATGAAAAAAGAAGGGCGGCTGGAGAAAGGGAGAAGCTTCAGGCTGAAATTCAGCTGATGAAAGAGGCAAAGGGACATCTGAAGGAGGTGGTCTCCAACAGGGAAGAAGAAGAAGCGGAGCAATCGATTGAAGAAAATGAAGAATCTGAAAAGTAAACTAAAATATTAATTTAAATAATAATAATTTCAGGTCAGAGGAGTCATCTGAAGTGGGAAAACAGCCGGAAACAAGTGGGAGTACCACTGCGGCCGAAGTTCAAAGTTGATGTTTTCAGTGTCATTGTGAAAATCGATTTTTATAATGAAAATCGAATTTATATTGAATATCGATTTCAAAATAATGAATAAAGTGAACAAATTTGTTTATTGGGTTTGAGCTACTCTTCTTTTTCCATAGTTTTAAGAGAGTTTTTCTGGGTTTCAAGCCGAGCCGAGACCCCGTGGCCACAGAAAAGTCGATGTCTCGGATTTTGCTGATAATTTAATTTGAAATGGGTCTAGACGCGAAATAAGCAAGAAACATTTTTATTTTTGTTTTTCGAAATTTTCAAAATTTTTAAAATTGCAAGTTCAGTAAATGGCTATCTCCGCTCCCAGTGACCTTACGGACTTCCGTAAGGCTTTCACACGATTTCAAATAGTGTGCTGACAAATTTCTTCTTTAATGGTTTCGTGAAAAAAGTATGATCAACCCTTTATTTTTTTCGAAAAACTTCAAAAAAAAATCAGCAAAAATCACATTTTTGCTCGCCCTGTTTTCGAAGTTCAAAGGCGAGCTTATCAACCTATTTCATTGGATTTGTTGTAAAATTTCCTTTATTGTAACCGTTTGGTTAAAAAAATTGGTTAAAAAAACAATTTGGTCAAAATAGTCAAAAAAAATTTAAAAAAACTTTTTTTTTCTCCTTTTGCTAGCCCAAACAGTGGTTCTGTACTAAAAAAAAATAAAAAAATATGTTTTTTTTCTTTTTGACAATTTTGACCAAATTGTTTTTGACCAATTTTGGTCGTTTTTTGACCAAATTTCGATAGAAAAATCAAAGTTTCTCAATGATAACATTCGATTTCTTATGTTTGCAAGCGCTTAAAACAAAGGAAATTTTACAACACATCCAATGAAATAGGTTGCTAACATTAAGCTCGGCTTTGAACTTCGAAAACAGGGGTTTTTTTTTTGAAGTTTTTCGAAAACATGATCATAATTTGAAATCGTTTGACGCCTCCCGGAAGTCCGTAGGGTCACTGGGAGCGGAGATAGACCATTTACGGAACTTTCAATTTTAAAAATTTTATAAATTTCGAAAAACAAAAATAAAAGTGTTTCTTGCTTATTTCGCGTCTAGACCCATTTCAAATTAAATTATCAGCAAAATCCGAGACATCGACTTTTCTGTGGCCACGGGGCCTCGGTGCTATCAAAAAACCTGTCTTAAAACGCTCTGGTTTCTCTCTCTCCCTCTCCCTCTCCCTCTTTCTCTTTCTCTCTAAATTCTACGTCTTCAGATGACTGATTCCGAATCCTCCTCAGACGAAACTACCGTTTCTGAAGACAACATCTTCACTGACTACATATTAACATGTTGCGACTGTGTCCACCAAGTGGGAATCCCCAAAGACCAGTGGTACACCCTGTGCCCCAATCTGGACGGCCTCGGACAGCCATGCAATGCCATCAATGTGCGTCCTGTAGGCAGGGGATACAAGTAAGTTTTCTCTCTTCTGAAGTCTTTTGTACTTTGTAGCATACTTTCAGATACATTGAGAAGAAGTGTGACCACGGAACGGTCATCTCCCGCGTTCTGAGGGGATCCATGTATCACAAATGCGAGGAATGCGGGGTTGTCTATGGTATCAGTGAGTTTTCTTTCTTTCTTTCTCTCTCTCTCTCTCTCTCTCTCTCTCTCTCTCAATAGAAATCTCTGAATTGAAAGGTTGACCCCTGTGTGTAAAGCGGCGGCGGTTCTCCATTAGTCTTGGAGCGTGTGGTATCACCACATCAGTAGCTTTTGGGTGATACTAAATTTATGGATGAAAGATAACGTAGGTTAGTTAAAGAATTACTTAGATCGGGTTCCCCAGGGTAGTCTACCCATAGTAGCTCCTTATATCTCTTCTACCCAACGGGTGGTCTATCTCTGCTTCTATCCAACAAAACCTTAAGGAACGTTTAGTGAAGTCTTTCCTTCTATCGAATCCGTAGGTTAATTGAGATCTCTCCTTCTATACAATGGTTAGGCTAAGTAATTTTTCCCCTTCTATCCATAAAGTATGTTAAGTGAGGTCTATGCTTCTATCGAATGCGTAGGTAAAGTAAGGCCTCTTTTTCTATCCTAAGAGTAGGCTAAGTAAGGTCTTTTCTTCTACCCTAAGGGGCCGATATACATGAGAACATAGATTTTTTTATGTCTCGGATTTTGCTCTAAAGAGGTATATAACCTTGTATTGGCTAAAAACCTTACTCTGAAAGTTTCAGCTCTATATCGTTTTTTTGGCTCAAAATTTTTTCATTTTTAAAGTAATATAAATTTAAATGTGGGGAATAAATGTGGAATAAATTTAAATGTGGAACTATAATTAAAATTCCTGAGTACAACACATAATAACAGAAATCTCGAAAATCCATCAAAAATCTATGTTATTCGAGGTTATTTTTTTAAAAGATTATTTTTATTAAATTCTACTTAAATTTCCGCGTTGAAATGGACCTTTAAATCAAAAATGGAAAGTGACTATTTAAGTTAATAATCCGTTTGAAAGTGAAAATTTGGCCTAAAACGTCAAAAAACGCGATTTTTTGCATTTTTTTTTCAAAATGTCACTTCAATGTTTTAGTCAAACGGGGTCAATTGTGATCCGATTTTGAAATATTTTTGCAACTGAATGAATTTTGCGTACATTTAGCGTTAGTCTATGTTTCCCGTTGAAAATATACTTAGAAACAACAAAAGTTGAAAATCGAATTAAAATTGACCCCGTTTTGCCTGAAACATTGAAAAGTGACACTTTTTTAAATTGCAAAATATCGCGTTTTTTGGCGTTTTTATGCCAATTTTTCACTTCCAAACGGATTTTTAACTGACATCGATTTTTGATTTGAAGGTCCATTTCAACGCGGAATTTTACGTAGAATTTAATACGTTACTGTTTGTTTATATAGGGTAAAACGTAAAACACTGTTTTTTGAAGAAGTGAGGCAACTGAGAGTTCTGTCAAATTTGTAGATCAAAAGAGATTTCTCCCTCTTTCCAGTTTGTGGATGAAATTAGAGTTCTTGTCCAGTAGGTTAATAGAAAGTTCTCGTTCTGTCCAATACGTGGATCGACTGAGAGTTCTTCATTAGTCTATCGGTTGCAGGTGAATAGGGATTATTTGTTACTTAATAGCCCTGGAAAATGCCCCACCTAAACTTCGGTTGCACTGAAGTAGAGGAGCAGCAGTTCATAGGAAAATGATAAGAAATGGAGGACCGACCGCCCTCGGGGGTGCAGCGAGAAAGAGTGACCTCCAAGGCAGCAACCCCACGTGGCGGTTTTCACGTAGGCCGGCCATTTCCAACCGAAAATGGCCAAACCCACGAGGAAATAAATCCGCGTGTGGCCAAAAAATAGGCTAATTTCAAGACAACCATCGAGAGAAGGGCGAGAGATAGGGGAAATGAGGAGGCGCAGGCAGCGCACGTAGCTAGCGCACTTTCACCAAGGGACACCACACAAACACACAAAGGGAGACCATAAGCGAATTGTATAAAGGCGGATCAATTGGGCTCTGTCCGCGTAGGTTCGAATCCTGCTGACTGCGAATCTTTTTGCTTACTTTCTTTTATGCTTTCTTTCTTTTACAAGCTCCGCAAAACAGTTTTGACTATACCCGATTTAAAATCACATCTTCTTCAAATCATTAACTAAACTTTGATAAGGGAATGGATCAAGCCTTTAAAGTTGTGCAAAAATGAAGTTCTCTAATAACCAAACCTTGTTTTCAGGGTGGAATTAGGTGCCTTTTACAAATTAAAACTTAAATTAACCTTATTTTGAAAATAAACTAAGAAAATAAGAACAAAACTCTCTTTCTTCCCCTCTATCTCTCTATCTCTCTGTCTTCGATGTGATTTCTTAGAATCCAATTAGAATGAAAAATTCAAAATCAACTCTAAATTGGTATTTCCAATCACGGAGCTAGAAAAACAAAAAAATACAAAAAGCAAAGAATTGCAGCCGCGCGGGGTCGAACCAGCCACCTTTTGATTGTAAAGCAAGGCGTTTGGCACTGCACTAGGGAGGCGTTTTTGCTCCGGCTTGCCGCGGGCTTATAAGGCGAGGCGCGCCGCCGCCGAAACAAATCGGAAAAAATCGATAAATACTCGAATACCAAGGTTACGTCGCCTTTTCAGACTCGCGAATGAAGCAAACCGGAAAACGCAATGGCCAGAACATCTTCAAATCCTTTGTTCCCATCGGTTTCGCCAAAAAAGTAACGCTAGAGCTGAAAAACGTCCATGAACAATACAAACATCGTGAGTTTTCTTGAGTTTTCTGGCCAAATTGACCAAAGTTTCAGTATCTTCGACTAAAAATGAGCTCTGGAAGATGCTACAGAACGAACGGAAGGCATTTTTGGAGAGGGAGAGGCAACTGAAGGCCGAAAATGAAGAACTTCTGATGAAGATGAAGGAGAAGAATCCAACTGTGAAGGTGGAAAATGAGAATCGGAACAAGATGGTTGAACTGGAAAGGACCCTTCAACAGCTGAAGGAGGAAAAGAGGTCAATGGAATCAGGTCTGGAAGGACTTAGAAAGAAAGTGGGAGACTTGGCAACGGAGAAGATCAGCCTTCAGAAGAACCTGGACCTTCATCAGAAGATGCTTCTGGAGAAGGAGGAGATGATTCAGAAGCTGAAGGCTCAGATGGCCAAAGAAGGCCAAGAAGCGGCTGCCACGACCCAGAGGCTCCTGAAAGCGGCAGAGGAAGGAACAGCCAAGATGGAGAGGCTTACTCGGGACTTGGAAGCAGTGAAAAGGGAAAAAGAAAGTCTTCAGAATGACCTGAATCATCTGAAGCAAGAAGTTTTGGTGAAAGTAGCGAGGCTGAAATCGGCCACGGAGGAGACCGAAAAGGTGAAAGTTGAGGCGACGGAGGAGGTGAAGAAGGCAAATGCCAAAATTGGCAATCTGAAGAAGGAGATGGAGAGTCTGAAAGAGGAGAAGGAGGCGATTCAGAAGGCATCGTCTGAGCTTCAAGGGCTTTTGGAGGAGAAAGATGGGATCATGGAAGAGTATGGAATAGTGATACAAGAAGCCATGGGCCAATTGGAGAAGAAGGAAAAAGTGACTGCCAAGAATACTTCAGATGAAGCTATAGAGAGGGAAATAAGCAATCTGAAGGAAACCGTGAAGTCGTTGAAGAAAGAGGTCGAAATGAGCAGGTAGGGAAAAGTAGTTAAAGGGGAAGGACCTCGTAAAATGGATTTTTCAAAGTATCTTTATTATAGTTTCATTGAGTAGACATTGTTTCCACGATTCCAAAACATACCCCTTTTATATGATTTGGGCTGCAAAAAGGGCGCGTTTACACGGCGTTTTACGCGTTTGCCGCACGGAAACACGGCTAGAGTAGACGAGAGAGTGTGGGAAATGGGGAGACGCAGAGTTGGCGGCAATTCAAATGACAATTTCCCGAAAATTCAAGCGCTCCTAAATCGATTCATTTTGATCCAAAATGGGCAAAAGAGGTATTTTTCGGAATCCTGGGAATGAGATCTAGACTTTTATCACAAAAACAGAAAAATTATTTTTACGCGGTCCTTCCCCTTTAAACAAGAAATCGATAGTTTAGGGCGACAATTTTTAACTTGTCATCTTTGATGAGGGAGATTGTTTCGAATAATACGCTGAAATCATCTGAGGTGACGAGGGATGGAAGGTGAGTGAGGGAGATAGTAGGCTTAGATATGAGATGGTTAGAGACGCAGAGGCACAAATGGTGGTTTGTGTCATATAGACGGTTAGACACGCAGAGGAAGAAGTTGGAGAAGCAGAGAAACTAGAACTAGAAGACGGTTAGACACTCAGAGACAATGGGATGGTTAGAGACGCAGAGGCTAGCTTGAGTCGTCATTATTCAAAGGGAGAGCAATGAAGGCAGAAATAGAGAGATGGATGTGTGCGTGCGGGCGTGTGCGTGAGTGAGTGAACATGTGTGAGAGGGTGAGTGTTCATTCTAGCCTCCTTTCAGACCACACCGATGCGATACCACCATGACCACCCAGTCAACTTCTGCGTTATCCTCCGAAAGTCCATCAACCATTGGTAAGATTCTAATCCGCTCTACTTACTGTTCTTCTGCAGAAAGTCTTCAGCAACGCCTTCTGAAGATCCAAGAGCAACTACTTTACCAGAAAGAGAAGACAGCATCATTTCTGAAGCCAGTGCCCCCGATGAAGAAACATCTTAACGGAAATGAAGAAGAAAACATCACTGATACGTGAGTCTGATAAGTTCTCGGTAGTTTAACTTTCTAATTTTAGGCAGCGCATAACTGTTGAGGAAGAAGGAGTTCAGGCAAAAAGACCTAGAATGGAGACAGAAGACCTTTGAAGCATTCTTGTGTAATTTGTTTGTTTTTTGTTGTTGCGTTTCAATCTTCCTCAACTATCGTTCTTTCCCACCGGTTTCGTTGATATTTTTTACCCATTTTATTTGCTGTCTGTATAAATAATCTGGAAATTGCTTCGCTGATGGTGAAATCAGATCAGATTTACAGCGTCCATTAGCGTCCCCTTCGCCCACGGACGGTATTAAAGATTGCCGACCGAACGATCTAGGCTTCGCGACTTTAATGCTCAAGCCTTTTGAATTTTTTGATATCATATTTTGTAATTTAATTTGGTGTCAGCCACGACTGGTGGCAGAGTGGGGACCCCCATGCAAGGCAATGACGCCCCAGACGGAAGATAGCTATCGCAAAGGACGAGGAGTTATTGCGGCCGCCACAATACGACCAACACTGAGGCCTAATCAAGATAGCCCGCAACATTCGCTTCTTTGTGTTTTTTTTTTAAAATTTTTCTCTCGACTCGATCATGATAATCATATATTTTTTACCACAGCGACGACACAGATTGTCGGGTTCTATCGCTACTTTCATGCTCATATCTCCATGAAAGACAGATTAACTTGCAGGCGCTATCTTCTAACGGATGTGCTCGCCATTTAAGATCTCAGTTGCCATGCGGTACGAGGATGGCCCACATATGCGAGCGACCATTTTTAAACAAATAAACAGACAATAAAAGGCGTCGATTCGGCAGGTGATCAGTATGGCGCAGGTCAGCAGGCGGCAGTTGAGCTTCAGTTCTTCCACAGAACGACGCAGGATTAGGACCCATAACCCGTACCGATTATCAGTAAAGACTAACCTTATAGTTTATCAGGTAAAACCATCAGCAATTCAGTTGAGAACCGTTCAGCGTCAGCGCAGGACCTCGACTGAAGTGCCAGTTGCGTCAGAAAGCGCGGGCTCCGAGATTACGGTAGCTATTCGCAACGACGCGCGCTTAATGAGCAGACCTTTGATCAGAAAATCCTCTAGCTGAGTTCAATTTAACGCAAATATAACCATTTTTGGCTATAATTCGACGGTTCCTCACGCAAACGGCGACAGGTTCAATCATATCGGGTTCAATCGCAGTTTCTTTCGCTTTTAACCTGTTTTGGTTGTTAATTGACCACCCTCAATCTTTTTTGTTTTCTCTCTCTAAATCTTCTGAACTTTTGTACACCGAGAACAACTTGGTTCTTAGGCCGTTAGCCATGCTAGGACCCAAGAAGAAAGAATTTAATGGTTATCGTGGACGGCAGCGGCAATATGGAATTACAACCTTTGATAATGAAAGAAAGAGGACTCAATCACCAGCTACTGTCTGCATTACTTTTGGAATGTGACGTACAACCCGCTTTCAATTTTTTAAACGAGTAATTACAGACGGGAGAGAGGGGCAGAAACAGAAAAACAGAGAAGGAGAGAGAGAGAGAGAGAAAGAAAGAGAGAAAGAGAGAGAGAAAGAGAGAGAGAGAGAGAAGCTGCCCCGTTGTTCCATTGTGTCATTATCAATTCCATTTCCCCCATCCTTGATGTTTCCACCCTTCCCTTTTGATTTCTGGCGGTCTGCCAGCGCCCTTTCAATCGTCATATAGTGTAAATGTGTAGCATCGTTAGGCATCCGGCAAGGGAACGATGCCTCTGCCGATTGCCATCTCTGCAAAAGCGGTCTTCTCGGCCTAAAGCTGTAAAAGTTGTCTCCTGCGGCCTTAGGCTGTAAGAATCGGTCTTCTGCGGCCTGAGGCTGTGAAAAGCGGTCTTCTGCGGCCTTAAAAAGAAACAAGCAGTCTTCTGCGGCCTGAGGCTGTAGTAAGCGGTCTTCCGCGGCCTGAGGCTATGAAAAGCGGTCTTCTGCGGCCTGAGGCTGTAAAAGCGGTCTTTTGCGGCCTGAGGCTGTGAAAAGCGGTCTTCTGCGGCCTGAGCCTGTAAAAAGCGGCCATCTGCGCTTTCCTCCTACTCGATTCTTCCAGATACGTGAGCATTCGCTGTAAAACCACTCATTTCGCTCGAGCTGCCGAAAACTACTCTTTTGTTCATTGCGATTGTTGCCAAATAGCACATGGAGTTAGTGAGTTTTCTTTTCCAAAAAACTATATCATCATTTTTAGATAACAAAAACATCATTTTTAGACAACAAGATCGTCTCAGTTCAAAGTGGCCAAAGTGTCTATGGATCTTTCAAGCTGAGACCTTTCGTCGCCGATCTTTGCGACAAGCTCAAGCAAATCAGGTAACTTTGGATCTCATCCGTTTTTGTAGTTTGGTGTTTGTAGTTCGGAAAAGGCCAATCTTGAGCAACAAGTGAAAGTTTTCCGCCAGTGCATAGAAGCCAAGGATATCTGTTACAAAAGTGAGTACTCCCTCTCCTGAGGCTGTAAACAGCGGTCCTGTGCGGCCTGAGCCTGTGAAAAGCAGTCTTTTGCGGCCTGTGGTTTAAAAAAGCGGTTTTCTGCGGCCTGAGGCAGAAAAAAGCGGTCCAATGCGGCCTGAGGCTGAAAAAGCGGTCTTGTACGACCTGTGGCTGTAAAAAACGGTTTTCTGCGGCCTGAGGCTGTGAAAAGCGGTTGTCACCGGCCTTAGGCTATGAAAAGCGGTTTTCAGCGGCCTTAGGCTGAAAAAAGCGGTCTTTTGCGGCCTGAGCCTGTGAAAAGCGGTTTTCTGCCGCCTGAGGCTGACAAAATCGGTCTTCTGCGCCCTGAGGCTGTAAAAGGCGGTCTTTTGCGGCCTGTGCCCGTAAAAAGCGGTCTTATGCGGCCTGAGGCTGAAAAAAAGCGTCTCTACCTCTCTCTCTCTCTCTCTCTCTCTCTCTCTCTTCATCTCACCATTTTAAGACTTGGCTGAAGAAACAAACAAACTAACAAGGGAACAGTCGCAACCTCCCCGTGGGGTTTTAATACGTGTTATACCGCATTCCGTAGCTTATATGATGGCAATTGAGAAAGTGATCTCCAAATCTGCTAAACGACCTTCTCCGCTGAGCTAGGCGAGCTGAAAGATTGGGCCGCAGTCCGCTCCCGGTACTTCAACGCGGCGGGCGCCCTCTGAAGCCGTGGCCAAGTGGCCGACTGGCAAGGCGCCTGTCTAATAAGCAGAAGGCCCCGGGTTCGACTCTCCGCTGCGGAAACTCTTTTGCTTTTTATGATATTCATCCAACCATCATACATTTTCCACGAAAGAAGCAAAAACTTTTTTTTTAATTCTGGAAATTAGCAGAAATTGCGTTTTTTAGGAAAACAGAGTCTTTTTCTGGAATCCGATTTGTCCAATAAAAGCATGTCCAATTACGGTAAAAAAACTTGAATTAAAAAAAACTATTTTTTTCGAAATTAAAATAAATATTTTTTAATGAAATTTTAGCCGATTCTAACATTGAACAGGACAGTTTATTGTTTTGTTTTTCAAAACATTCGGGCCAACCATGAAGTAGAATGTTAAATGGTTTTTGTAATAATTTTGATTTCTCCGTACATGATTTCAATTTTTTCAAATTAACTTTTTTGAAGTTTTTTTTTTAAAATGCAACCCTTATTGGACATGCTTTTATTGGACAAATCGGATTCCAGAAAAAGACTCTGTTTTCCTAAAAAACGCAATTTCTGCTAATTTCCAGAATTAAAAAAAAAGTTTTTGCTTCTTTCGTGGAAAATGTATGATGGTTGGATGAATATCATAAAAAGCAAAAGAGTTTCCGCAGCGGAGAGTCGAACCCGGGGCCTTCTGCTTATTAGACAGGCGCCTTGCCAGTCGGCCACTTGGCCACGGCTTCAGAGGGCGCCCGCCGCGTTGAAGTACCGGGAGCGGACTGCGGCCCAATCTTTCAGCTCGCCTAGCTCAGCGGAGAAGGTCGTTTAGCAGATTTGGAGATCACTTTCTCAATTGCCATCATATAAGCTACGGAATGCGGTATAACACGTATTAAAACCCCACGGGGAGGTTGCGACTGTTCCCTTGTAAGAGCAGATTTCAACCAGTTCGCCGAACAACTGAAAAAGAAAGAAGAATTTTTTGAAGCCCAGAAGAAGGAACTGGAGGAATACAGGCAAAAGTTCCCCCAACTTCAGAAACTACCCAAAAAACTGAAGCAGGAACTGGACAAAGAGAAGGAAACTACAAAATCTCAGGAAAAAGTTAAAATTACAGTGCCAAAAACTAATCGATAATACATTTTTAGTAATAAAAGAACACAAGGAACAGATTGACATTCTAACTACAAAGGTTCTCCATCTTGAAGGTCAGCTGAAAGAAAGGAATGACTTGATTGAGACAGTGGACAGCTGCCAAAGCAAACTGGAACAGATAAAACTCCAGACTTTTGAAGCTTTGAAGAAAGTGACGGCTGAAAAAGAAGAATTGAAGAAGGAGGCTGAAGTTCAGAAGGCATCTGAAGCCAAGAAGACAGAGGAGTATAAGGAGATTGCGGCTGAGGCGTTGGAGAAGTTGAAAGCGATGGAGGAGGACGTGAGGCTGATGAAAAGGGCGAAAGAAGGAGATCCAGAGGAACTGAGGGCTGAAATCTATAGTTTGAGGTCAACAGTTTCGAAATTGGAGATAAGCCTGGAGAAGAAAGAGGCGGAGATTGAAAATTGCGTTATCTCTCTCTCTCTCTCTCTCTGAAAACTTCCGTTTCAGTGGATCAATTCACAATCTGACGTATCTACTCAGGAAAGCCTCTTCTACTAGAAATGTGGTTTCTGCAGCTGAAGGTATACTCGTCGCCCAACGAGCTTGCCTTTTAAGAATTTTTCAATATTTTGGTGCTTCATTGATTTATTTCGCAACTTTTGGTCAACGGAAATTAACTTTAAAGGTAACGTGTTTGTAGGAAATTATATGGAGTTTCTGAAAATCATAGTGCCCGCACTCTTCTGAATCGATTTCCGCATAGATCGCCTCATTTGGACCACTTTGAGTAGACCTACCGTAACCCAGGGGTGACCTACCGTAACCCGGGTAAAATAATCGATATTGACCTAAAACTCTCAGAATAGTGTTTTTAGGTCAAATAAACGTTTTTGACAACGTTTGGCCAAAATCCATGACATTCGATTTTTTTTATGTCGCAAGGGTTGCGAACCGGTTACAGTAAACTCACGGAGAATTTTGAATAGCGAAATCCAATTTCAGCTTGCTTCAGATGCCAATACGGAAATTCGACCTTTCCTTATCTTTATCATCTTATTTGTATTACTTGCAACAGGTAAAATTAGGGTTTAATAGACCAAATAGGTCTTTTCTTTAAAATCCTTCAATGCCTCCTATTGAATGATAAAAGGAAAGCGTTCAACGTAAAATAAACTTTAAATATTTTCTATATCAACAAGTAACTTTTTAAAACAAGAATAACAAAAATAGCTTTTAAAACGCAGAGAAAAACAATTTTAAAATTTTCATTCAAAAATCGCGTTGCGCAGAAAATGAGAGAGAGAAAGAGAGAAAACTGTTTCAGAAACACCGACGACTAGTATGGGAGCGGCATCTCCGATGACAGATGGATCAAGAAAGAGACCGTGGGCTTCCTATGAACCATTGGTGGTTGAGGAAAGGACAGTCAGCCAGGAGGACGATGCTAAGAGGTATCGTCCCGGAAGACATAGACAGAGACACGCATAGAGAGAGAGAGAGAGAGAGAGAGAGAGAGAGAGAGAGAGAGGGAGAGAGGGAGCGAGAGAAAGAGAAATTGAGACAGATAGAGTCAGAAAAAGAGAACGAGAGAAAGGGAGAGAGAGAAAGAGAGAAAGAAAGAGAGAGAAAGAGAACCATCAGTCTTTCCAGGAACGAACCATCTGACACAAAGCCTCTCTCCAACCTCTCCTCCTCACTTTCAACCTGCGGAAACGGGTCCTGTGAGGATACCTCCACTCTTGGTACCAAACTCCAAAGAAAGTCACTTGGATTTCCATTTCAGATCTCATGACCAGATTTCTGAAGGTAGAACAACCTACGAATTCAATTGATTCTTCTGAACAACTGGCTGATGACGGTCGAATTCAAACGTAAAATATTGGTAAAAATTTAGCGAAACCTAGGGTTCAGGATTTCAACCAAAGATGGACATGAGGTAGCGAAGAGACCGAGGAAGAACTGAGATCTGTTGAATTTACTGAAAAAAATGGATGTATAAAGATTTGGGATGGGGATTGAAGCAAATTGTAGAAATTCAAAGAAAAATTGCATTTATCAATCCGTCAATATGTAATTTACAGAGTTAGGACTAGTAAAAGTGAATCGCATTGAGCAATTGAGGGAATGGATCAAACGGCGGTCACTTGGACGTCAGACTCAGGGGGAACCAGGAGAGGAAGACGGGATTGGACTAGGCGCAGCTCACACGTCGCTCCTGACTTGTCAGAGCCGGCGGCTGAAAATTCGAGCTTATTTTTATTCAAATATCCTATTTTGGAAAGGTTATTTCTCACAACGTTAGGCCGCTTGGACCGCCTTTTCATAACCTAGGGCCGCTTACACCGCTTTCTCTCAAGCAGAGAGTGGTCTTCTGGGCTCTATCCTGAATAAGCGGTCCTTAAAAATTTAATATAACGGTCCATAAAAGTTAATCATAACGGTCCTTAGAAATTATAGCGGTCCATAAAAAAATTAAAAATTAAAAAAAACAATATTTTTATTATATTTCATTTTCATAAGTTTTTGCTGGTTTTTAAAAAAATTTGGCACTTTCATTTAAAAAAAACTAACAAAAAACAAAGTTGAATTTTTTTAAATATTAAGTTTCATTTTCATTATATTAGATAGTTGTAATGTTTTTTTTTTAAATTTTCGAGATAGAGAGAAAGAGAGAAAATACAGGGTAAGAAGAAAAAAAATCTACTGAAAGTGTCGAAAAGTTTTAAAAAGACATTACAAATATTCAATAAAATAAATGGAATTTTTAATTTATTTTTTAAATTATTTTTTTTTGTATTTTTTGAAAGTGAAATTGTCGATAATTTACAAAAAACCAAAAACTTACACAAATGAAATATAATAAAATTTTTTAAAAAAACTTATTGTTTAATTTTAAAAAACCGCGATTTTCTAATTGATCCCTCCTCTTCGACAGTAGTCTAACATAAGCTGTCGTGCCCTCTCACCTTTGGCGTACTCGCTGGTCTTCTTCAGCAGTCCCTGCATGGACCCGAGGACCCTGGAAACCGCGGCGGCCACGTCCCCATTGAGTTCCGTCAGCCAGACGATGAGCAGGGAGGCGAACACATCTCCCGTCCCCACGAAATGTCCTTCCAGGCGGGGGAACGAGAATCGGTAGCGTTTCTTCTCCCTCGTGGTTTTATCTGAAAGCTGCTATATTCCTTATTAAAATTGGATACCGTACCCATAGTTGAGGCGAAGCAGACCAATCGGTCTCCGTCCTGTGCTCCCTCGACTCCGCTGGTCACCACGACCACTCCCACGCCTCTCTCGTGCATGGCCTCCATTCCTCGAAGGCAGTCCTCCTCCGAGTGGATCCTAGTACCCGTCAATTCCCTAAAAACTCCTATTTTTAGAATATTGCGAAGAAAATACCCTAATTCGAAGGCATTCGGCGTGAGGACGTCTGCCAGTGGGATGATGACGTCGCGGTAGACGGGAAGTAGCTCCTGTGGCACGTACTGAATTCAAATTTAGAATTAGAATAAAGGGAAAGGTACGTATTTCCCATTGTCCCCCATCACGGGGTCGCAGACGAAGAGGGTCTCACTGGCGGTGGCCTTCAGATCCGCCACGATGTCGGCGATTTTGCGGAGGAACGTCACATTCCCGCAGTAGCCTGGAATTAGAAGGAATTATGAATATTGGCTCTGATTCTAGCAGCTTTCCGATTTTCTGGCGACCTCAGGCCGCCTTCCGCTTTTTCTGGCGACCTCAGGCCGCTTTCCGCTTTTCTAACGACCTCAGGCCGCCTTCCGCTTTTTCTGGCAACCTCAGGCCGCTTTCCGCTTTTTCTGGCAACCTCAGGCCGCTTTCCGCTTTTTCTGGCAACCTCAGGCCGCTTTCCGCTTTTTCTGGCAACCTCAGGCCGCTTTCCGCTTTTTCTGGCAACCTCAGGCCGCTTTCCGCTTTTTCTGGCGACCTCAGGCCGCTTTCCGCTTTTCTGACGACCTCAGGCCGCCTTCCGCTTTTTCTGGCAACCTCAGGCCGCTTTCCGCTTTTTCCGTCACATTCCCGCAGTAGCCTGGAATTAGAAGGAATTATGAATATTGGCTCTGATTCTAGCAGCTTTCCGATTTTCTGGCGACCTCAGGCCGCCTTCCGCTTTTTCTGGCGACCTCAGGCCGCTTTCCGCTTTTTCTGGCGACCTCAGGCCGCTTTCCGCTTTTCTGACGACCTCAGGCCGCTTTCCGCTTTTTCTGGCGACCTCAGGCCGCCTTCCGCTTTTTCTGGCGACCTCAGGCCGCCTTCCGCTTTTCTGACGACCTCATGCCGCTTTCCGCTTTTTCTGGCAACCTCAGGCCGCTTTCCGCTTTTTCTGGCAACCTCAGGCCGCTTTCCGCTTTTTCTGGCAACCTCAGGCCGCTTTCCGCTTTTTCTGGCAACCTCAGGCTGCCTTCCGCTTTTTTTTGGAGACCTCAGGCCGCCTTCCGCTTTTTCTGGTGACCTCAGGCCGCTTTCTGACCTTCTACGCTAAATACTAACCGGTGAGGATGTGAGTGTACTGGTTGATGCTGTTCTTCTTCAATCCCTCGTAGAGACTGCCCAGTTCCACTTCGGTCAGTCGCTGGCCCGTCAGATGCTCGTATCCTGAATTATAGAAATTATAATATAACAGTCCTTAAAACCACTTAGCGGTCCATAAAAAAGTTAAAATTTAAAAAAACATATTTTTATTATATTTCATTTTCATAAGTTTTTGGTTGGGTTTGAAAAAATTGGCACTTTCACTTTTAAAAAAATTAATAAAAAAATAATTTAATTTTTTTTAAATATTAAGTTTCATTTTTATTATATTAATTATTTGTAATGTTTTCTTGTAAATTTTCGAGATAGAGAAAAAGAGAGAAAATACAGGGTAAGAAAAAGAAAGAAATCTACTGAAAGTGTCGAAAATTTTTAAAAAGACATTACAAATATTTAAGATAATAAAATGCAATTATTAATTAATTTTTAAATTAATTTTTTTTGGTATTTTTTTGAAAGTGAAAGTGTCGAAAAAAATTTCCGTGAGGGACCCCTCTCTCCAGTTCGTACTTGCCTATGGTATTTATTACTGTATTCGGCGGAACTACACTTTCCACCACCTCCGATCTCGTACGGGTGTGAAAATCGCGGAGCTACCATGTCAGAGAACCAGAGTTTTCTGCGTCTTTTCAGGCTGGAACATTGAAAATTCAAAAGTGACGACCAAATAGTCAATAAATCGAAGGATTGGACATACGCGTAAAGACCGTGCACGTAGTTAAAATTCCGGTTATCCACGGTGCCTTTCGCCTAGAATGACCAAAAATGGCATTTCAGATGCAGATTTCTCCAAAAATAAACTCAAAACTGTTATATATCCTAGGTCTCTTGCGCCGTTTGTTGGCATTCAAAGGCCGCTTTTTCGCATCCAAAGGCCCCTTGTTCGCATCCAAAGGCCGCTTTTTGTCACAGATAATCGGATTAGAACACCCTGGCAGCCATTCTATCCCTCAATTCTATCTCCGCTTTTTTCGGCTTCTGCTTTTTTCGACTGACGACTCACAAAATTCCGCTTTTCCCACAATCGCCGCAGACGCACAAAAAGCTGTGTTTATGTCATTCTGCTCGTTGATATGCAGTATTCGGCGGGAAAAGACCACAAATCGAAAAATCCTTGGCGAGAGCGGTTTTGGACCGTCCAAAGCATCGCTCTTCATCGATCTTTTGCCAAGATATCCACTTCAAAATTTGAAGAACACATTTTTTAGCCTTCTCTTTTAAAATCCAGGCTGCAATTTATTTTTAAACAAACCTGTATGGTTGCTGAACTGGACGCTGTTGACGAAATCCACTTCGAAGCCGTGGAGCTGAAAATATTTTTTTAAATTTTCAATAAATCGATAAAAAAGATTTTAAAAATCAATAAAAAAATTAAATAGATAACAAAATTATGAAAAAGAAGTTAGAATTCGATTTATTTGAGGTTTCTTGGCAGTTTTAGCAGCCAGCCAGCTGGCTGCTCGAACCAGCCGGCTAGCCAATTTCTGGGTAATTTTACATTTTTAAGATATTTTAATTAAAAAATCTAATTTTAAATGTATTTTTTAAATAAAATAGCTCACCTGGAGAGGAAAAACGGAGCACTTGTTGCCGGCGTAGCCGTGGACGACGTGGCTCTGGATGGAGAGCACTCGCTGCGCCCGATCCCTCGAGAGGGCTGCCTCCGCCGACATCCCTGAATTTTTATTTTATTTTTAAGTCTTTAAATTAATAAATTGATTAAAAATACAAAAAATTGCTATAAAAATGAGAAAGAGGACCTGGAAATGGAACCTGAACGGTCAAAACACGGGCGGCTGGCTGGGTGCCACCAGCCAGCCGGCTGGCTGCAAGCAGATTACAATGCAGCGCTCTTAATAGCGCGAAAGGGGGAATTTTCGCAGTGGACACGTCATTCGGGGCGGTGGGAAAGGGCAAAGAGCGACTTTTTCTGGCGAGAAATTTCAAAGGGAGACGGGTGGATGACGGAGAAATAGGCGCAATTGGAGTGATACGTGCAAAATTGCAAAATGGAATTGCCAAAAAGAAGGTCAAGCGGCCTTTGGTTGTTAAAAAGCGGCTTTTAATTAACAAAAAGTAGATCAAGCGGCCATTGGTTGCCAAAACGCGGCCATTGGTTGCCAAAAAGTGGGGCTTTTAAATGTCAAAAGCGGCCTTTGGTTGCCAAAAAGCGGCTTTTAATTGTCAAAAAGTAGGTCAAGCGGCCATTGGTTGCCAAAACGCGGCCATTGGTTGCCAAAAAGTGGGGCTTTTAAATGTCAAAAGCGGTCTTTAATTGCCAAAAAGCGGCTTTTTTTTTTTGCCAAAAGCGGCTGTTATTTGCCAAAAAGTAGGTCAAGCGGCCTTTAATTACCAAAAAGCGGCCTTTAGCTGCCAAAAGCGGCTTTTAAATGCCAAAATGTAGGTTAAGCGGCTCTTGGTTGCCAAAAGCGGCTCTTAATTGTCAAAAAGCGGCCTTTGGTTGCCAAGAAGCGGCTTTTATTTGCCAAAAAGTACGTCAAGCGGCCTTTGGTTGCCGAAAGCGGTACAAAAAAGGTGGTGGAGGCCAGTGGAACCTCGCCGGAACGAGCCAAAACAAATAGTACAAGGGCTCATTTGGCATTCGATATGAGAGGGCGGGCCGTGATTTCCATATGCGCGGGGATTACAAGATTGCCCTAGAATGAGAGGTGCTTATGGTAAGAGGACCGAATAATAGGGAATCAATTAGAGAGAGAGAGAGAGAGAGAGAGAGAGAGAGAGAGAGAGAGAGAGAGCGGAAAGCGGTTTGAGGTCAGCGGAAAAAGCGGAAAGCGGCCAAGGTTGGCAGAAAAAGCAGAAAGCGGCCTGACGTTGGCAAAAAAGCAGAAAGCGGGCTGAGGTCGCCGAAAAAAGCAGAAAGCGGCCTTAGGTTGCCATAAAAGCGGAAAGCGGCCTGACGTTGCTATAAAAAGCAGAAAGCGGCCTGAGGTCGCCGAAAAAAAGCGAAAATCGGCCTGAGGTCGCCGAAAAAAGCGGCCTAAGGCTCGCAGAAAAAGCAGAAAGCGGCCTGAGGTTGGCAAAAAAGCGGAAAGCGTTTTCAGATATACCGTAGATTTGCGAAAACAATAGCTAAAAGTACCGAAAAACAAAAGTGTGTGGTCAAATTCGGTTCAATCCTTGTCTTCTTTGATCTTTTGTGCTAGAAATGGACTTTTTACGCCCAAAAAACGGCGAATTTTCTTCAAAAATTTCAAAATATTTTTTCTTCCATATTGTCACAATTATAAATATTTAAAATTTTAATTTAGCAATTTGAAATTCAAAAAAATATAGAAAAAGAAACCGGGGAGCTAATATTGAAAAAGGACATTTTCGCTCCCACGCTGAATATAGCCAGCGAATTTTAAATTTTATTACTTTGTTTTATAACTTTAAATTGGCTCTAATCTTTTGAAAAGTTAAAAATGTAAAAAATGTAATAAATAAAGTAAATAAAAAAATAAAATAAAAAATAGGAGCAGCGAATCGAGCGTTGGTGCCAGCTAGTTGGTTCAATTAACCGGGTGGTTCCAACAAAATTCTGGCTGGTTTCTTTATTTTCCATTTTTATAAAGTTTATTTATTTTAAAAATATTTTATTTCATTATGAGATAGTAAAAAGCTACCTTGAAGGGTATATAAGCTTTTTTTCGCTTTTTTTTCGCTTTTAAAGCGGGGCACATTTAAAAAAAGCCCTGAATGGACTCATTAAATTTAATCATTTTGCTTTTAAATTGTATTTTATTTATTGGTCCACAAAAATCTCTATTTTAGGCCATGCCAGAGCCCGACACCTTCTGCCCTCCTCCACCACCGCCTCCATTTCTGGCAGAAATGGACGAAGAATTGCCACCTCCGCCGCCTCCACCTCCTCTAGATGTGAGTTCTCTTTTAATATTTAGTTTACATATACATTTATTTAAATAAATTCATTAAAAAATTAAAATTAATAATACAAATGACGTTTAGTTCCTCTCGAATGTGGTGACGTCTAGCGCCCGAATGGCTGCCTCTTCGTCTTCTTCACCGGTACCTCCAGGTTCGTTTTATTTAATAAAATTTTTATTTTTTTTCTTAAATTTTGGCTCTAAAATTCTAAAATAGAGGTTTCAGATGGAAGATCATCGTCCTCTCTCAGTGGAAGCAGTTCGAAGAGCAAGGAACACAGAAAGGAGGACAGGAGGGACCAGAAGGTGGGAAAATTTGAATTTTGCGCCCAAAAAGCGAATAAAATCGATTAGAAATGGATTATCGATTGAAATATCTTATTTTCCAGGATGAAAAGAAGAAGCGGAGGGGAGAAAGCGTAAAGGCTGGCTCCCTGGGAGAGCTCATCAATGAGGCCAAAAGGACGAAGTTGGTGGAACCGGTGGCTGAAGAGGCGTCAGAACCAATGGTTTGTTATTACACACATGCACACATTCACATGGACACACGCGCACACACACAGGCTCCATCCTGGATTAGCGGTCCATAAAAAAGTTGGAAATTTTAAAAAAAAGATTATTTTTCATTTTCGTAAGTTTTTGGTTGGTTTAAAAAAATAATTAATTAAAAAATATATTAACTTAATATTATTAAGTTTTATTTTTATTATATGAAACATTTGTAATGTTTTTTTTAAATCTTCGAGATAGAGAAATAGAGAAAATACAGGGTAAGAAAACAAATCTACTGACAGTGTCGAAAATTAAAAAAAAAGACAAATATTTAATATAATAAAATGGAATTTTTAATTTATTTTTTAAAACTAATTTTTTTGTATTTCTTTTTAAAGTGAAAGTGTCAAAAAATTAAAAAATACACAAAATTTACAAAAATAAAATATATTATAAATTTTTTTTTAAATTTAATTTTTTTTTAAATTTCAACTTTTTTATTAACCGCTATAATTAAATTTTATGTACCGCTATATTTTTAAGGACCGCTAATCCAGGATAGAGCCCACACACTAACTCACTTACTCCCTCATTCACTCACACACGCACACACGTACACGCACACACGTTTTACCTCATTTTTCTTCAGGAAGTGGACGAAATTTACCCCTCAGACGATCTGAACGAGGAAATCCGCCAGGCTCAGGCCAAGCCCAGTCCCGACGCTGGTTTATTCACTTTTTCGCCAGTTTTAAGATGAATCCTTCAGAACTGCCTCGATTAACCGAGGAGGATCTACGAGAGCCGGTTATTCTGAATCCAGACCTGCCCTTCGACCCGGAGACGATGAGGGTCAAAACCAGGGCCCCGAGTGCACAGGAAGTATTCAAGGAGAACAATTACGTCAAGGTAAGTGGATTTGGAGGAAGGACATATTGTCTGTGTGATGTTTACAGCCTGTCCGCTGTTTACACGGGGTTTTCAGCAAAATTGGTTGACTTGACGGTTCAAAACGTGGATTTCTGGCGCCAACTGGCTAAATGACGTCAATTTAAATTCTTAGTGCCACCCAGCTGGCTGGAATTACTGGAATCTTGTGCCAGCTGCCGAAATTACCTACATTTAATTTTTCTTGCCACCCGACTGGCTAAATTACTTTTAAAAATACAAAATAAAGATAAAAGTGATGTAATTTTGCCAGCTGGCGCAAGAATACGGTAATTCATGCCAGTCGGGTCATGCCAAAATCTATGAAATGGTAACTTTTAAAATTAGGTCAAGCGGCCTTTGGTTACCAAAACGAAGCGGTTTTTAATTCAAGAAGAAGCAGGTCAAGCGGCCTTAGGTTGCCAAAATGCGGCTTTTATTTCACAAAAAATTGGGACGGGTGGCCTTTGGTTACCAAAATCACGATTTATCGACATACAATAAATTGGTCTCCACCTGGCGGGGCCCCGCAGGGCCGAAATTTTTGGGGGTAAGGTAGGTACCTATGGATTTTGGGAGGGTCCGCAAAGGTTTTGGACAAAAACTTCCATTCTGGGGAGGGTCCGCGGAAAATTTTCGGGGTTGTGGGGGGTCCGCAGACCCCACCCGGATTTAGTGTATGTTTATCGATTTTTTAAACCAAATCTAAAAAGTCTCAAAAAAGGTCTAAAAAGCGGACAGGTTGTAAACAGCAGGCGGACCAATTGTCCATTTTCTATAATTTATTTAGCCAGAAATCTCCTGTAGCAATCTAATTTTCTATTTTTCAGAGCGACGGCTGCTCCTACTCCACCAACGCCGCCAGAAGCATCGAACAACGATTCAGGACCTCAGTTTTGGACTTTCTGAAGGAGTCCAAGGCTCTCCAGGAGACGCCTCCAAGGCCTCCCTCTCCTCCTATGCACGACCGTTGCAAGTGTACGTTCCCCCCCCCCCAAAATTGATTTTTGGGTGTTTTTTGGCTAATTTTTGGTCAAAAACAACCAAAAAACCGGAAAACCCTGAAAATGGCTTAAAAAGGGCTCTATCCTGGATTAGGGGTCCTTAAAAATTATAGCGGTCCATAAAAAATTTGAAAATTAAAAAATTTTCATTTTTTGTAAGTTTTTGTTTTTTTTTACATTTTTCGACACTTTCACTTTCAAAAAAAAATTTAATTTAAAAAATAAATTAAAAATTGCATTCTATATTAAATATTTGTGATGTCTTTTTTAAAAATTTTCGACACTTTCGGTAGATTTTTTCTTTTTCTTACCCTGTATTTTCTCTTTCTCTCTATCTCGAAAATTAAAATATTTAATATACCCAATATTTTTTTAAATTTAATTTTTTTGTTAATTTTTTTTGAAAGTGAAAGTGCCAAATTTTAAAAAAACCAACCAAAAACTTACGAAAATGAAATTTAATGAAAAATATTTTTTTTTTGCTTTTCAACTTTTTTAAAGGACCGCTATAATTTTTAAGGACCGCTAATCCAGGATAGAGCCCGTTTCACCCCTAGAAATTGATTTTTTCGTTGTATTTAACTATTTTTTTTTGGTTAAAAACAACCAAAAAAACCTGAAAAATGCCTTTAAAGGTAAGGTTTTTCAGGCGGAGACGACTACGCCAGTGAGGAACATGCTGACGATGACGATGATGAAGATAACGAAAATGAGACGGACATAGCCAAAATGACGTCGAAACAGAGGAATAAGGAGCTCCTGAACAGAGAGGTAGCCCCTTTTTTTGTAGTTTGGTCATTTTTATGAGACAATTTTAGGTGGAACGCAAAAAGAATCACCCTTCAGCCCTTTCGCCAGACATTTGCTTCAACGAACCGGGAATGGTCAGTTTTTTGCCGCCAAAATTCAAATTTCTACCAAGTAAAGTAGTTCGATTTTCTGAAAACCCAGCCCCACCGTGGATGGAGACTAACTGGGTTGTAGCAGCCGGCTGGCACCAGTGATCAGATTGGTGACAGTCGGCTGGCGCTGCCCAGGTGTTTCTGACGGTTGTCCCTAAGTGCCTAAGTGTTGTGATGTCTTGTGTAGACCTGGTAGAGGTGGTATTTTTCATCTGACGGCCTATGTCTTACTGTAGCTGAAATAGTCTGGTAAAGAAAGCGCGAGGATGTTGCGGATTCGGGTGACCTCAGGCCGCTTTCTGCTTTTTCTGGTGACTTCAGGCCGCTTTCCGCTTTTTCTGGCAACCTCAGGCCGCTTTCCGCTTTTTCTGGCGACCTCAGGCCGCTTTCCGCTTTTTCTGGCGACACTGAGGGTCTTGTCTCAATGACAAGAACAACGCATAGATCATATCTCCTTCATTAGTGGTCATGTCTTTTATAGACGATTAAGCGAAACGGCCAAACATATTCAGACGAAACAACCTCGAGCTGATTTCTTTTGTGGGAGAAGTTGATTTCAGCAGGCTGTAGAAAAGCTGTCGAAATGATCTGACTCGGCGTTCTTTGTTGATCGACGAGTGTGAAGCCGGAGGAGAGCTTGCCGGAGGACGATTACTGTAGTCGCCATATTTAAGATAGCATTGTCTTTAATGTATGTATAAGACTTGCCTCTAAAATATGTTGAGCTCGTTTTATAGGGGGAAAAGTGACACATTTTGCCGATAGACATAATATCAACAAAATAGATTGAAAAACACAGTCTTCGTATCGCTGCAGGCGACATTTTTAAGCTTGATGTTGTGAGGAAATTAGAAGAGTCAGCTTTGGTACGGTGAGGCGACCTATGTGGCTGTTTGTCCTCTGTATTCGCTCTTGTCATCAGACGTTCCAGACTTTATTCAGTGGTAAGGACAGGAATGATTTGGCTGCCTCCTATCGAGAATTTCACGAATATCGAGCGCATGGTACGAGTCACTTTGGGAGTTGGCCAGAAGACGGATCTTTGAGAGAATTGGTGGCCGTAATGTATCCAAATATAGGCAGTTGTAATGTTCATTACGGAACGTCTTATGTAGTAGGCGTTATTCTGTCTAAAGTTGTTTTCTCAACTATAAAAAAGCTATAGTTGTTTTCTATTTAAGACAGCGTTGTCGTTCAGATATGTAAAATACTTGACTCTAAGACTGATAGGGCTTGTTTTAAAGGTTGAAAAGTGTGGGGGAAATGGCCTCGGTCGCATGTCAGTCTACGGTACAAGTACGGTACATTGTACAGTAGGTGCGACGTTTTCGCCTAATTTGCCTAAAAGGGGGTCCCGTTGACCCCAAAAAGTCAGTTTTTAAAGGATGGTGGACTAGCTAAAAGCTGGATTTGGTATCGTGCTCATGTATGGTGGGATATGTGTGGTGAAAAAAAAATCACGAGAGAATAGAGAGAATACGTCTGAAGGCTCATTGGTGATCCGTGAAAGCCGTCTCAATTCAGTAGTTTTCCGTTTTTAGTCGGAATTACAATCCTCTGATGCATATACATATGATTTGGGAAAATGCCAGAAGTTTCAAAACTGGACCTCAGAAGAATGGGGGAGGATATTTATAGACGCAATATGCTATTTTTAGAGTATGGACCCGCCTAAACCGCCATTTCCCAGGTTAATTTCTAATTTTTCAGAGTAACGACGGCCCGGTCTGCCGATGTTCCACCAGGACCAGGACCGAAGGAATCCGCCATAACGTCTTCGTCGGAGAGGAGCAAATAACTCCCTGCAATCCACTATCGAAGTGAGTTTAAATTTTTAAACTATTATTTTTAATGTTTTAATCTTTTTAAATACATTAATAAACTTTTATTTATCTCTATTTTCAGTAATGCCGACCGTCTGTACCACTACGTCATCCAAGTGAACAATGCCATCAACAAGCCGATAGATAAAAGTACCCAAATCAGAGTGGGCAAGGATATCTTCAATTTTAAGGGATTCTCGGTATTGATTTTATAGTTTTAAATTTAATTTTGAATATTCCAGGTCTTCTTCCATCGGCCTCTCCCGGAAATGTTCCCCAAGAACCCTATTTCTAGGTGGAATACGGACATTGAATTCGAATTCGTCCAGGAGCCAGTGCCCGAGGTAGCGGAAATTCGAATTTTGGGACTAAAACAACTTATTTATGCTCTTTTTGCTTACTTAGATCTTAAGGTAATCTTAAAAGTGCACCGAGGCGATAGAACCATAGCCATTTGGGCGGTAGCGCGCTCCACGGACCACCGAGCGCAGTATAAAAGCGGCGGCGGCGGCGGGTCGACAGACATCGGTCCTGTGGTGTTGTGGTTATCACGTCTGCTTTACACGCAGAATGTCGTCGGTTCGATCCCGGCCAGGACCTACTCTTTTGCTTTTTTCGGATCTTCAAATTTATGATTTTAAATTGCATTTAAAATTGAAATATTTTTTAGATTACTAACAATTTTAGAAAGTGGTTAAAATCGTCAGAGCAAAAAAAAATGAAACTGTTTTATTAAAAAAGAACTATCGATTGGCGGTAGATCATAAAATAGGGACGCCATAAAATAGTGCTGTGGCTCAAGCGGTCTATGTGTGCCAAAAGCGGCTTTTTAGTTTCCAAAAGGAAGGTCAAGCGGCCTTTGGTTGCCAAAAGCGACTTTTTAGTTGTCGCGGCCTTTAGTTGCCAAAAAGCGGCTTTTAGTTGCCAAGAACAAGTCAAGCGGCCTTTGGTTGCCAAAAGCGGCTTTTTAGTTGCTGCGACCTTTGGTTGCCAAAAGCGGCTTTTTAGTTGCTGCGACCTTTGGTTGCCAAAAGCGGCTTTTTAGTTGCCGCGACCTTTGGTTGCCAAAAGCGGCTTTTTAGTTGCCGCGGCCTTTGGTTGCCAAAAGATTTTTTTGCCAAAAAGCAGGGTTTTCATTGGTCTCAAAGCGATGGCGCACCAGAAAGTTGCAAAAAATGAAATTTAGCCAATTCAATTCAAATTTACATCAATTTATTGACCAGTTGACCTGTAAAAAAATTTATTTAAACCTTTAAAAGTTTAAAAAAATTTAAATTAAAATCATATTTTCAGACTTTCACTGTCGGAGAGTCGGAAGCCTTCTTCTCCTACCTGGTCGACCACATCTTGGATCTCTTCGACTTCCCCCGTTTCCCCGTCGGAAAGGAGGGCAGCTGTCCCGTCTTCCACATAATGCCCCGTTTTCTTGGATTCGTAGGTACTTTTCCCTCTCGAAATTTGAATCTTACTCCTGTTTTTCAGATGGAAAGGCCTCTCTTCTGCCCATGGCCAAGGTCCTCGACCACTTTGCCTCCGCCTTCAGACCCGTCTTTCAGCCAGGAGAGGGCGAGCTGAAGATGAAGGTTTTAGGCTTCGAAAACCCTAAACTTTGGGATTTTGCAGTGTTCTGAAGACGAATGGCAGCGATTCAACAAGGCAGGGGTCAATCAGCTTCTGATGAATCCTCAGAAGGTGATTTCTTGGCTCTATCCTGGATTAGAGGTCCTTAAAAATTATAGCGGTTCATAAAAAAGTTGAAAATTTAAAAAAAAAATTTAAATATATTTCATTTTCGTAAGTTTTTGGTTGGTTTTAAAAAAATTGGCACTTTCACTTTCAAAAAAATAAACAAAAAATTATTTAAATTTTTAAAATATTAAGTTTAATTTTTATTATATTAAATATTTCTAATGTTTTTTTTTAAATTTTCGAGATAGAGAGAAAGAGAGAAAATACAGGGTGAGAAAAAGAAAAAAATCTACTGAAAGTGTCGAAAATTTAAAAAAAGACATTATAAATATTTAATATAATAAAATGCAATTTTAATTTATTTTTTTGTATTTTTTTAAACCAAAATATTACAAAAATGAAATATAAAATACAAAAATTTTAAAATTCTTTTAAAAAATTTCGATCTTTTATGGACCGCTATAATTTTTAAGGACCGCTAATCCAGGATATAGCCTATTTCGGCTTAGTTCTCCTTAAATTTTCATTAAAAACGGGAATTTTTAGCGCCCCAGCGCCTTGAGAGCCGATTCCTTCACGAGGAAGAGTGGAGAAAAGTGCCCCCATTTTGTGCAAACTACGGTTTTGTAAGTTTTTTTTGGGAAGTTAAAATTGGCACTTTCACTTTCAAAAAAATTAATAAAAAAATAATTTAAATTTTTAAAATATTAAGTTTTATTTTTATTATATTAAATATTTGTAATGTTTTTTTAATTTTCGAGATAGAGAGAAAATAATGGTGATTTTAGGTCAATGTCTTATATGAATCTATACACGACGGATCAGCAGCAGGTGCAGAAGCAGCTGACTAAAATGAAGAAGGTTCATAAGATGAGGAAGAGCCCCACGCCAAGTGAACAGAAGGAGTTGGGACTGTTGCAGAAGAAACTTGACGACATGAAGGCGTACCAGTAAGTGGAGATGGTATATTTAAAAAAAAATATTATATTTCATTTTTGTAAGTTTTAGGGTTTTTTTTTAAATTTTCGACACTTTCAGTTGATTTTTTTCTTTTTCTGACCCAGTATTCTTTCTCTTTCTCTCTATCTCGAAAATTTAAAAAAAAACAGTACAAATATTTAATATAATAAAAATGAAACTTAATATTTAAAAAGTTTTTTAAAAAAGTTTTTTTTTGAAAGTGAAAGTGCCACATTTTTTTTAAACCAACCAAAAATTTGTGAAAATGAAATTTGATTTAAAAATTTTTTTTATGGATCGCTATAATTTTTAAGGACCGCTAATCCAGGATAGACCCCACCATTTAACCCAATTTTCCATTTTAGTAACTCCATCCGCAATCTGAACGTCACTTTCTCCCTGGAGCCATTCTATCACACGGGATTCTATGCCGACGTGGTCTCTCACGTCCTCACGCTCTCACTCGCCTGCTACCACGCGCGTCTCCACATGTCCTTTGAGGTTAATTTTTTTAATGTTTTTAAAAACTAATTGGAATTTCAGAAACTAGAGGAATCCATCAACTTCCGATTTGTCAACAGATCTCTCCTCGAATTGGCGATGACCCACCCTTCTTTTAAGGTTGGTTTTTTTTTGGAATTGGCGGAAGAAAATGGAGGTTTTTTTAGTTTAACTACGGGATGAATGCGGACCATGCGAAAAATACGCTGATCAACTGTGGAAATAGGAGGAAATTCAATTCGGATAAGATGGAGGATATAAAGAGATTGGGTAAGAGAGAGAGAGAGAATGCAGAATTAGAGATGCAGAGATTAAACAGACGTCGACGACAGACAGTTAGAGGCGCAGAGATTAGACAGTTAGAGACGCAGAGATTAGACAGTTAGAGACGCAGAGATTAGACAGTTAGAGACGCAGAGATTAGATAGTTAGAGACGCAAAGATTAGACAGTTAGAGACGCAGAGATTAGACAGTTAGAGACGCGGAGATTAGACAGTTAGAGACAGAGAGTAGACAGTTAGAGATGCAGAGATTAGACAGCTAGAGACGCAGAGATTAGACAGTTAGAGACAGAGAGTAGACAGTTAGAGACGCAGATATTAGACAGCTAGAGACACAGAGAGTAGACAGTTAGAGACGCAGAGAATATACAGTTAGAGACAAAGAGATTAAACAGTTAGAGACGCAGAGATTAGACAGTTAGAGACGCAGACAACATACAGCTAGAGACGCAGATATTAGACAGTTAGAGACGCAGAGAGAGAGAGAGAGAAACGTAGATCAATGTTTCAGGAGGAGGTCCCAGAATGGCAGAGCAGATTACCAGTGGAGGTCTCAGGACGAAGACGGTTCAGGTGGTCCACAACGAGAGATTGGAGTACCTGGGAGATGCAGTAGTCGAGATGGTAAAAGAGGGTTAGAGAGAGAGAGAGAGAGAGAGAGAGAGAGGCAGAGAAACATACACATTTTCAGATCGTGACGAATCGCCTTTTCTTCATCCTCAGCAATCACCAGGAGGGAGGTCTGGCCACCTACCGTAGTGCCATGGTGCAGAACAGGAATCTCGCGGCTTTAGCCAAGGTACGTTTTTCTCTCTCTCTCTCTCTCTCTCTCTCTCTCTCTCTCTAACCCTCTCTCTCTCTAACCCTCTCTCTTTCCAGAACATCGGTCTCCACCACTGGCTCCTCTTCACCCACGGCCCAGACCTCTGCCACGAGGCTGACTTCCGCCACGCCCTGGCCAACGCCTTCGAAGCCATCATGGGCGCCATCTACCTCGACAACGGTGCAGAACCAGCTGATAGGTTCGTTTTAGATTTGGCTGTTTCAGACTATAAGGGTTGGACCTGAGCATGCGTCTGCCACAGAGGGCTGCAAAGAAAAGCAGATGTAGAAAGCGGCTGCAAAGTGAAAAAAGCAGAAAGCATCGTAGGAGAGCAGTTGCAGTAGGCAAATTGCAAAAAAGCGGCTTGAAAAAGCAGAATCCGAAAGCGGTGGGAATCGGAACTGGAGAGAGGTCACATTCAAAGAGGATCTGGCTCTATCCTGGATTAGCGGTCCTTAATTAAAAAGTTGAAATTAAAAAAAACTATTTTTTTTTAAATTTTGTTATGTTTCATTTTTGTAAGTTTTTGGTTTTTTTTAAATTATCGACATTTTCACTTTAAAAAAAAATAAAAAAAATAAATTAAAAAATCATTAAAAAATAGCATTTTATTATATTAAATATTTGTCATGTCTTTTTTTAAACTTTTCGACACTTTCAGTAGATTTTTTCTTTTTCTCTCTATCTCGAAAATTTAAAAAAAACATTACAAATATTTAATATAATAAAAATTAAACTTAATATTCAAAAAAAAAATTTTTTTGTTAATTATTTTTTGAAAGTGAAAGTGTCAATTTTTTTAAACCAACCAAAAACTTACGAAAATGAAATACAATAAAAAATTTTTTTAATTTTCAACTTTTTTATGGATCGCTATGATTTTTAAGGACCGCTAATCCAGGATAGAGCCACCTAATCTCCACATTTCCAGGATCTTCTCCCAAGCGATGTTCGGCGACGACCCGGAGGCCAAGCAGCGCTGGGATGTGATCAACGAACACGAGCTAAAGTCCGATTTGCCGGATGGAGACCGCCACATGATACCAGAAGTCCCCAATCTGCAAATGCTGACGGAACTGGAAGACCGCATCGGGGTGGAATTCAAGCACATCCGGGTACTGGCCAAGGCTTTCACCAGGAGGAGTGTGCCCTGGAATGAATTGACAAGGTAGATTTCATAGATTTCTTCTGAAAACGGTGGTTTAGGGGTCACCACCAACGGCTGGAATGGCTTGGAGATACGGTACTTCAGCTGATCGTATCCGACTACTTGTATCGCCACTTTCCATATCACCACGAGGGGAATTTGTCTCTTCTGAGGACTTGTATTGTCAGCAATAGGACACAGGTTCGTTAGAAAAAGCAGAAAGCGGCCTGAAGTTGCCAGAAAAAGGGAAAGCGGCCTGAGGTCAGCGGAAAAAGCGGCCTGAGGTTGCCATAAAAAGAGGAAAGGGGCCTTACGTTGCCATAAAAATCGGAAAGCGGCCTAAGGTTGCCAGAAAAAGCGGAAAGCGGCCTGAGGTCACCATAAAAAGCGGAAAGCGGCCTGAGGTCGCCGGAAAAAGCAGAAGCGGCCTGAGGTCGCCAGAAAAAGCAGAAGCGGCCTGAGGTCGCCAGAAAAAGCAGAAGCGGCCTGAGGTCGCCAGAAAAAGCAGAAGCGGCCTGAGGTCGCCAGAAAAATCGAAAGGGGCCTGAGTTTGGAAGAAAAAAGCGGAAAACCGGCCTGACGTTGCCATAAAAATCGGAAAGCGGCCTAAGGTTGCCAGAAAAAGCGGAAAGCGGCCTGAGGTCACCATAAAAAGCGGAAAGCGGCCTGACGTCGCCGGAAAAAGCAGAAGCGGCCTGAGGTCGCCAGAAAAAGCAGAAGCGGCCTGAGGTCGCCAGAAAAAGCAGAAGCGGCCTGAGGTCGCCAGAAAAAGCAGAAGCGGCCTGAGGTCGCCAGAAAAGGCGGAAAGCGGCCTGAGGTTGGCAGAAAAGCAGAAAGCGGCCTTAGGTTGCCATAAAAAGCAGAAAGCGGCCTGATGTCACCATAAAAAAGCAGAAAGCGGCCTATGGTTGTCAAAAAAACGGAAAGCGGCCTCAGGTTGCCAAAAAGCGGCTATAGCGGTATCCTCCCTCTATCCCCAATTTTCTTCCAGGCAGCCATCTGCGATGAAGTGGGTCTCTGCGAATTCGTCATAAAAAGCGGCAAACCCACCGACGGAGAGCTAAAAATGAAGGACAAAGCGGATCTAGTCGAATGTAAGCCTCCCTCTTTTCTCTCGAAAAATCTAATTTCAGCCCTCCTCGGCGCAATGTTCGTGGACCGCGGCTGGGAATACTGCAAGTCCTTCATCAAAGTGATGTTCCTCCCTCGCTTAAAGGTCTGTTGTCTTTAAAATGACCTAAAATGGCAATATTCAGTATTTCCTGGCCGAAAATCGCTGGGCAGATGACAAATCGAAGCTACAACAGGCATGTCTCTGTCTGAGGAGCCCAAATTCCAAGAGCCAGGAAGTACCCACCTACAGGTATTCTGGGGGGTGAAGATAGGTTAAAAAAAAGTTTTCAGGATTTTGTCGTCAGCTGGCCCGACGAATAGTAGGATGTACAGGGTTGGAGTCTACTTCAGGGACACTCGGCTGGCGATTGGCATTGCGCCAAAGGTGCATCAGGCGGAGATGGATGCGGCGAAGAAGGCGCTGGCGGAATGCCAGGAACTGCTGCCGGATGGTGATGAGGTAGAGAGAGAGAGTGAGAGAGAGAGAGAGAGAGAGAGAGGAAGAGTGGTGAAAACTGGCTCCAATTCTTCTTGGCAGAGACAGAGGGGAAGAGAGACGTAGACGGTTAGGCTCTATCCTGGAGTAGCGGTCCATAAAAAAAGTTGAAAATAAAAAAAATATTTTTATTATGTTTAATTTTCGTAAGTTTTGGTTGGGTTTTTAAAACTTTTGGCACTTTCACTTTCAAAAAAATAAAAAATTAACAAAAAAATAATTTTTTAAGATATTAAGTTAAATTTTTATTATATTAAATATTTGTAATGTTTTTTTTAATTTTTGAGATAGAGAGATAGAGAGAAAATACAGGGAAAGAAAAATAAAAAATCTACTGGAATTTAAAAAAAAAGACTTTAAAAAAATTTTAAAAAAAGACATTACAAATATTTAATATAATAAAATGCAATTTTTAATTTATTTTGTAAATTTAATTTTTTTATGTTTTGGAAGTGAAAGTGTCGATAATTTTTTAAAAAACCAAAAACTTACAAAAAAGGACCGCTATAATTTTTAAGGGCCGCTAATCCAGGATGGAGCCAGAAAACACTAATGATACTGTAGATCACCATTTATCGATTTTTTAAAGAAATCAATATTTATTATTCTGACAAGTCAAGAAACTATATTTTGAATGGAAAATCGGTCTTTGGTTGCCAAAAGCGGCATTGTCAAAAAGCAGGTCAAGCGGCCTATGGTTGCCAAAAAGTGGTTCGCGAGAAACAGAGACCCAGGGACCCAGAAAGAGAGAGAGAGAGAGACAGAGAAAAAGAGAAATCCCCCCATTCCAGAGGCACCCTCGTCGCCGTCGCCCCGACCACTCATCTCGTCCGCCCAACCGTCCCCTGGCCTCCATTCCCTCCCTCTTCTCAACTTCTCTACTTCCCCCGCCCAATATGCTCCCCATGCCCTCTCTAGGCCAAATGCCTCTCCCTTTCCTTGGACAGCCCACTCCCCTGTTTGGCCATTTCTACCCACCCCAACAACAGCATTTCAATGGCAACCATTAGTCCCCTTCATTCTAATACGTCCTTTTGGATATTTCCTTGTTTCGTTAACTGTTGATATCTCTATGAGATCTCCTTTTAGCAGGTATTGTTCAGTTTGTTAAGTTTTAGTTTATTTAATCGTGTTATTGATTACTGTAAATAAAATAATTATAAAAAATCTTGCAATCTTCTTTTGGGACTATTTTCAAGACCGACTTATGAGTGAGGGCTCTAAAAAAAGAGGGATTCAGAGATAGAGAAAGTTGAAAATTTTAAAAAAAATATTTTTATTATATTTTATTTTCATAAGTTTTTGGTTGGTTTTTTTTAAATTGGCTTTAATTTCATTTTTTTTAAAATATTAAGTTTCATTTTTATTATATAAAAATCTTTGTATTGTTTTTTTTTAATTTTCGAGATAGAGAGAAAATACAGGGTAAGAAAAAGAAAAAATCTACTGAAAGTGTCGAAAATTTAAAAAAAAAACATTACAAATATTTAATACAACAAAATGCAATTTTTAATTTCTTTTTTAAATTAAATTTATTTTTAGTTTTTTGAAAGTGAAAGTGTCGAATTTTTTTAACCAAAAACTTACAAAAATGAAATATAATAAAAAAAATTTAAAAATTATTTTCTAAATTCTCATGGATTGCTATAATTTTTAAGGATCGCTGTAATTAAATTTTATGGACCGTTAATCCAGGATAGAGCCCTAAAATCTAAAAAAAAAAGAGGAATTCAGAGATAGAGAGAAGAGAATGACGTCAGGAAAGAAGTAGAATGACGTTTCCGCGCTGTGCTGCTCTTCCTCCTTTTGATTGACTGGCGGACCAAGCTGCCAGAGCCCCGGTTTCACTTATGAAATTGTTTAAGATTGTTTAATTGTGGTGCAGTAAACAAAAAGTTTGCGAAAACTTGAATTTATCCAAAGAGCAAAGTACAAACATCATAGTGAGTATTACAAAAACCCGAACGAATGAAATGCCACTGAACACGTCGAGGGATCAGTCCCAGTCCATGTCGTCGTCTTCTTCGGCCTTCTTCGCCACGGCGGGTTGGGAAGGGGCGGGGTGGGTGACGACGATGTGGTTGTCACGGGCACGGGTTCCGGCCAGGACCTGCAATATTCACTGTCACTAATCCCTCTCTATCCCCTCTCTCTCTCTCTCTCTCTCTCTCTCTCTCTCTCTCTGTCTCTCTCTCTCTGTCTCTATCTTTCTATCGGCTCTATCCTGGATTAGCGGTCCTTTAAAAATATAACGGTCCTTAAATATTATAGCGGTATAATTTAAGGAACGCTCTAATTAAATGTTATTTTTTAAAAAAATTTAAATTTAAAAATTTTTTTTATTATTTCATTTTCGTAAGTTTTTGGTTGGTTTAAAAAAATGTCGGCACCTTCACTTTCAAAAAAAAATTTTAAAAAATTAACCAAAAAATAATTTAAATTTTTTAAAAATATAAAGTTTCATTTTTATTATATTAAATATTTGTAATCCTTTTTTTTAATTTTCGAGATAGAGATAAAATACAGGAAGAAAAAAAATCTACTGAAAGTGTCGAAAATTAAAAAAAGACTACAAATATTTAATATTATTAAAATTTTTGCTGTATTTTTTTAATTTTTTGAAACTGAGTGTTGAAAATTTTCTTTAAAAACCCAAAAACATGCAAAAATGAAATATAATAAAAATTTAAAAAAAATATTTTTTTGAATTTATTTTTTAAAATTTAAATTTTTTATGGACCGCTATAATTTTTAAGGACTGCTAATCCAGGATAGAGCCTTTCTCTCTCTCTCTCTCTCTCTCTCTCTCTCTCTCTCTCTTCACCTTTATCCTTCACCTTCAGGTTTTCAAATTCTTTATCCTTTTCTTATCTCTCCCTCTCTCTCTCTCTTACCTCCTTGGACAATTCGTAGAACTGATTGGGATGCGTAATCAGCTGTCCGAGGGCTCCACTCTCCATCTTGTGCGTGTATTCGAAGTACCGGGTGCAAGCCTTGTCAAATCCATTCGCCTTCGAATGCTCCAGAATCTAAATTCCCTCATTTAGGTAAGGTTTAGGGGCATCCTGCCTGATTGATCTGATCCTTGGTGAGGTTATCCTTGCCGAGTCGCTGAGCCAGCAGCGCAGGGTCGTTGTGTTTGAAGGGGCAACCTGAAGAATTTGAATATAAGAAGAGAGAGAGAGAGAGAGAGAGAGAGAGAGAGAGAGAGAGAGAGAGACGAACCGTGGCAATCGCCGGCTGCCGGTGGGTTGCTCAGAATTATCGTACTGCACGGGAAGGCAACTCCCTCAACGCGGCGTCCCTCCTTTCCGTACATGTGGCGGATATTGTAGGAATACTGCTTCTCGAACTTGTCCGCATCCATTTTCCGCGTGAATTCCTCCCTCATGAAGGCCAGTGCCTCCTCCAGCGACAGACCGATCGCCTTCAGGAAGAGACCGTACTGCCTAGAAAAGAGGGATTAGGACGGGTAAATTGGAGTACAGCACCTCCTGGCACCATGGCGAAGATGATGTTCGGCACGGACACGGTGGTGGATCTGCTTCATGCATGGAGGGAAGGAAGAGTTGCACAGCTGAATAGGTCATTTGAATACGGCAAGGATAAGAAAGGGATCTATGTTGGATTAGCGGTCCTTAAAAATTATAGCGGTCCTTAAAACCACTTAGCGGTCCATAAAATTAAATTATAGCGGTCCTTTAAAAAAAAGTTAAAAATTAAAAAAATTTTTTTATTATATTTCATTTCCGTAAGTTTTTGGTTGGTTAAAAACAATTTGGCATTTTCACTTTCAAAAAAATTAAAATATAAAAAATTTAATTTTTTGTAACCATTAAGTTTAATTTTTTATATTAAATATTTGTAATGTTTTTTTTTAATTTTCGAGATATGGAGAGAAAATACAGGGTAAGAAAAAGAAAAAAATCTATACTGAAAGTGTCGAAAATTTTAAAAAAAGACAATTTTTTTATTTTCTAAATTAGATTTTTTTTGTATTTTTTTAAAATTTAAAAAAAAACATAAAACTTACAAAAATAATTAAAATTAAAAATGTAAAAAAAATTTTTTTTTTAAATTTTCAACTTTTTTATGGACCGCTATATTTTTATTTATTTCTTCCTGTATTTTCTCTCTTTCTCTCGATCTCAAAGTTTAAAAAAAACCAGCCAAAACATTACATTTAGAATAATAAAAATAAAGCTTTTAATATTTAAATTAATTTTTTTACTTTTTTTAAAAGTGTTAGTGCCAAATTTTTTTTTTAAAACCAACCAAAAACTTATGAAAATGAAATATAATAAAAATAATTTTGTTTTTAATTTTCAACTGTTTTTATGCACCGCTATCATTTAAGGACCGCTGTAATTAAATTTGATACAGTTATATTTTTTAAGGACCGCTAATCCAGGAGAGAGCCTAAGAAAGTACCCCGTCGAGCTGATGCCTGGAGATCTTGTCTCCCTGCTCCTTTCCATCGTACTGCTTTCCGGAGTAGGCGTTGTTCGCCAGACGAGAGAGCCTCGGCAGAATACGACTCTCCTCCTCCAACAAACCCAGGTGTTTGAACGACCGCTGGAAATGGATTCTATGAGATTTTGGAGAGAAATTGCCGATTTTTTTTTTCAAAATTTAATCAAAATTTGAGGAGAAATAGCCTTGATGGCGTCAAATTCCAAAGAAAAAGGCTTACAGTCATGGAGGAGACCATTTGGGTGCGCAGCATTCCGCACACAATTACGGCCAGGTCATCGGACTGCAGGTAGGCGTTTCCACGGAAGAGGAAGACTTTTCGGCGACGGACGAGGTCCAAGGCTTCTGTGAAGTCGATCTGAAAGAGGGAGTTGGATTCAGACAACCGGAAATGGTCAGAGACGCAGAGAAAGCAGAAAGAGGCATACGCAGAGAAGCAGAGTCAGAGACGCAGAAAGAGTCAGAGACGGAGAGAAGCATAAATGGTCAGACGCAGAGAAGCAGAGAGTTAGAGACGCAGAGAAAAAGATCAAACCTTGAAATAATCGACAGTGGTTCCAAGGACATCCCCGAGACCGCAGCCCCGTCCCAGCTTCTCAGTCAACTCCAGCTTTTCCGTGGAGGAGACCTTAAAAATCGATTATCGATCGAATTCCAAGAATACTAACCAATTCGATGTTGATGTGATTGTCCTGGAGGAATTTCTTCTGACACGCTGGCAGCAGATTCTTAAAGCGGTACCTAAATCAATCGATTATTTAAATTTAAGCAATACTCCACCTGAAGAGGTCCACTTCCTGGTTTACGAGCCATTTGGTCTGCTCCGGGGAGCGGCAGAAGGCCAGACGGAGGATGAAATGGCCGATGAGGTCACGGCGTCTCCACGTGGGCACCTCCGTTTTGTTACAAGCGACGTCTAAAACATCAGAATATTGAGGAAAACCCCTCAGATCTCACATCTACAGGCGATGGGAAAGAGTTTACGCAATTTGTCATCCACCGCCTTGTTGTAGTCCTCACTTCCGAAGGTGAAGCGCTCCTTCACCTCTTCTATCGTCTGAAATAGAGAAATAAGTATTTAAAATTAAATTTAAGTTATTTAATTCATTTAAAAAGATAAAACACCTACTTTGAGCACTTTCATGCGTTCCAGGGCGATGTCGTCGAATTCCATGAGGGTGACGTCCTCCAGCGGAGGCGAATTGTACATGCAGACGTTCTGGTCTCCGTCCCAGGCAGCTACATGTTGAATTTTAGAACCTTGCAGCTAAAATAACATTTTAAAAACAGAAATAAGAAAATAAAAATAAGAAAAGAAAAAAAGAAACCTTAGTATCCGTTGGACCAAGGAGGGGCCTGCGTTGAACACGGGTACTCTGATTAAACTGCATTCTACCTGGAAAAATCAATTTACTATTAAAATATATTTTTCAAGCGTAAATATAAACACAAAAAATAAATTAAAAATACAAGGCCGTTTGAATTCTTGATTTTCCCGCAAACTCTCGCCGGGCAGTAGGAAAATGGTCCCGCACGGAATCCTGAGAGACTGTGGGAAATTTTCCAGCTGGCAACCGGCTGGTTTTAGAAATGCTAATTTCTTTTAAATTTGTTGTTTTATTTGTTTAATTAATTTTTAATTTTTCAAATTTAGATTTCTAGAATTTTAAATATTTTATCGACTATTTCCAGGGAATGGCGTCCTTTGGAAACGCCGCAATCGACATTGAACAGGTTGGTTAGCTTTAAGAACTTTTTTTTTTAAATGTGTTGTCTTTATTTATTGATTTTACGTCAGAAAATAGTTTATTTATGATAATTTCGTTTTAGCTCGAGAAGGAGATCGCCGCGAAGGAGGAGGCGAGGAGGAACAACCGACCGGCGGAAATCCTCACTGGAAACATCGGAGGAGGCTCAGCAGGTATCCATTCTGTCAATTTTGATTCCACAGGTGATTCTGACGCATTCCGGATGGATTCTAATTCGTCCGTTGTAGATTCCTCCCGCTCTTCGACCAGTCGACGAGGCCCCATGCAGGATGTGAACCTGGACACCGAACTGGACACTCTGGATGAGCCTGTTTGGGACACAGTGGTTTGTTTTATCTCTTTTTCTAATAAAAAAGATTGTATTTTATTTGCCTACAAAACGTTAATTTCTCATTTCAGAGACGCGATCTGCACACGGTTGGCGCCAAATTCGGACATGTGATCCTCCCGCACGGGGACAAGGAGCAGCTCTTAAAGGACTGGGACCTCTGGGGTCCGCTCTTCATATGCGTCGCTCTTTCCCTGTAGGACCTTTTTTTCAGAAATCTTCAATGTTCCCCCTGTTTAGCCTGCTGCAACACAATAGGGAAGACGGGTCCTCGCCCGAATTCACCCAGGTCTTCTCCATCACCTTTTTCGGTGCCGTTATCGTCACTGCCAACATTAAGCTCCTCGGAGGGAAAATGTAGGTTTTCAAATGGATTTTATTGATTTTTTTTCTTTTTTATTGATTTGTTATTTATTTTATTTGTTTCAGTTCCTTCTTCCAATCGCTCTGTGTGATCGGATACTGTTTGCTGCCGCCCCTCATCTCTGCTACCGTATGCTCCATCTTCCTGCACCAGAAGCTCTTCTTCCTCAGATTGGTCCTCACTGCTATGGGATTCTGCTGGTCCACGTACGGTAAGTCGTCAAGCCTTCTTTTAATTAAAACATTTTCCCTGCCACCCGGTTGCCTCTTCTTTTTTAAATTTGATTTTACCAATATTTATCTCCCTTTTCCAGCGTCGATGGGTTTCCTGGCGGGCTGTCAGCCGGAGAAGAAGCGACTTCTCGTGATCTACCCGGTCTTCCTTTTCTACTTCGTCGTGAGCTGGATGATCATCTCCCACTCCTAATTCCCCTCGATCTCAGCCCCTTAAGCACGCTATGGTTTCGGTCAGATTAACATCCTAACGTCTTAATGAGCTTTACTAGTCTGTGACCGCAGCGATTATTTGTGATACACATATGGGTGAAGCATAAATCCGTTTTTAAATATCCAATTGTTGTTTAAATTGGAGAAACTCTAGAAACTTTCTGCAATCGTCGAAGAAATCGAAAAAATTGAAAAAATAGGTGTCTATCGAAAAAATGGGCGTCTATAAAATGTATGGGTGACTATAAAATCCCATCCAAAAATCAGGAAAAAATAGGTGTCTATAAAATTTCGACTAAAAACCATATTTTCACCATTTTACCCTTTTTTTATATATTTTTTTTAAAGTTTAAAAAAGTTTTTTCAATGGGAGTACTCCTGTATCATTTTCTCTCGCATCTTCTCTTTTATGGAACACAACGACGAATAGGAACAGCAGAAAAAGGCTGGTATACCGTTTAATTTAACAAAATCAATTTAAGTTGGTCTTCTCAACAACTTTTTCTCAGAAGATTTTGTAATGTTGGATTAAGAATTAAATAATTTGTACTTAGCTGGAAATTGACTTAAATTGACTTAGATTTTATGAAAACGAGTGGAATATTAACTTGGGCATCAAAACGTTAAAAAAGAGATAAAAATGATAAAAATTGGGTTTCTGGGTTTAAATGGTGAAAATATGGTGCAGCTGTCTTACGCGAGTTGAGCAGAAATCTCTCGCGCGGAGGGCGCAGACAACGAGGGCGCACCATCGGCACCTCAATAGAACCACCAAAGTTGTATCTTTTCAAAGTACGCGCACCACTATCAGTTGTTCTTTGTTTTCAAACGAATGTGTCCTGCTGGAGTCGAAATTTCATAAAAAATGGGGTTTCTTTGTATTGAAATAGTAAAATAACTGATTTTTATGACAAACCCAAATTTTTTTAAATGGGTTAATTTTTTTAAAAAACAGGTTACCATTCTTTTCAAATTTGCGTTTGAAAATGTAACCCTTCTTGGAAGCTTTGTTAAGTTTTTTTGTTAGTTGAAAGTACATTCATCAAAAAGATAAGATTTCAACTAAGAAAACCTTTTTTGCAAAAGTTAATTTGGTTAAGGTTGAAGCTAGTTTTGGTAATTTCAAGGGCTGCCCCTGAATTCTGCTTTGTGCGCAAGATCGGCGGCGAGAGACGCGGCTGACTGAGAGGCGCAGACACAAGCTGGCTGCCGCCCGCACCCATAAGGGATCGGCGCCGCTGCGGCACTGGGTTATATAAGCGGCGTCGTCTCAGCCGCCTGCATGAAGCAGTTGGAACTGTTAGCGTCATCCGTAAGGGTAAATCCGGGCCACGCCGTTGGTAGAGCGCCTCCTGTGTGAATCGTGAGTTAATGTTCAGCTGTTTGGGGTTCGGCTGGCTTCATCTCATACCGATCGCTTCTAGGAGTTTGATTGACGAAGGGGTGGGACGTCCCCCAGATTCACAACCTTTTTGCATTTTTGAATTCTCTCTCTCTCTCTCTCTCTCTCTCTCTGACGTATGGTCTTCCTCCCGAAAGGAATCCCGCGCCGTGCATACGCCATGGAAACCGAAGGCGCTCTTGTTTTCCCCCTGTCCCCCCCCCCCCCCCGACTCGTGATTTCTGTGTCGTCAGCAACCAACATACTAGAATTACTGCGAAAATAACCACCCACTGTCTTTTTTTAATTAAGATGAAAAACAAACAAAAGGCAGGTAAACAAGAGCCCTTTCGCCCAACGAACGGAAACTAAGTGAACTCACGTTTCGATCAAACACTACTGTTTCAGAAGCCTTTCTTTCTCAGATATCTGTTGTTTTCTATTAAAACTGCATGGTTATTGTATTAACAGTAATTGTAGAGTTTTATAGTGCATTTAATCAGTTTATTGTAATTTCAGCTTGATTGGGTTAGGTGATTGACTTCAAATTCATAATTGTTTGTGCACCATGGAGGTTTGAGAGAGAGAGAGAGAGAGAGAGAGAGAGACAGAGACAGAGAGCTAGAGAGACAGAGAGAAAGAGAATGAGAGAGAGATAGAGAGAGAGAAGGGGGAGAGAGAGACAGAGAGAGAGAGAGAGAGAGAGAGAGTGAGAGAGAGAGGGGGAGAGAGAGAGAGCTAGAGAGAGAGAGGGAGAGAGAGAAAGAGAGAGAGATGAAGAATTTATATTTCCATTCCCCTCTGTGATGTTATTCTGGATCACAATCCTCAGCAATCAGGTGCTTGTCCCCTAAGCTGGAAACCTGCCAACTGACGATAGATCAAATGGATAGTGGAGAGTGTGGGAAAGGCCGGAGGCGAGAGAGCGAAGAGTGCAAAGAGACGCAGAGAAGCAGGCGATCCTCCTGGAAATTATTGTTTTCACACGCACGACCACACTATTCCTGGCTGAAGCCAATTACTCCCCAAACCTGTGATTTTTAAAGAACAGGCAGGAGTTTAAGTTAATTGATGATTACAGTGTATTATTAAAAAGTAGAGCGTCAGAATTCATGTAAAAGTTCATTTTGAAGACTATAAAGTCAAAATCCATTTTACATTTGGAGAGATTATTTTTGACATTTGGAATCTGCAATGTGATTCTTTGATTTTGTGAAAATATCTTGCTAATCAATGGATTAATCTTAACTCTGATTCTTTCTTTCTTTCTCTCTTTCTCTCTCTCTCTCTCTCTCTCTCTCTCTCGCTTTCTCTCTCTCCATCTCTCTCTCTCTCTCGCTTTCTCTCTCTGTCTCTGTCTCTCGTTCTCTCTCTCTTCTCTCGTTCTCTCTCGTTCTCTCTCTCTTTCTCTCTCTCTCTTTCTCTTTCTCTTTCTCTTTCTCTTTCTCTCTCTCTCTCTTTCTCTCTCTCTTTCTCTTTCTCTCTCTCTCTCCCTCTCCTCCCAATCAATCGATACCTACAGTAATCCCCCAACTACTAACATTGATTATCATGCAGCGCAGGTGTCCATCCTTCATTCCCACATCCCAACTGCCGGAAATCGAACCGGCCGGCTGGAAATTAGCGATTATACATCAAGCCAGCCGGCTGTAATCACTGCTGCCAGCTGCTCGGCCATCACTAGCCAATTCAGGCTATCTCCGACAAAGTACTATCGAAACATGACAAATTAATAAACTTACGCACTTTTCATTTGCATTTTGGATGAAAAAAATAGTGCCTGAAATTAAAGACAGCTGATTTTTAAAGGTGGACTTGCCCTTTATAGACCTCTGATTCAGTTTTTAACTTTTTTTTAAATTTTCGCGTTTCAAAGAATTCATTTAATTTAAGGTTTTCAGGAAAACTTAAGGTCAGTGGAATGTAGATGATGCTGCAGTCAATTTTCAACTGTTGCGCCTCAAACAAGGTGGAAGATGATAAAACTGCAATTGATTTACGACAAGGGAAAGGGACGGTTAGTTAGTGAGCACGTGAGCGTGTGTGAGAGTGTGATCGTGAGGACGTGAGTGAGGTAATCACGTGTGAGCGTGTGACCGTGAACTCCCTTTTCCAGGTGTTCATTTTCGTCTCCACAAACGTCCTTTGCCGCTCCTTACTTGGTACCGTAATCCAGGCGTTGGAAAGAAAAGGTCTCATCGCAGAAAAGATGGAATTCAAATCCGCTGACCCCTCAAAATTTCAGGTTCAAATCAATTTTCCATTTTTTTTCAATTTACATCTTTAGAAATCAGCTCTCTTCAAGAATCCAACAAAGAAGACTGAAACTTTCTCTCCAATCGGTGTTTTCATGATCTGGAAAGGAGAAAATGCCTTTGCCCGAGTGAGCGAAGTCATCCATCGTGTCGGAAACGAGCACACCATTCCAAAAGGTAGTATTTCGTTATTGCATAACCGTGCCGCGTGGGTAGTCTAAAGGGCGCCGCGCCCAGCTCCCGACGGTCCTGTGGTGTAGTGGTTATCACGTCTGCTTCACACGCAGAAGGTCGCCGGTTCGATCCCGGCCAGGACCTACTTTTTGCTTTTGATTTCTTAGACTTACATATTGCTTCTTTTATGTTTACAATTCTCTCTTTACTTTTTCAGTCGACATTCTGTTCACCCAATCGCCAAACGATACAAAGAAGGAGGTTGACCTGTGGTTTGAGTGAGTTTAACCTTAATTTAACCTTAACCTTAAACCTTAAAAGGGAAGGACCTCGTAAAATTAATTTTTCAAAGTCTCTTTACAATTGTTTCATTGAATAGATGGCGTTTCCACGATTCTGAAACATACCACTTTTATATGATTTGGACTGCAAAAGGGGCGCGTTTACACGGCCATTTTACGCGTTTGCCGCACGAAAATACGGGTAGAGTGGGCGAGAGAGGGTGGGAAATGGGGAGACGCAGAGTTGGCGGCAATTCAAATGACAATTTCCCCAAATTTCAATCGCTCCTAAATCGGTTCATTTTGATCCAAAATGGGTAAAAAAGGTATTTTTCGGAATCCTGGGAATGAGATCTAGGCTTTTATCGAAAAATCAGAAAAATTATTTTTACGCGGTCCTTCCCCTTTAACCTTAACGCTAAACCTTAAAAATCGATATTTAGGAAAGAAGTTGAAGATAAAAGGAATGGAGAGGTGGCTGCAGCCCCAGTGGCGGCAGAAGAGGGTCAGCCACAGGAGGAGGTCCCTGCGGAGCCAGGGGAGCCAGATCAGGGGGTACGTCTCTCTCTCTCTCTCTCTCTCTCTCTCTCTCTTTCTCGCTCTCTCTTTCTCTCTCTCTCTCTAACCTCCTCCTCTTCAGAATCACCTCTCCGTCCCCCCAACCGACACCCGTCCCAACGAACCAGCACCCGGCTATGAAGACGCCGTGACCGAAGAAGCCCACGAGATCCACCACCCTCAACCGCCAGCTCCGCCTCCTCCAGAAGCAGCTGGGGAACAGAAGGAGCAACAGCAATGAACCCAATCAGGACCTATTATCACACACCACCTCACTTTCCATATCCACTGATAAAGTATTCGCAAGAGAGAGAACGGACACAATCAGCATGCGGTCGCTAATTGGCGGCTGGGGCTTCACAAGCCACGCAATCAGCCGTGATGTTTATCGGTCGGCAGGAGGAGGGAGGGATAAATGAGGGAGAGAGAGAAGCTGATAAGAAATAGAGACAGAGCGATTCCGACCGTGTGAACGTGATAAAGTAATTGCAGTTGTGAATGTGTGAACGTGTGTCAACTATCACGTGACCATGAGCATGTAACTGACTCCAAATGTGAATTTATCAACGTTAGGATAGATTATGACATCACTGCACTTAAGTTAACTGTGTGTAAACGTTACTCATATGGTTTATTTCCAACGGACAATCGCCGATTTCGGCGAGTTAAAGGATAAAGGTACTTTGGGTCCTGCAACGATGGGCGAATTTGGATAATCGCCATGGCATCGTAGCTACTGTCAATGTGCCAGCTTCATTGTTTCTTTTTTTATTGTATTCCTATTTCTTTTTCATTGTTTTTGAGTTGAAATGCCCGTTTTTCAGTAATTAGCAATTATACAAACCGCAATATACTGTCAAATAGTGCAAAAATACTTAATTTTTGTTCGAAAACTCACTTTTTCTCAAAATTAACGTATTATAAATGTTTTTCTCTTCGTCATTGTGTTTTAAGCTTCTTTTTTAAAGATTTTATGTTTTATTTTAGGTAAAATTTGCATAATGTTAGCTGGGTAATCCATGTAGGTTAACGTCATTTTCCGAAATCGGCATTCTTTCGAGTCCGCGAGAAAATACTTTCGCAGATTCTGTGTTCCAAAATTTGTCTGTCGTTTAAGAATTATCCGTTGCCAATTTTGATTGTGTGAACGTGAGACAGTAAATAGGCCGTGAGTGTGGAGACGTGTTAAAACAGATTGTTTCAGTGACGAACAGTGATCGTGATCGAGTAAATGACTTCAATTAACAACGTGTGAACGTTAGGCAAGGTTGGGACATCCTTTCATGTTTGAACGTAAGTGATCCCTATTTTAAACATGTGAACGTGAGTGCGTGTTAATTGCAAACATAAAAACCTTGACTATCAAATGAGAATTGCGTGTACGTGAATAAATAAGTCTTTCCTAATCGTAAACGTGTTAACGTGAGTGACTTAGTAAACGTGAAACTACCTCATAAGGCCGTAGTAGATACTAATGACTGGCCTTAATGTCGTTAGCTTATTAAGACAGCCTCAGGCCGCATGAGGCGACTTCAATAACCTTAACGACTTTAACCACCTCAAGCTTTTGTTTTTAGTTTCTTTATAACGTTGTACGGTTTGACGGTCTTTGGTGTAAGGCAATGTCATACAGCTTTAGCAACCTTTGATCTTAAGACAACCTTAACAAGGTTATCTTAAGGACTTAGGTCCTTAAGAAAACCTCAAATGACAATAAAAACCTGATTGAGTGAGTGTGTGTGAGTGAGAGCGTGTGTGTTAGGTCTCAAATGTTCCGCTCCAAAATACTTTCAAGTGGGACACGCAAAACAAACACTCTCCCTATCAGTCGCCCCCGTCGTTGGTGTCAATCTCTTCTTATTCAATTTCGGTTCCGTTTATAACTTTCACATGACTTCCTAAGACAAAAACTGCTTTATTTCTATTTTTCAGGGCCGAGAGCGACGGAAAAATTTGATATCGGCGCGAATGGATAGCTGACTCATCCTCGTGACATTGTATCAGCGCACCAGCCCCGTGAATCAGTTTCATGGCTGTTCCGAGGACGATAGGCGTCCTTTTCGTCTTCCTAGGCCTGGGCCTAGCTATCGAATGTTATACTGGATGGACTTATGTTAAGGTAAGAGAGAGAGAGAGAGAAAGAAAGAAAGAGAGAGAATTTCCAGGGTCAACCATTCGCCACCGGAAAGGAAACTTGCTCCCTAAAGAGGTACTGCTATAACCTAACCCTGGATTCATCATCAATCACCGATGGCGTCAAAAAAGCCGGATGTTCAAACTACAGATGCTTGGTATATACATCACAATTTAATTATATAAATATCTTAAGCTGGCAGGAACCGGCTGTCACACACGCCAGATGGCTGGGCATAATGTTACCTTCTGTTGCTGCAACAATGGAGACAAGTGCAATTCTAAATACTCGGTTTGGTTTTTCAAGAAATTAAAATTAAAAATTGAAAAATTTTCAGCAAATGAAGGTAACTGACAAGATCAAGGAGGGAGCTAAGGATGTGAAGTCTCTTTTGGATGATATTTGGAAGAAGCTGGACAATTCTTTTGGATGATTTGTAAATCAATAAAGTTGAGCCAACTCAAAGGTCTCTTTATCACACGTGCACACGCACACACCCTCTCTCTCTCTCTCTCTCTCTCTCTCTCTCTCTCTCTCTCTCTCTCTCTCTCTCTCTCTCTCTCTCTCTCTCTCTCTCTCTCTCTCTCTCTCTCTCTCTCTCTCTCTCTCTCTCTCTCTCTGTCTTTCTCTCTCTCTATCTCTCTTGTTATACTTCCGTTTCTTTCCAACTTTTCACACTGCCCAACCAGCCTCGATGAGATCTCCCAAACCACGAAAGCTAAAGATCGAATCGCTCTAATGGTAAACTCCCACCCCTTATAAACACGAATCTACCAAGCATTGGCCATTCTCTTCTCAATGACCAACTGGATTTATTACGCCATATCTCTCACTATTGGCATTACTACTTTTGGATTTCTATTAGTCGCACTAGCTCTGGCCGATGTTGCCACTGATTTGAAGTTGTTTGAAGTTCAGATCACAAAGGAGATAGGGTCATTTAGGGTAAGTGAGTGAGTGAAAATGTGAGAACGTGAAAGTGTGGGCGTGAATGTGTGTGAGTGGTTGTGAGTTAGTGTGCATGTGTGGGAATGTGAGTGAGTAAGAGGATCTGAGCGTGAGTCTGTGATTCTGTGATTCTGTGTGTATGTGTGAGAGGATGTGACATGTGAAAATGTTTATGTGAATGAGTAAGTGTGTGTGTGTGTGTGTGCGTGTGACCATGTGTTTGTGAGTATTCCATCACTTCAGGTCCGATCTAACGATGTGTGGTCTAGAATGATGACCTCCAAAATGAAGAAATCCCCAACTCAGATGAAAGACTTCGAGAGATTGAAAAGAACCAGAAGAAATGAATATGACTCTTCTTCTGAAGGAGGACTGTGTAACTGTGAGGGCGTGTCAGTCCCTTGCCCTCCTGGACCACCCGGTCAACCAGGAGAAGCCGGAGAAGATGGGATCCCAGGAGACCCTGGAAACCCAGGACCAGTCGGACCCATTGGCAAAGACGAGGCCCATGAAGCTCTTCTATCCAAGTGCATCTCCTGCCCGGCAGGTCCAGTTGGACCACCTGGACCCATTGGACCACCTGGACCGGCTGGCAAAAACGGACCACCTGGAATTGACGGCAATCCGGGTGGTCTAGCCCCTCCTGGACCTGCAGGACCACCCGGTCCCCCTGGTCCTAGTGGGAAACCTGGGTGGCCTGGGATTCCAGGAGCGCAAGGGCTGACAGGGGTCATTGGGACCAATCCACCTGGACCTCCAGGGCCTCCAGGACCACCCGGAGTTTCAGGACCGGGAGGTCTACCAGGCAGCAATGGTAAGACCAAATACTTCTTAAAGAAATGCTTGTTTTAGGTAAGGGCAGTCCTGGACTTGCTGGACCACCCGGAACACCAGGCAAAAACGGAATGGGTGGGCTACCTGGAGGGGTGAGTCAAACTAGGGGCTCGATCCTGGATTAGCGGTCCTTAAAGATTATTGCGGTTCATAAAATTTAATCATAGCGGTTCATAAAATTTAATCATAGCGGTCCTTAAATATTATAGCGGTCCATTAAAAAAGTTTTTTTTAAAATTTATTATATTTCATTTTCGTAAGTTTTTGGTTTTTTTTAAATTTTGGCACTTTCACTTTTAAAAAATATAAAAAATAACAAAAAAACATAATTTGAATTTATTTAAATATTAAAGTTTTATTTTTTATTATTTTAAATGAAATGTTTTGGTTGAGTTTTTTTTTAAATTTTCGAGATAGAGAGAAAGAGAGAAAATACAGGAAGAAAAAGAAAAAATCTACTGAAATCGAAAATTTAAAAAAAAAACTTTAAAATGATAAGATGCAATTTTGAATATTTTTTTAATTAATTTTTTTTAAAAGTGAAAGTGCCAAAATTTAACAAAAACCAACCAAAAACAAGATTTTTTATGGACCCCTATAATTTTTAAGGACCGCTATAATTAAATTTTATGAACCGCTATATTTTTAAGGACCGCTAATCCAGGATAGAGCCAAACTAGGTTACTGTAGTTTGACCTTCTTTCAGCCTGGACAGCCTGGGTCTAATGGACCACCCGGTGCTGATGGAACCTACTGTCCCTGTCCTCCGAAAACTCAGAAGGTTCAACCTGGAGGGGGTCCCAGAAAGCCAGAAGTACTACCAGAAGGACCCAAAGGAGGCCAAGTGTCTTCTGAAGCCGGCGCAGCTCCTACAGGAGGTACTGTAAGATCAAAATCGACTCCAGTGTCTGGAAATGCCATAGCGACTCCTGTGAAAGGATCGGCAAACATAGGTAACTTCTGAAAATTGAAGACAAAGCCAATTTCAGAAGGAAAGGCACCTCCAGGGGTGGTCCCGCCAGTTGGATATGTGGCAGAAAGAGGAGCCAAGAAATTTTCAAAACACTTCTCGAAGTATAGAAAGAGGAGAATTTGATAGAGAAAGAGCAAATTGTATTTAGCATCTATTTAAAATACTTGTATTTATGTATTAAGGTAATAAAGAATACAAAGAAAACTGACTACCGTAATCTTCTTCCTGACCACGCTTTCCTGACCACTCCAGGTTATGGTTGGTTTCCAACGGACAATCGCCGACCTCGGCTAGTTAAAGGATTCAGGTACATTGGATCCTGCAACGATAGGCGGATTTGGATATTCGCCATGGCATCGTAGCTACTGCCAATTTGCCAGCTTCATTATTTTGTTTTTTATTGTATTTCTATTTCTTTTTCATTGTTTTTGAGTTGAAATGCCCGTTTATCAGTAATTATACAAACCGCAATATACTGTGAAATAGTGTAAAAATACTTAATTTTTGTTCGAAAACTCACTTTTTCTCAAAATTAACGTGTTATAAATGTTTTTCTCTTTGTCATTGTGTTTTAAGCTTGTTTTTAGATTTTATGTTTTATTTCAGGTAAAATTTACATAATTTTGCGGTCAACAAAAAAAGGAAGCCGGGTAATTCAGGTAGGTTAATGTCATTTTCCGAAATCGGCATTCTGTCGAGTCCGCGAGAAAATTTTCTGTGTTCCAAAATTTGTATGTCGTTTAAGAATTGTCCGTTAAAAACCAACCATACCCACCCTTGCAGTTTTGTTCGTGGTCCCAAAGATCCCTTACTTACAAATGTTAAGGTGTTACCTTAGATGGATACTTAAGGACGTCTTACCTCATTTTCTTGATTGACTTCGAAGTCTTGAAACTCCGGGTAGTCCTTGAAGCTGAGGTGGTTCCAGTGGATGACCCTTGCCAGCCCCTCCGTTTTTGGAATCCCAGACCACCCTGGTCTACCTCTAGGTCCAAGGGGACCAGGTGGTCCTGGAAGTCCTTAGGAGTTAGACCACCCGGATGACCGTCAACTACAGGTGGTCCGATTTTTCCTGACTGTCCGGGTGGTCCAATGGCCTGATGATCCTGGCTCCAGATGACAGTTGGCCTAATTTAGGTTTTTACAGTCTGGGTGGTCCACCAGAACCGTGTGGTACAGCTGCCTCTCTTTACCTACATGGGTAATCTCTTTGCCTCGTTCCACCAACGTGGGTGGCTCGCTAATACCACCCCGCGCTTATAAGGGGTACAGTATTTCCAAATCCAATTCTTCAAAGAAACACTCTCGCGATTGAACGATAATAAAATGCCGATAATCTTCTGCAATAAAAGCGTGCGTTCTATGTGTGATTTGTACCTTAATTCAAACTTCTGCCAAAACAATGATTTTATATTTAACTGGAATACTATTTCAATATGAAAATTAAACATATGTCTGTTTATAATTTGGAACATTTTCAGAATCACGCTTGTTTTGATTACGGTAGTTGTATTGATTGGCTAATTCTGCTGCAATTACTTATTACAGAATTGTTCGATGAAACAATTTTGGAAAATGTTTTGGAGAAAGTAAGACGGTTTCTAATCGTTTGCAAGATCTGAAATCCAAAAACCATCTAACAAACATCACACATTTTTACGTCTTTTTCGGCTTTTTACAACCATCGCGAGATGGAAGATCAGTCGACGAAGAGAAAGTGAAATTTTGGGATACTGTAGATTTAGACACAGTTGAGAGAGAGAGAAAGAGAGAGAGAGAAATGAGAGATAGAGATAGAGAGAAATGATAGAAACATAGTTATCAGCCCAGGGAGGTCCCTTTGAAGAAGACTGCCCAAGCTACCAGAAACTTAAAAATACCATAATGTTTGACCTACCATTCTAGGCTGGCGACCCTTGTCGTCTTTCCTTAACGGGTCGGAAGGCCCCACTGGCCCCTGACCACCTAAGCCGGAAACAATAGTTACTTTAGAAGGTAATTTTTCCCGAGTGGTCCCCAGTTGGTCCTGGTCGAGTTGTATCAATGACCCTTGTCAACTTTTCTGTCTTGCCTTTACAGAGCCTTTTCATGGTTTTCATGGTTTTGATGAAAACCTGGATGACTAGAAGGTCCTGGAGTCCCTGGAGGGTAGACCACCCGGACGGCAGTCTACTTTTATGACTTGGAACTGACGAAAACCTCCGGGTTGACCACTAGTTTCAGAAATTCCGGGATGTACCGAAGCCCAGGTGGTCCCAGTTGATTTGTTCTAATGACCTTGGTTAACCCTTCACTCCTGGAATCTCAGACCACCCATGTTAACCACTAGGCCAAGGAAGACTAGGAGGCCCTCCATTCCTTGGATGGGGTAGAACACTCGGACGGTTGTCCACTTACCGTAGTTTAGTTTTACTAGACATACCGGGTGGTTCACCAAGCTCAGCTTGGCCGGTTGGGCAGGTCTCGTAGTTTGGACTTCTCCTGGTTCTCCAGGGTTTGATGTTATTCCATCTTCACCAGCTTCTCGAAATCTTCTGCAAGCGATTGTGATGCGACCGAAAGATTAGCTTACATTTTCCCATGGTTTGGTTTTCGGATAAGATAAAACATGAGAGAGTGTGACGGTGGAATGCTACAAAAACGGTACAAATCACAAGTCAGCGTTCGTCGTCGTCCACCGTCGCCATAGGTAAGTAATTTTAGCCACAAACACATTCACTCACGCACGCACGCACGCACGCACACGCACACGCACACACACACCCACACACACACACACACACACACACACACACACACACACACACACACACACACACACACACACACACTGACCGCTTCCAATTTCAGGATGCGGACGTTTCTCCACCTCCTCACCCTATGCTCTATCGCCTGGTCTTGCATCAACTGCAACCACTACCACACACTTCCCAACTTGCGTGGCACCAGCTATGGCTACTGGGGAAGCATGGAGCACTGTCCTAATGATATGTACGCCACTGGAATGACGATCAGATACCAGCTGAATCGGGGAAGTGGAAAGGACAACACTGCGCTGAATGCCGTGAAGCTCTTTTGCAACCGGTGGAATGCTCGTGAGTTTTTTTAAATTTTATTTTTAAAAGTTCTACACGGATTTGATAAGCCCCGCCGGCAAAACCGTGCGGCGATGAGCTGGGCCTTACCAAGAAGAGGGTCAATGGAAGGTCTAAACTGAACGATTCTTTTGAACTTTTAAACTTTGAAGTAAACTTTTGAAGGGCGCGCCGAATTTTCTAATGGGCCGGCCTTTCGGCGCGCCCTTCAAAATTACGGAACGCGCTTCAAACCAAATTAACGTTTTCAAAAAAGAGTATCTTAGTTGAAACATCATCTTTGTAATGAATGCACTTTCAACTAGTTGAAAAAAATCTCAACAAAATTTTCAAGAAGGGTCACAATTTCAAACGCAAATTTGACAACGATAGTAACGCGCTTTTTAAATGAGTTTATCACAAATTTTGTGCTTAAATACATGAAGAATCAGAAAAAAAATAGTTAGGCGTTTACCGTAATGAAAAAAGTTTCCATGAAATAAAAAGTGCTGTTTTTTGAGGTTTTTCTCCAAAAACTTGGTTTTCGAGGGAGAAATCAAGTTTGCTCTAATTGACAATCTTTTTTAGAATCAAATTTTCAATAGTTTCATATATGGTTGGTTTCCAACGGACAACGGACGACAGCCAAATTTTAGTATTTTCTCGCGGACTCGAAAGAATGCCGATTTCGGAAAATGACATTAACCTACCTGGATTGCCCAGCTTCCCTTTCTTTTGTTGACGGCAACGTTTTGTAAATTTTACCTAAAATAAAACATAAAATCTACAAAAGAAGCTGAAAACACAATGATGAAGAGAAAAACATTTATAACACGTTGATTTTCAAAAAAAAACCAGTTTTCGAACAAAAATTAAGTATTTGTTACACTATTTCACAGTATACTGCGGTTTGTATAATTGCTAATTACTCAAAAACAGGCATTTTAACTCAAAAACAATGAAAAGGAAATAGAAATACAATAAAAACCAAAAACAATTGAAGCTGGCAGATTGCCAGTAGCTACGACGCCATGGCGAATATCCAAATCCGCCCATCGTTGCAGGACCCAATGTACCTGTATCCTTTAACTAGCCGAAATCGGCGATTGTCCGTTGGAAATCCTGAACACATCACTCCACTGTTTTCAGCCTGTACCCAAAGCAACCCCATCTCCAGCAGGCAGGAATACCAAGGCGATTGGCAAAGACTCCAGTGGTGTCCAGATGGACAAGTGGTGATTGGCTTCGACTTCAGGGAGACCCTTCATAACGCCTATGGAGACAACGTGGCTATTGTGAACTTCGGCGCCGCCTGTGGCCAACCCTTCGGACCGAGATATGCCACCCGGTGGCTTAGAGGTGACGCTTTCTAGGCCTCTACGCCTTCTAAAAAATTACATTACTTTCAGGAGACACAGATGATTGGGGCTACTGGCTGAAGGAGCGATTCTGCCCCGATGGATATGCCGCTTGTGGAATTCAAACCAGAATTTCTCCCTTCGAAGCCAAAGCGAAGGATAACTTTGGACTTGTGAATTTGCATCTGGATTGTTGCAAAGTCCACGACATTCCCTGTACTCCTAGTTATCAAATGCAAACTTTGGCTAGTTTTGATAACAGCATAGGTGGGTTGAGGGAGGGGTGCGGTATGTGAGGGTGCCACTGCGGGTAGGAGTTAAGCGCAGTCTAGCGGAGTGGTAACGCCTTATGGTTGGTTTCCAACGAACAATTCTTAAACGACAGACAAATTTTGGAACACAGAATCTGCTCAAGTAATTTCTCGCGGACTCGAAAGAATGCCGATTTAGGAAAATGACATTAACCTACCTGATTTACCCGGCTTTATTTTCTTTTGTTGACGGCAAAATTATGTAAATTTTACCTAAATATATCAGAAAATCTAAAAAAAGAAGCTTAAAAGACAATGACGAAGAGAAAAACATTTATAATACGTTTATTTTCAGAAAAAGTGAGTTTTCGAACAAAAATTAAGTATTTTTACACTATTTCACAGTATATTGCGGTTTGTATAATTGCTAATTACTGAAAAACAGGCATTTCAACTCAAAAACAATGAAAAAGAAATAGGAATACAATAAAAAACGAAACAATGAAGCTGGCAAATTGCCAGTAGCTACGATGTCATGGCGTATATCCAAATTCGCCCATCGTTGCAGGACCCAATGTACCTTTATCCGTTAACTAGCCGAAATCGACGGTTGCCCGTTGGAAACCAACCATAGCTTGCAAATCTCACGACCCCAGTTCGGATCCACCCTAGGACCCTAGGGCAATTTGTTTTGCATTGTGGAGTCTAACTTTATGGATCAATAGAACATTCGCCCGCACATAGAATTCTATTGCGTATAGTATTTTCTGCCAAAGGTGTTTTTGGCTACAGTAGATTGCGAATTTGTTTAGAGGTTTTCATGCATTTCTTCCTGTTTTTTCTTTATTTTTTATAAAGTTAATTAAAATAAATATATTTTCAATATAAACACAGAAGAAAAAGATAAATTGGCAAAAATTATAAAATAAATAAGTTGCTGTAACAGAAAAGTGGGCGTAAGACTGAAAAGGTGGTACGTGATTGAAGCTCTAAGTTAAAATGGCCGTGATTTTTGCAACAAAAAATGAATTAAATTTTAACAGATTTAATTATTGATTTAGCATTGGATAACTCAAGTACAAAAAGAAATAGGTTACCCAAATTGAAAAACTCGCGCGGAGCGGAAAATGTTGTACGTGATTGAAGCGCTAATAGTTAAATAAGACTTATTGATTTTCGAGCGACGCGACGGCCATATTTCAACGTTATACTGCTGACTTTTAAACGGTCGTATTAAACCAGTGGAGTCATGTGGCAAAAAAACATTCAAAATTGGAAAGCCTATGGACTAAAAACATTTTTTTTAAAGTTTATTTCAATTTTTCAAAAGGTCGTCACCCATTCTTACCAACTCAAAACTTCTTTCAAATACGTTGCCGAGAGTACCAGAACCCCCGGTCAGGCTGAGAAGGAAATTATGAACAAAGTGGGTAAAACTAACCTTTTAAAATGTTTGAATTAAAATTCAATTTAAAATGTTGAATTAAAATTTAAAATTGATCACAATTCATAAAATTTTAAGAATTCACCGGTTCAATTGACCATTTGGCAAATAGCATCAATGCCGAAATCGGACATGTGAAGGAGAACCGAGTGACAGCCGCTTCCTTGAATTCTTTGCTGAGAGAGGCCATGTCTCATGAAAGTGCGGTAAGTATTTTTTAAATTGTTTTAAATAATTTTAAAAAAATTAAATTGAATTTTTTTTTTAATTTTTGAATAATTTTAAAAAAATTAAATTTTTTGAATTGGAAAAAGAAGTAGAGACACTTTCAGGTAAGCTATACGGTCCAAATTGCTAAGAGAAAGAGAGCTACGATTAGACAGTTGTACCTTACTTGTGGATCTTACCGAGTGGCTTTGGGAAAGGCTACTGAAGAAGGAACTAAGAAACCGAAACCGGATAGGAGTGAGGAAGAAGATGATAATAGCCATGGTTCTGATGACGATTGTTAAAAAAGGATGAAGTTTTCTCGGATAGTCTCTCTCTCTCCTCCCATCTATCTCTCTCTGAGATAAGCGCCGCTTTGCCATCTTTAGGTCGCTTTTACCACCCTTAGGCCGCTTTGTCCGATCTTTATGTTAGGCTGCTTTTACCACCCTTAGGCCGCTTTTCTCAATCTTAGGCCGCTTTTGCCATCCTTAGGGCGCTTTTACCATCCTTAGGCTGCTTTTACCACCCTTAGGCCGCTTTTCTCAATCTTAGGCCGCTTTTGCCATCCTTAGGCCGCTTTTACCACCCTTAGGCCGCTTTTCTCAATCTTAGGCCGCTTTTGCCATCCTTAGGCCGCTTTTACCATCCTTAGGCCGCTTTGTCCGATCTTAATGTTATGCTGCTTTTACCATCCTTAGGCCGCTTTTCTCAATCTTAGGCCGCTTTTGCCATCCTTAGGGTGCTTTTACCATCCTTAGACCGCTTTTACCACCCTTAGGCCGCTTTGTCCGATCTTAATGTTATGCTGCTTTTACCATCCTTAGGCCGCTTGGAATGACCAAAAAATGACATTTCAGATGAAGATTTCTTCAAATTGTTATGAGTTTTCAGAAATAATTTTTCAAGTTCTTTAATATAAGCTAAAGTCAAAAAAGTCCCTGACGATCCCTTTAATGGTAGAAACAGTCTAATTATTTTTATTTTAAACTGGCGGAATTTGGTACAAATGTGGGTTATAAGACAATTTCAGACCCCAGGAATCGCTTAAAAAATTATTGTGCACTTTAGATGAAAATCAAGTTTTGGAACATCAAAACAAGACTCTCTAAGTTGGGCAAAAGATTTTGACCACTGAGCGGATCGAACGCCCAACCTTTCGATCTGGAGTCGAACGCGCTACCATTGCGCCAAGCAGTCACGTCTGTCAGCCCCGCGTGGCCAACTGATAAACACAACAGGATGCGGGGAAGCGACTGCGAGGTGAGATTACCACCTTAAAAAATCAAACATTTCCTAAAGTTCACCATGAACTTCAGTATATTTCTTCTTTTTCATTTTCCATATAATTTTCATTCAAATTTAATCACATTTTTGTCTGAATTATCGATAAAATCAATAAAAATGTATAAACCGTTAAAAACTGGTAATCTGCAGGCATCTGCGCTCCCACGCCTATAATTATGCAGCAGATGCCAAAAGCCAAAACTTAAGCCCAAAAGCCCTCGGCTTGATGTTACAAGTTTATTTGTTCTTGAGCTTTAAAACGTGAAAATGGTTTAAAATCTGTTTAATTTTAAAAAATCAATTGTAAAATCAGTGTTTTTTCTCGCAATTATCGATTCGTGTCTTGCATGTATGTTATCAATGAAAACAAGGAAAACAGCCTCTGTTTTCATTTTTGGACAAGAATTTATTGGTTGGATAATAAGTTTGTGTTTCATCCATTCTCTGTCCTCTCTCTCTCTTCTTTTAACCTTGTGTATTAAGATCTCCGATCTCTCGCACATGGCTTAACAGTAGGTGATGATTTTTCGATATCACCGTGTTATCTAATCTTTTCCACGTCGTAAATCAGTCGATCTCCCTAGTGGTTTTCTCCGCTGATCTTGCACTTTCAGAGCTACTTTCTCCCCCGAAGGCGGTCGTTTATGACCCAAATTCTCTCTTTTTTCTTGATCTCTCTCTCTCTCTCTCTCTCTCTCTCTCTCTCTCTCTCTATCTCTCTATCTCTCTCTCTCTTGCTCTGGTGCACTTACTCACTCACTCACTGTCTGTGTCTCCTTTCCTTCCCATTTCTTTGTTTCTGATGTGTTTACCCGATAATCTAAAGACCAAACAACCGGCCGCCGTTTCAAGATTTGATAACAACTTGTCTCGCCCTTTCTTTCTATGTTTTCTAATGAAACATCTCTATTTTCAAATGGAACTTTTTATTTTAAGGTAATTCTTAGCTGAAATGGCCGGAACTGGTGAGAACAAGACAATCAAGTAAGTTTAGTTTTTCTCTCTATCTCCCTTCCACTCTCTTTCTCTTCCTTTCACACTCTCTAAATGTCTACGTCTCTGTCTCTCTGTTTCTCTGTCTCTCTCTCTAACCGCCCTCTTCGTTTAGTTTTTTTCTCTCTCTCCCTTCCACTCTTTCTCTCTCTCTCTCTCTCTCTCTCTCTCTCTCTCTCTCTCTTTCTCTCTCTCTCTCTCTAACCACCCTCTTCTAGCCCCCTGGACTATGACGATGTCCAATCCGTCGCAGAAGCAATCCGCCAACAATTAGGGGCTGATGTAGCCACCGCCGATGTAAGTTTTACATTCTTTTAATTATATTTATTAACTTTACAAGTTAATTATAATTCTTAAATAAAATTTAGTTATATATACCTTTTAAAGTTACTTTTACATTAAAAAAACTTTAGATCGCTATAATCTGCGGTTCTGGCCTGGGCCCAATCGGGGATGCCATCGAAAACGCCACCATCATTCCTTACGAGAAGATTCCCGGTTTCTTGAAGACTAAAAGTAAGTTTTTAATTTCTAAAAAAATCAATCGATATTTAAAAATTTAAATATAAAAATTAATTTTCAGTCCCTGGCCACAAGGGAAATCTGGTTTTCGGAACCCTCGCCGGAAAGAAAGTGGTTGCCCTTCAGGGCCGATTCCATGCCTATGAACATGGGATGAATTTGGCGTTGGTTAGTTAATTTACTTAAAAACTACATTTAATTTTAAATTTTAAAACTTTAAAATTGTATTTTTCAGTGTGTCATGCCCGTTAGGGTCATGCACGCCTTGGGAGCTAAGACCCTAATCGCCTCTTGTGCCGCCGGAGGAGTGAACCGCGATTTCCGCATGGGAGATTTTATGCTGGTCAAGGTAATCGATAAATCAATCGATAATCATTCAATGGATCGATAAGCAAATCAATAAATCGTTGCAGGACCACATTAGCATCCCAATGTTGGCTGGATTCTCTCCATTCGTCGGACTTGAGGATGAGCGATTTGGAGCCAGATTTGTATCGATTCATGAACTTTACGACAGGGATCTGAGGTAGTTTTATTGATTGAATTTAAAAAAGTGATTATTGATTGAAAATGAATTTTATAGACAATTGGCTCATACGGTAGCTGAGAAGGAAGGAATAAGGCTGCACGAGGGAGTGTTGTCTCAGAATGGAGGACCTCAGTATGAGACACCAGCTGAGGTTGGTTTCACAGACACACGCACACACGTGTGCAAACACACTCACATGCACACATACACGCACACACGTACTTCAGGTCTCCATGTTCATGAAATGTGGCGTGGACGCCGTTGGAATGTCCATCTGCCACGAAGCGGCTGTCGCCAAGCAGTGCGAAATGAGAATTCTCGGTCTTTGCCTCATCACCAATGTGTAAGTTAAGATTCTGAAGTCTTACCTTTGAATTTAAATCTGAAAATCAAGATTTTAAACCATTTTAATGTTCAAAATTTTATTTTCAGTGCTAACCTGGACTCTGACAAATCGGAGCTTGTATCCCACGAAGAAGTCCTTCAGACGGCCGATGATGCAGGAGAGAGGGCCTCGAGCTTTGTCAGGGCTTTTGTAGCTGAGTTGTAGATGAAATTAAGTTTTTGGTTTCTAGTTTTTGTCTCTGGCTGTCTCTCACTCTCTTTCCCTCTCTGCGTGTCTGACACACTCGTCGTGTACCTTACAGTCATCATATGTCTACTTCTCTATCCCCATGCCTTCCCTTCTCTTTCTCTGCCTTGCTCTCCGTCTCTGACCACCTCTGACCATGTGAGTTATCTCTCTCTCTTTCTCTGACATGTTAGACAGGGATACATATAGGTTAGAGACGCAGAAATAGTTAGACAACTATAGATAGAGACCAGTTAGTGAAGCAGAGACATGCTTGGATAGAGATACCGGTTAGGCAAGTAGAGAAAGACACAAAGGTTAGCCAGAGAAGCAGAAATCAGTTAGAGACGCACAGGTATGCTAAAGAAGAAATCGGTCAGAGACACAGGCGGGTTAGACAGGAAAAAGTCGTGTAAACACATACAGGTTAGAGACGCAGAGATTGATTAGACACCTAGAGATATGCTAATCAGAGTAATAGGTAAGAGACGCAGATTAAAAAAAACCAAAACAATTTGACCCCATCATACTCAAATATACGATTTTTTTCAATTTTTAGCGCAAAAATGGCTGAAAATATTTTGAAATTGTTGTGTTTTTGTAGTTTGCCAAAAACATGTATCAAAACCACACTATATATCGTACACATCATAATCAGTCGACAATTCGTTTCGTTCAAAATATTTTCAGCCATTTTTTGCGCAAAAAATGGTATAAAAGCGTAAATTTGAGTATGATGGAGTCAAATTGTTTTGGTTTTTAAATATCATATCAATAGAAAATTGTACGTAGAAAACGATAAAGTAGGTGCCGACTAGTCCAAATTGACCCAAAGTAGTCAAAATTTAGAAAAACTTCAAAAAAGTGAAAATATTTTTGGTTTTTGGTCCGTTACTTTTTCAAATGATGAAAAATCTGTGTTTACATGCATTACAAACTTTCTTATCTTGGCGAGACACACATTTTGGGCAAAATCCATTTTTTTCTCTGTCACCAGTGTGTACCACCACTAGAGAATTACCGCCTTAAAAAGTTTGAAAAGTTATTTTAGAAAGTATAAAAATGTTTGGGGTTTAAAGGCGTCTTTTTGGAGAAATCTGCATCTGAAATGTCATATTTTGGCCATTCCAGGCCACAGGCATTCGGTCATCACTTTTTAATTTTCAATGTTCCCGCCTGAAAAGACGCAGAAAACTCTGGTTGTCTGACATATTAGCGCTGCTCGTTTCACACCCGTACGAGATCGACGGCCGAGGCAAGGGTGTCCCGATCGTCTTAGCGGCTTCATTTTTAATTTGAATAATGGCTCTTAGACTCTTTAAAATATTTTTTAAATTCAAAAATTGAAAAAAAAATCAACTAAGTTTCACTGGGTTTTGAAAATTGGAAAACGTCTTTGGCATGGCACTTGGAAAATGAATTCTTCAATTAGAATTCACGTTGCCTCCCTCCTTCTGAAATTCCTCCTGGTTTATTCAGGCCTTTCTGATTTCCCCACTTGGAAGAGAATTCAACACAACAAAGAGCGATTGAAAATTCATAAGTTAACTTCGATAAAACACATATGTATAAACATAGTAGATATGTGAACAACCGGATGTGACCCCGCTCAGTCGTCGTCCTCGGCCAGTTCGGCGATGACGCTCCGTGCTTTTTCGATAACCGTCTCCACCACAGCCAACTCCTCCACCCACAGCCACTTCAGAGCCTCTGGCGCCTGAAAACGGGAGTTTAGGGAATGACTCTCTCTCTTTCTCTAGTTCTCTCTCTCTCTCTCTGAATATCAAACTTGTGAAATCCTCTGCTTCTCTAACCTCTCTTACATTTTCTAAACTAACACTGCGTCCCTAACTGAACAAACGTCTCTGTCATAATAGTTCGCTCTGCGTCTCTAACGTGAGGTGGCTCTATCCTGGATTAGCGGCCCTTGAAAAATTTGAAAATTAAAAAAATTAAATGATTAAAAATTGAATTTCATGTTTGTAACTTTTTGATTTTTTTAAAATAAATTTTCGACACTTTCACTTTCAAAAAAATACAAAAAAATGTTAATTTAAAAAAAAAAATTAAAAATTGCATTTTTTTACATTAAATATTGATTTGTAATGTTTTTTTAAAAATTTTCCACACTTTCAGCAGATTTTTTTCTTTTTTCACCCTGTATTTTCTCTTTCTCTCTTTTTAAAAATTTTTTTTATTATATTTCATTTTTGTAAGTTTTTGGTTTAAATTTTTTTTCGACACTTTCACTTTCAAAAAAAAAAACAATTCTAATTAAAAACAAATAAAAAATTGAATTTTATTATATTAAATATTTGTAATGTATTTTTTTAAATTTTCGACACTTTCAGTAGATTTTTTCTTTTTCTCACCCTGTATTTTCTCTCTTTCTCTCTATATCGAAAATTTAAAGAAAATTACAAATATTTAATAAAATAAAAATAAAACTTAATATTTGAAAAAACTTAAATTATTTTTTTGTTATTTTTTCGAAAGTGAAAGTGCCAATTTTTTTTTAACCAAATTTTTTTTATTTTCAACTTTTTTTATGATTTTTGAAATTTTCAACCGCTTTTATTTTCAAGGACCGCTAATCCAGGATAGAGCGCGTCTATCTCTGTTTCCCTCTCCCTCCTACCGTATTCCTCCTATTCTCCATGGCATTCCTCATCGCCTCCACTATCCTCTCCAGCAGTTCGTGTATCCTCAGCTTCAGCTCCCTGTCATCATCGTCTAGATCGAAGCTGTCGTTGTTCTGCGTGGCGTAGACCCTCCAACTGGCCCTAAAACGTGTATTTTATCATCTTTTCTAGAAAATAAACGAACACACTCTCCCTGTCCATCAGAAGGACCTTGATTAGAGTGAGGAGCTGCCAACTGGCTCCCTCGTCCGTCTTGTATATGGTACTAAATAGGATATCATTTGAATATTGGGAGCGAACTGACCCGCAGAGTCCACTTTCGTAGATGGCCGTCACGTGCTGCTCACTGACGACCACTCCGACGCGACGGGCCAACGCGATCAACAAATCTGAAAGAAAAAGGCTGTCAAAAGCGGCCTGAGTCTATTTCCTGTCAAAAGCGGGCTGAGGCTATTTCCTGTCAAAAGCGGCCTGAGGCTGTTTCCTGTCAAAAGCGGCCTGAGGCTGTTTCCTGTCAAAAGCGGCCTGAGTCTATTTTCAGTCAAAAGCGGCCTGAGGCTGTCTTCTGTCAAAAGAGGCCTGAGGCTGTTTCCTGTCAAAAGCGGCCTGAGGCTGTTTCCTGTCAAAAGCGGCCTGATGCTATTTTCTGTCAAAAGCGGCCTGAGGCTATTTCCTGTCAAAAGCGGCCTAAGGCTATTTTCTGTCAAAAGCGGCCTGAGGTTATTTCCTGTGAAAAGCGGCCGATGATTAGCATTTTGCGCACCCACCGTTGTCCAATTCGACCTTCGTGTGTACATTGTCGGTGAGCGTGAATCCGTACTCCATCCATAGCCTGGCGTTGCTGTGGGGCCCATAGCAGAAGAATGCCTGGCTGCCCTCCATCACCGTCCCATTCGCCTTGACCACCATCTGCCGATTCACCTTGTCGTAGTTGAACACGCACTGCAATTCATCCTGAGCCGCTTATTCACTAACACCCATTCCATAATTCATTTTCTCGCTTCGGATAACTGGCTCTATCCTGGATTAGCGGTCCTTAAAAATTATAGCGGTCCATAAAAAAGTTGAAAATTAAATAATAATTTTTTAAAATAAAATTTTGTAAGTTTTTAGTTGGTGTTTTTTTTAAATTTTCATAAAAAAATCATTTTTTTAAATTTAATAATATTAAAAGTTTCATTTTTATTATATTAAATATTTGTAATGTAGTGGTTTTTTTTTCTGAATTTTCGAAAATTAAAAAAAAAATATTTTTGGCACTTTCACTTTCAAAAAAGAATTTAAAATTTTTAAATATTGAGTTTAATTTTTATTATATTAAATATTTGAAATGTTTTGGATATTTTTTTTAATTTTCGAGATACAGATTAAGAGAGAAAATACAGGGTAAGAAAACATCTACTGGAAGTGGCGAAAATTTAAAAAAAAAACTTACAAAAATAATAATAAAAATTAAAAAAAAAATTTGTTTGAAATTTTTATATTTTTAACTTTTTTATGGACCGCTATAATTTCTAAGGACCGTTAATTTTGGATAGAGCCGGATAGCTTTAAAGCCCAAAATCTCACTTTGTAGTCGTTTGCGTGGTTGATCATGTCCACGAGAGGCACAATGACGAAAGTGTCTCCCCCGTGGTTCATGAGCTTCGGATGGAGGCGGTTCTCGTTGTAGATGCACCGAGTGTTCACCACGTGCCACGCCCACATCAGCTTCTGTCGCGGGATCTCCGGCAGCAGGGCCTCGATCTGAAAAGCAACAAATATATGTTCTTTTGAGATGTAATATGCAAATGCAAAAAAACGGGTTTTTCGTGAAAATACGATTTGAATAAAATTTGCTTTTTTTAAATTGCTAAAATGCAAGGGTAACCGTTATTGACCCCGTATGCAAAAGTGCTAGAAATGCTATTAGCAATCGATTATATTACAGGACAATTGAAAATCGATTTTCCGAAAAGATACAGTAACCCGGCGCGCAACGCCATAATTCATGTTTTATTGAATTTAATATTACAGTTATTTTTTTTTCTTCAGAATCGAATTCTCTAGAAAATATTTTTAAAAATCCAGAAAAGTCAATTTTAAATTGTTTTTAAATAATTTTTAAGAAATTGAATAAATCTGCTAAAGACGGCAGGGTGATCGTTACTGACTACGCATGCAAAAATGTTCTAAATACAATTTGTAATCGATTGATATATCACGCGACCCAAGAAAATCGATTTTTCAAAAAGTTACAGTAATCCGGTGCGCCGTGCCATAATTAATGAAGGAAGGTCGAGCCTTCAGTAGGAAAGGTGTTGCGACGCTTTTTTGACAAATTCCGTGCTTCCAACCTTGCTGAAAGTGCGTTCTATCTCCTCCTTCTGCTGTTCGTAGTACTTCCTGATGCCCCTCGGCAACTGCTCGACGTCAATGTCCATTTCGTGGTAGGCAGGGGTGTCGAAGGCCTAAACATAGAAAATTAGGCCCTATCCTGGATAAGCGTCCATAAAAAAAGTTAAAATTTAAACAAAAAAACTATTTTTATTATATTTCATTTTCGTAAGTTTTTGGTTTTTTTTTAAATTTTGGCACTTTCACTTTCAAAAAAAATTAACAAAAAAAATGTACATTTAAAAAATAATAAATTTCATTTTTATTATATTAATTTTTTTTTTGTATTTTTTTTTTAATTTTTTGAAAGTGAAAGTGTCGAAATTTATTTTAAAAAACCAAAAACAATTTTTTTTTAATTTTCAAATTTTTTATGGGCCGCTATAATTTAAGGTCCGCTAATCCAGGATAGATCCGTTAACTCTACTCACCGTAGGCAGCATTTTGAGGTAAGGGCCCCATTCGGACTCCTCCGGGTCCTCGAGGGCGAAGAAGACGCAGAGCATCTCTCCAGGAGTCAGGGAGGGGCTTAAATAGTCTTGTTTTTGAATTCAAAGAAGGGAAACTGACTCTGCCCTGTCGGCAATGTCGGAGTATCTCTCCATGTCGGCTATCTTGCCTCCGGTCAGCATGAACTCGTCCGAGATGAAGATCAGCTTCTCCTCCGGGCGGAAATTTCGCTTCGCGAAAACTCCGTAACCCGCGCCCTGGAATAGAGAGATTCATAAAAATAACACAAATGTATTTAAAATATAATTTTTTTTAAATATTTAAGAATTTACATTTAAAAAATATCAATTTATAGAGTTTTGAATGCAAATTTGATGAAAAGTCGCTTGTGACCTGTGAAAATAGGTTAAAAGAAACTTTTTTTGTTGAAAAATTTAAAAATCTTTTTGAGCTGATATTTTGCAATTAATTTTTGACAAATAAAAGCCGCTTCACCTGCTTTTAGTGAATTAAAAGCCGTTTTTGGCAACCAAAGGCCTCTCGACCTGCTTTTTAGTGACTAAAAGCCGCTTTTTGCCAGCCATAGGCCGCTTGGACTGCTTCGAATCCTTGTTTCTATTTTTGCCAAAACCGAGGCAACTCGTCGGCCGTAACCAACGGACATCCTCTAAACATCGATCGGACCAGTTGTCCTTTTTTAGAATTTTTAATTCAATTTAATTGATTTTTAGAACATTTTAAATTAAATTTTAAAAAAAAACTAACTTCTCCTGCGGAACGAATTTCGATGTCGTCGAATTTCATTCCTCCTTCCCTGCACCAACTGAGGAATTTATCGAGATCCGCATCCGTCATTCTGAAAATATCCCATAGAATGAACAATACGACCAGAAATATAAAAAAAATAATAATAAATAAACAGATAGCAGAATTTCCAAAGAAAGAATGAGAGAATTTCAAAATGCCACAATTTGCGGCAGGACAGCAACTAGCTGGCACTTGTAGTCTTCTAGAAACGGGGACTACAAACAACAGGCTACAAATTATTTATTATTTAAAGGGCGAATTGGAATTAAAAGCTATGGATTTATCATCAGCTGTAATTTTTTTAATACAAAAAAATAAAAGTTACAAAAAACAGACAAAAAGAAATAAAGAAATAAGGGAAATTTTATGGCTCGCTTGAGGTGACCAAATTAAAATAAAATGTAAACTAAAATTGTTTTATGATTTTTTAAAATAACGAAATTCGTCAAATTTCAGGTGATCCTTCTCGGTGCAACATTTCGGGTCTTCTCGCCGTGAACTCGAATTTTAATGTTGTCAATTTTAGAAAACAACCATGAAAACCATGTATATATGTAGCTCATTTTATGTTTTATTCTTGAAACTTAAAAATTGTAAAATTAAATACTAAAATCAATTTTTACATTTGAACTCAAGGAAATCGTGGTGAGACCAAAGTCAACAGCTGATGGTGTGCGCACTTTTGTGGGCGGGGTTTGTCCAATCGTTGTGGGAAAACTTTTCCACTGAATTTTTTTTGCTGTTCACCAATCTGAGCAATATTTCAGACTATCTCGGCCTTTAATTTTCGTGCTGGGACCAAAAAGTCAATTGGCAAACTCGTGAAAATGGTGTAAGATTAAATTAGGCAGGTATTTATCCAAACTGGGCCACTTTATGTCATCAAAATTGATTGATTCATGGTAATTACATTAAAAAAATGAAATCGATCGCGAAAACGCGCTGAGTCCTTTAAATCCCAAAATTTGAATAAAAATACAGTACCCAATTGGATTCGGTAACAAAAGGTACATGCAGGACAAGTGTACTCTGCGACGATGGCGTGCACAAGGCATATACATACTTTATTATCTCAATGTATTAATTTCAATCAATCGATATACCGTACCAGAAAAGGAATAATACTACCGTAAGACCCTGTGGGATACAGTAACTCTTAAATACAGTAAAATAGAAATACAGTAATCTGAATACAGTATACAAAGGCAAGTGAGAATCAAAGAGGAACCGGCATTGACAAACCCAAGGCAGGGGAGGTAGGGTAGCCGCAGTTTCGGTCCTTTAAAGTGTGAATTAGTCCTTCAAAGAGGGAAATCGGTCCTTTAAAGGTCCACCCACACCGAAAAGAGCCAAAACGAGGACTGAACCACCGCGCTTTCGAATTTTTTTTTGAAAATCTGCCTTTAGAAAAGTTGCCGAGAGCGTTTGTGGTGTGAAAACAACTATACAAAACAAGTGAAAACAAGGGCCTAACTAGCGCATAGGACACTTTCTGAGCAGGCGAGGGCGCGCTGGTGTAAAGTCAAACAAGCGGCCAAAGACTGAAATATCTACCCGGCTCCGGAATTCTCGGGCAAGATGGCAACTCCTTCGGTTTCAAGGCGGGAATCATCAAAATTCGAGTTGCCATCGCTTCCGGAGGAGGGGTTCAGGGGCACAATGGAGGGAATTGGAAGGAGAGGATTCTGAGAGAGGAGTTTCTTGTGGCGGAGGACCTTCCTACGCTCGGCGGCCGTCACGCGCTTCTCGATCTCTTCCAGGTGTCTGGAAAAAGAGGTTTTTGATCAGAAGAAAAGCGGCTGAAAAGTAGTTGTTGGACAAGGCGGGCCGGATCCGAACCTTCGATGTTTGCCTGGTAAACGGGCCGTCACGGCTGCTGAGAATCCTCAGCCTGGATTGCGTTTCAGCCATCTTAAGGCTCATGCAGGCGGTTCGAAGCGGCCTGAGGTTTCTCAAAGCAATCCCAAACGGCCTTAGGTTTCTAAAAGCGGCCCTAAGCGGCCTCAGTTTCTGAAAGCGGGCGTAAGCGGCTTCAGGTCTGCCAATGCGTCCCCAAGCGGCCTGAGGTCTCCCATCGCGGTAGGTTTCGGAAAGCGATTCTGAGCGGACTAAGGTTTCTGAAAGCGGTCTTAAGCGGTCAAAGCTTTCCGAACGCGGCCTCGAGCGGCCTGAGGTTTCGGAAAGCGACCTGAGTTTCTGAAAGCGGTCATAAGCGGCCTGAGGTTGCCATAAGAGGTCTGCGGTTTCCAACAGGGAGTGTTACAAAACGCTCACACGTCTGCTAATGCGGTCTCAAGCCGCCTTAGGTTTCTGAAAGCAGTTTAAAACGGCCTGATGTTTCAGAAAGCGGTTCTAGGCGGCCTTAGGTTTCTGAAAGTGGTTTAAAGCAGCCTAATGTTTCTCAAAGCGGTCTAAAGCGACCAGAGGTTTCGCAAAGCGGTCTTAAGCGGCATGAGGTCTTCGAACACGGTTCTAGGCGGCCTTAGGTCTCTGAAGGCAATCCCAAGGGGCCTGCAGTTTCTGAATGCGGTTCAAAGCGGCCTGAGGTTTTGGAAGGGTGTATCATGCGGCCAGAGGTAGCTAAAAGCGGCCGGCGGCTTTCGACAGCGGTACAAAGCGGTCTTAAGCAGCCTGAGTTCCTGAAAGCAGTTCTAAGCGGTCTAAGGTTTTTCAAAGCGGTTCTAGGCGGCCTGCGGTTTCTGAGAGCGGCCTTAAGCGGAGCGGGTCTAGGCGGTCAAAGCTTTCCGATTGCGGTCTCGAGCGGCCTGAGGTTTCTGAAAGCGGTTTTAAGCGGCCTAACGTTCCAACGATTGCATAGAAAAGCCTTACCCATTCAAGCTGGTGGCGTATTCTTGAAGAGCCTCGACGGCTTTTTTGAAATCCTCGTCTCCTTCAGGAACAGCGGCAATGGCAGCGGTCAGGGCCTCCTCCACACTTAGTATCACGTCCTCTTTCGGGTCCTGCAACAAAAATATCAGTATATTTCATCGGAAAAATCGCAGAATCGACGAAAATAGGTTTTAGGTCCTTAAAAATTGAGTTTTGGATGTTTCGATCACTTTAAAAAACTATTTTGGGAAACAATGTGATTTTTCGTGAAATCATTCGATAAACAAAGGTCGCCGAGAAACACATGACACCACTGTGATGTGATGTTTTGCCGTAAAAAACGAGTCCCAGCAGTCCAGGAAACACCGGGAAATCTATGGAGAAAACATCAACAGAGCAGTGATTTTGGGGTTCTATCCTGGATTAGCGGTCCTTAAAAATTATAGCGGTCCATAAAAAATATAGCGGTCCTAAAATATTATAGCTGTCCATAAAATTAAATTATAGAGGTCCTTAAAAATAGCGGTCCATAAAAAAGTTGAAATATAAAAACAATATTTGGTTGGTTTTAAAAATTTTTTTTGGCACTTTCACTTTCAAAAAAAATAAACAATAAAATAATTTAAATTTTTTTAAATATTAAGTTTTTTTAAAACTTTTTTTAAATTTTCGAGATAGAGAGAAAGAGTGAAAATACAGGGTAAGAAAAAGAAAGAAAAATCTACTGAAAGTGTCAAAAATTTAAAAAAAAGACATTACAAATATTTAATATAATAAAATGCAATTTTTAATTTATTTTAAAAAATTGATTCATTAGTGAAAGTGTCGAACATATAAAAAAAAAACCAAAAACTTACAAAAATGAAATATAATAAAAATTTAAAAAAATATTTTTTTAAACTTTTTTATGGACCGCTATAATATTAAAGGACCGTTAATCCAAGATAGAGCCGACATTTGCGTACGGCCTGGACCAATGGATTTGTCAATATTTCGTGGTAGGACCCTTTTCCACGGTATGAATCTTCCAAATTCCAGTTTTCCTCAAAACAAGGACTCACTTCCATCTCCTCCGCTCGATCACCATTTCCTCCTTCTTCAGCCTCACAGACCGAATCCACCAGTCCGCAGATGGCCTCCACCACATCATCCCAATGTTCTTCGAATCCAGAGCAGACCTCTTCCAGAAGAACCGAGAATGTGGAATTATGAAGTTCCTCTTGAATCGTGAGGTCGAAGGCCTCGTCGTAATCCAAGTCATCTGGATTCTTGGGCGACTTCGGCTAAATTTAATGATGAAACTTAAAGAAAGAGATAAAAAACCTCTTCGGGGGCCACCACGACGGACTTGGGGATCTCTTTCTTCAGCGGATAGATGTTGCACTTGTCGCATTCTTTGTTATTCGGGAGGCCACCTATTTTTGAGGTTCCAGCTCCTGAAAAGAAAGAGGTTTTGCTTTTTTCTTTCTTTCTCTCTCGTGACGAAAACGCAGAAATGGTGAAAGCGGCCTGAGGACGCCAGAAAAAGCGGAAGCGGCCTGAGGTCGCCAAAAAAGCAGAAAGTGGTCTCAGGTCACCAGAAAAAGCGGGAAGCGGCCTGAGGTCGCCAAAAAAGCAGAAAGTGGTCTCAGGTCACCAGAAAAAGCGGGAAGCGGCCTGAGGTCACGAAAAAAGCGGAAAGCGTCCTGAGATCGCCAGAAAAAGCGGAAAGCGGTCTAAGGTTGCCAGAAAAAGCGGAAGCGGCCTGAGGTCGCCAGAAAAAGCGGAAAGCGGTCTAAGGTTGCCAGAAAAAGCGGCCTGCGGTCGCCAGAAAAAGCGGAAAGCGCCCTGAGGTCACCAGAAAAAGCGGAATATAACGGCCCGTAAAAAATAGAGCGGTCCATAAAATTTAATTATAGCGGTCCTCTTAAAAAATTATAACCGTCCATAAAAAACTTAAACTAATTTTTTAAAAAAATTATTACTATATTTAATTTTTGTAAGTTGTTGCTTTTTTTTAAATTTTCGACATATCACTTTCAAAAAAAACAAAAATTAATTTTAAAAAAATATTAAAAATTGCATTTTATTATTTTAAATATTTGTTTTTTTTTTAAATTTCGACGCGGGATTTTTTCTTTTTTCTTTCTGTATTTTCTCTCTCTCTCTCACCTGTCGCATTGATGGGATGAAACTTTCCCCACACAAGGGGAATGTCCTCCGTGTAGTAGATTTCCACCCAGACACTCCTGTTCACCCAACATCTGTACGGGTAGTATAGGTCCACTCCGTCGTAAACAACCTGAAATCATTTTAAAATTGATAGAAAAAAATAGACAAAATACCTTCAAAAATGGATTATTCTCAATATCCATACGCATCAGCTTATCCTCGCAGAATCTGAAAACTTCAATGTTTAAAAATCCTTATTTTTAAGCATCTAACTAGGTTTTTCACCAGGAAAAACGCCAAAATATCCGTTTTTCACTAGTGGAAAATTGGAAAATTCCTTTTTTTTTTTCAGATTTTTCCAGTAAAATGATGTAAAAACTAACCTATCGGTTTCCGATCCTTTGAGACAAACTACGATCGTCACGTAGTGGGTAACGTAATTGCAGTAGAAATCAGCGAAGTAGAAGTTGCAGTGGAGGGGGTTCAGAAGAGTCTGAAATGGGCACTTTACCCAAAGAATAAACAAACGAAAACTCACGTTCGAATGAATCATCATGCGGACGTCGCCGAATGGAGACAGCTTCGGGAGAGATCCGTCGTTGAGAAGGCGGGCGGAGAAGAACAACCCTGAAAGTAATGAAATGAGAGAGAGAGGAGAGAGAGAGAGAGAGAAAGAGAGAAAGAGAGAGAGAGAGAGAGAGAGAGAGAGAGAGAGAACCCACCTGAGATGCATCCGTTGATCTGGTTAGCTGGCTGGCCGTTATTGTCCTTGATGTACTTCTGCATGAGGCCGTCGCCTTGGAAGTGAATGTAGTCCCAGTACACCTTGGGCTTGCATCTGGAAATAGGAATTTTAGCTCAATATTTTAGGCCCCATTTTCTTTTCAAGCGGCCTAAGGTTCATAAAGTCGGGTTGAACAGGTAAAAAGTTAGTCAAGGCGGCCCAGGCGGCCTGAGGTTGTCCACAGCGGCTGTTCAAAGCTGCCTCAGGTTGCCAAAAGCAGATGTTAAAAGCGGCCTGAGGTTGCCAAACGGCAGATGTCAAAAGTGGCCTGAGGTTGCCAAAAGCAGCTTTTTAAGCGGCCTGAGGTTGCCAAAAGCAGATGGTAAATGCGGCCTGAGGTAGCCAAAAGTAGATGTCAAAGCGGCCTCAGGTTGACAAAAGCAGATGTTAAAAGCGGCCTGAGGTTGCCAACAGCAGATCTTTAAAAGGGCCTGAGGTTGCCAAAAGCAGATGTTAAAAGCGGCCTAAGGTTGCCAACAGCAGATCTTTAAAAGGGCCTGAGGTTGCCAAAAGCAGATGTTAAAAGCGGCCTTATGTTGCCAAAAGCAGATGTTAAAAGCGGCCTGAGGTTGCCCGAAAGAGATGTTAAAAGCGGCCCTTATGTTGCCAAAAGCAGATGTCAAAGCGGCCTGAGATTGCCCACAGCGGCTATTCAAAGCGGCTTCACCTGTAGAGAAATTCGAAGGGCTGCATGCTGTTTCCCGCAAAAACGACGGCCTTCGCGTAGAGAGCTCGGTGCTCCGGCAAGTCGAAACCTTAGGAAAAAGTTTTTTTTTAAGTCAAGGAACAGGGACTTACATGCCCTGATTTCGATGCTGTCCGTAGCGATGAGAGTGTTCCGCTCCGTGCTTTCACGACATTCGATTTGAATCCTTAAAAAACGTGGAAAAATAAAGAAAATTGAAGTTAAAACTAACGTGTAGGTATTTCCTGGGGTGGTCTTAAGTTCCCTTTGAGTCTGCGTCCACGGCTGTTCGAAAGTCCACGATCGGCCGATGTTATCTTCGCTGGTTCCACTTCCAACGGCTATGCAGGTGGCGGTTATGATGTAGCGAACGTTGCCTGAAAGAGAAGTACTTTTTCACCACTTTTGGCAACATCAGACCGCTTTCTTTTGGCAGACATAAGGCCGCTTTTAACATTCGCTTTGGGCTACATAAGGCCGCTTTTAACATCTGCTTTTGGCAACCTCAGGCCACATTTGGCATCTGCTTTTGGAAACTTCAGGCCGCTTTTGACATCTTTTTTTTTATCGACAACCTCAGGCCGCTTTGAAACCGCTTTAAGAAATCGCAGGCCGCCTGAAGCCAATTTCCAAAACCTCAGGCGGCTTACCACCGCTTCCATAAACGATAGCTCGCTTAGAATCGTTCAGTTTTCGAAGACCTCAGGCCGCTTCTGACCGCTTTAGACCCAGCAAAACTCACTTTTCATTGTGGACAGGGCCCATCGAACGACGATCTTTCTGGCGGATACATCGCTGTCGATCTTCAGAGTCAACGGCTCCGGCTTAATCCAGTGCGCCCCGTTGGTCCAAGCTGTCTGTAGGGCCTCCCTCTGCAGACGAACTGGTCCTGGCACGAACTCCTCCTCTTGGTAATCTGAAAAGAAAAGGCATAAGAAGAAAAGGTATAAAATACCATCGAATTGGTGGTTCAGGCCGAAATCTGGTTGACGATGGTAGGACGGATGGTTGTATTCGTTGTGGTAGGCGTAGGGGTGGAGGTGCTGTCTGAAAAAGTGGATTCAGAACGGTATATTTGGAGTATTTTTTGGCGGCAAGAAAAATAACCGGTTTTCTAAAGCTAAAAATCGATTGTTTTACTTAAAAATCAGTCAGAATCCTTTAAATAAGCGATAAATCATTGAAAACTTGAAAGTAGTTCTTATAATTCAAATTTTTGTAGTTTGCTCCATTCCTCAAGGGCTAAAGCCGGGAAGGAGGTTTTGGGAATGAAAGTTTAAGGAATTCAGGCCGCTTGGTACCGCTTACAGAAACCTCAGGCCGCTGAGGACCGCATTCCAAAACCACAGGCCGCTTAGGACCGCGTTCGGAGACCTCAGGTAACTTGAGACCGCTTTCAGGAACCCAGGCCGCTTCTTGAGACCGCATACGGAGACCTCAGGCCGCTTCGGACCGCTTTCAAAAACCTCAGGACGATAGGGCCGCTTGCAACCGCTTTAAACAAAACTCGGGCCGCTTCATGCCGCTTCCATCAACCTCAGGCAGCTTGAGACCGCTTTTAGAAACCTCAGGCCGCTTGGGACCCCTTTCAAAAACCAACAACTTCAGGCCGCTTGATACCGCTCTCAGAAACCTCAGGACGCTTGGGGTGTAGTAATCGAAGCAAAAAGTTTGCCTCGGGTCGGATCCGAACCCTCGTTGTTTGACTGATAAGCGAGCCGGTCCGGTTGCTGAGAATCTTCCACCCTCAAGCGGCCTGAGGTTGTTGGAAGCGGTCCCAAGCGGCCTGAATCTCCGAGAGCCAGAACCAGTTTTGCTCACAGGGCCCAAGGCTTTATGTTTGTTTCAGGCCAAAAACCTATCGCTTTAAAGGTCTAAATTCAAAGTTTTAAAGAAAAATTGAGGAATAATTAAGTAAAATTACCGTATCCTTAAAATTTTAAGGTATAAATCTTTAAATTGAAAAAAGTCATTAAATTCAAATCGAACCTTCGATGAGGCCCAGGCTGTCGCCAGCTGTTCTCTCCGCGCCAGCTGGTGGAATCTGGATGAGACGGGTGGATGGCGTTCTGGTGGTACTGCTGGCCGTACGGAGCATACTCGTATCCCTCATTCCAGGGACCACTTGGCGCCGGCGCCCTGAAAAACGACATTTTGTAAACTAAAACTGATAAAAAGCGAAAAAAACGCCGTTTTTGCATTTTGAATTACCTTCAGTGCGAATTTCGATTTGCTTTCTTCATTGAAGTGTCGAAAAAAATTGTTGGTTAAGAGATTTTCCATTTTTTGTGAATTTATTCTATTTACCTCGAGGGTTTTTTAAACCTCCGTGACGCTATGGTGGAATCAGGTGATAAATACAAATAATAATAGAAATGCGGCGTCACAGTAAAAATGCAGCTACGTACACAGCCCAAAGGTGGCTTTTATAAACGCTTTTGGAAGGTATTATGCCAAAATAGAAGTAAAAAGTGGAATTAAACAGAAAATAGTGTTCTTACATTACGGGCCGTGCCGGACTCAGCGATTTTACGGCTAAAATTCACAATTTAAAATGCTGTTTGTTTTAAAATGTTTTATTTATGCCCGTTTAGAGTATTTAAGTAAATTAAAGTCAGGAAAACAAGAAAGGCACCGACGGGGATGGAACCCTGGTCATATGGCCACCCAAAATTATCCAGTTGGTCCGGCGCGTGAGAACCGTGCTCTCTCTCTCTCTCTCTCCGGCTTTCTCTCTCTCTCTCTTTCTCTTTCTCTCTCTCTCTCTCTCTCTCCCTCTCTCTCTCTTTCTCTCTCTCTCTCCCCCCCTCTCTCTCTCTCTCTCTCTCTCTCTCTCTCGCACGCTCTCTCTCTCTCTCTCGTTCTCATTCTCTCTCTCATACATAGATCATCTGATTTACTAGTCCATCTACTCAGACTTGATCTATTAGTGAAGACGACGTCTTCTGAAGTAGTACCTCGTCGGGTACTTGGCTCCACCGTTCGTGACCGTAAAGCCAGCTGGTGGGACGAATCCAGGGGCTCCTCCTCCTGAAACATTGGAGTGCATTTGCAATAGCCTATAGATTACCTGCACCACCGTTGTGGCCTCCACCGTTAGCAGCGGGAGCTGCTGGAGCTGCTCCAGAGGCACCACCTCCTCTAGAAGCTCCAGCAGAGTAACCTCCAGCTCCACCTCCTCCTGATGAAGCTCCAGATGAAGCTCCAGAAGAGGCTCCAGAAGCTGAAGCTCCTCCTGATCCACCGGCTGAAGAAGCAGAAGCTGTAGAAGCACCACCATCGCTTGCCGATCCACCAGATGAGTAGCTTCCACCTCCACCAGATGAACCTCCAGAAGGAGCGGCATGGGCGGGAGCGGCATGGGCGGGAGCGGCACTTCCTCCGCCTCCGGAACTTCCAGATGAGGTTGCACCGCCTCCAGAAGAGTGGCTTCCTCCAGAAGAGTGGCTTCCTCCAGAAGCTCCTCCAGCTCCTCCTCCGCCACTGGCTCCACCGGCTGCATAGCCTCCAGATGATTCTCCGCCACCGCCAGAAGCACCAGATGAAGCTCCCCCAGATGAAGCAGCAGAAGCAGCATGACCTCCTCCAGCTCCTCCTCCACCACTGGCTCCACCAGCTGAGTAGCTTCCACCTCCACTGAATGAACCTCCAGAGGGAGCGGCGTGGGATGGAGCAACACTTCCTCCAGAAGGAGCGGCGCCAGCTGAGGCTCCACCTGATGGAGCAGCTCCGCTACCTCCAGCAGCGTAGCCTCCAGATGATCCTCCGCCACCGCTAGAAGCACCAGATGAGGCTCCTCCAGATGAAGCAGCCGAAGCGGCATGACCTCCTCCAGCTCCTCCTCCAGCCGCAGCAGCGTGGCCTCCGCCAGAAGCACCTCCTGAAGCTCCACCAGCGGCATAGCCACCAGAAGATCCTGCAGAAGTAGCTGCGCCAGCTGAGGCTCCTCCGGACGAAGCAAAAGAAGCGGCGTGACCTCCTCCACCACCACCGGCTCCAGAAGATCCTCCAGAAGCTCCACCGCCTCCACCACCTCCAGCTGCTTGGCTTCCAGCACCTACAGATGATCCTCCAGCTGCCCCAGCACCACCAGCCGCACCTCCAGGAGCCGTCACATATCCACCACCTCCACCGCCTCCACCCTGGATAGCCATAGTCCTGGGAGGACAAGGGCAATAGGCAGCATCCCCACCAGGCGATCCATCGGAACCAGGTTGGCCAGGCTGAAAATCTCCAATTACCAAAGTATGGTTAGACTTACCCCTCCAGGTTGACCAGCTCCTCCATCCTTACCGGGTGGTCCAGGCGGTCCTGCGGGTCCAGGGGTGGCTGATCCTAAACATACGTGGTTTGTCTCACTTGCAGAATACCCACCTCCTTGCCCTGGCTGTCCCCCATCTCCCGCGGGCCCTGGAGGTCCGGGTGGTCCAGCCGGTCCTGGCTGATTAGTACTGGTAATCCCTCCAAGTCCAGGTGGTCCATCTGTACCTGGCTGTCCTGGCTGTCCATCAGGTCCGGGTGGTCCTGGCGGTCCAGGAGGTCCAGGCGGGGCGGCACCGCCGGCTTGCCCGTCACTCCCAGCTTGGCCGTTGTTACCAGGTGGTCCGGGTGGTCCATCCGGTCCGGGTGGGCCGGCAGGGCCAGCTGGGCAGGTGATGCACTTGGATGTGAGGGCCTCGTGAGCCTCGTCCTTGCCGACAGATCCAGCTTCTCCTGGCTTCCCGTCGTCTCCGGGGGTTCCATCTTCTCCAGCCTCTCCTGGAGGTCCTGGAGGGCCTGGAGGGCAGGAGACTGAGACAGCGGCACAGTTGCACTGTCCACCACCTCCACCTCCTCCTCCTACTGGGGGAGCCGTGGCGTAGCCTCCATCTCTTCTGATCCTAGCCGCGAACAAGCTCTCGAATGCCTTCTTCTCAGTAGGCATCTCCTTTCTTCTACCGGCAATTAGCCCACTCCACGCATCATTAGCTCCAACCTGAACTTTTCAGGTTACTGTATGGTTGGTTTCCAACGGACATTTCGGCTGGTTAAAGGATAAAAGTACATTGGGTCCTGCAACGATGGGCGAATTTGGATATTCGCCATGGCATCGTAGCTACTGCCAATTTGCCAGCTTCATTTTTTTTTGTTTTTATTGTATTTCTATTTCTTTTTCATTGTTTTCGAGTTGAAAAGCCTGTTTTTCACTAATTAGCAATTATACAAACCGCAATATACTGTGAAATAGAGTAAAAATACTTAATTTTTGTTCGAAAACTCACTTTTTCTCAAAATTAACGTATTATAAATGTTTTTCTCTTCGTCATTGTGTTTTAAGCTTCTTTTTTAAATTTTATGTTTTATTTTAGGTAAAATTTACACAATGTTGCCGTCAACAAAAGAAAAGGAAGCTGCGTAATCCAGGTAGGTTAATGTCATTTTCCGGAATCGGCATTCTTTCGAGTCCGCGACAAAATACTTTCGCCGATTCTGTGTTCCAAAATTTGTCTGTCGTTTAAGAATTGTCCGTTGGGAACCAACCATTTTTAGGTTACTGTAACTACTGTAACTCACCCGGAAAGCGCCAAGCTCCTCTCCCAGCTGAACCTCGAACTGTCGCAGATCATTGGCTACTTCCACCACGGCGAGGGCCGCCAGGAGGACACCGAAGGCGGTGGTTCCCACGGTGAAGGAGACCACGCAGTAGGACCAACTAGTCATGGATCGGAGGAATCGAATGCCAGACGGCTGATGGATCCGCTTTTTAGGCAGACCACGGCAGGGGATAGATTCTATCTGCAGTTTCAGTGGTTTCACTGATCCCATCGAATCTAGTTTAGTCAGACGGTGTGAAGAAAGGATAAACTAACTTGTTAGGAATGTGGGTGTATGTGTACATGTGTGTCTGTGTGTACGTGTGTGAGCACGTGAGTATTTATGTAAGAATGTCTATGTTTATATGTGAGCATGCATGTGTTTGTGTGTATGTGAACATGTGTGAGCGTGTACCTGTGTGGGCGCGGGTGTGGGGGCTGTCTGCATGTGGCTTTGGCTGTGGCTGTTGCTGATGATGTGTCCGTGACTGTGGCTGTGGCTATGGCTGTAACTGTGGATGTGGCTGTAGCTGTGGCTATGGCTGTGGATATGGCTATGGATGTGGCTTTTGGATGTGGCTGTAGCTGTGTGACTATGACTGTGGCTATAGCTTTGGCGTTTTGGCTGTGGCTGTGACTGTAACTGTGGCTATGACTGTGGCTGTGGCTTTTGGTTTTTCTTGTGGCTGTGAAGCGTTTACGTATGTATGTGTGTACTAAGAATCAGTTGTTATCTCGCATGGAAGGATGATCACGTGTGGCTGTGTGTCTTATCAGGTGCGTGCATGCGGTTGTGCGTACGTGCGCATGTGAGCACGTGAATATGTCACCTAACATACGAAACAAACTTGCGTTAGAGTGTGAAATGTGTGTATGTGTATGAGTGTGTATGTGTGAGTACGTGTGTGTATGTGTGTTTCCCCCTTCATTTTCATTCCCGACTGAAAATATTCATGTCTTCCAATCAGTAATACTAATTCCATCTCCCCTCTCGCCGAACCGTGACAGCGCCGTTCGAAATTGGCGCGAAGGTTCCGCTGAATCAGAGTGTGGCATTCATTGTAACAGCGCAACCGACCGTGAGTCAGTCGATGCCAGTTTCGAGGACGATCGCCTTCCTCTTCGCTCTCGCAGGCACAGCCATTGCCATTGAATGTTATACCGGATGGACTTATGTAAAGGTATTTTTTCTTGAATTTAATCAGTTTTAAAACTAACAAAAAATTAAACCGCAAAAACCGGTTTTCCGCCAACTGGCTGTTATTGGTTTGGCGGAAGTTCCAGTTTTGATTGAAGTTTGACCAATTGGTTACGTCACAGCACGATCAGAGACTAGGAAATTGCGAGAGACCTTGCTTTTAGTTTAAAATCGAAAACACACCAGGAAGTGTATCATGAGAATTTTAGATCAAGTGTATTTTTCCGACCTGGGTTACGGTAGGTGGTCATTAGATACGGTATTTTGGTCCAACTTGGTCCAAATTCAAATTTGGGGTGCGTTTCGAAATTCTCATAACTTGCTGACAAACCATGTAACTGAACACAACTTTGATTTCCTACCTTAGAAAAAAGTTATGATGTTTCAAATACACGAAAAAGTATTTTTTGCGATAAATACATGCAAAACTTATCGTCTGAGGAATAAAACTGTATTCATTGAATTCTCCATTCAATTACGGTTCGAATACGACCTAAAGATCAAAAATTGTTGTTAAAAATTTATTTTAATATTAAATTTAAGCCAAAACACGACAAAAAAAATGCAATTTTGTCATTACACCATTTCCATCTTTCAACCGAAATAGGGTCAAATTTGCTCCAATTTTGAAATATTTTGTTTTTCAGGTGGATACACTTTGAACAATTTGGAATAGCATTAAAATTGCTCAAACATCATTCAAAAACCAATTTATTTAAAAACTGAAGCAAATATGGTCCCATTATGGTTGAAACATTAAAGTGGTTTGTAATAAAATTGCATTTTTGGTCGTGTTTTGGCAAAATTTTTTACATTTAATTAAATTTTTAACAACAACTTATTTCATAATTGAAGCAAATTTGACCCCATTTTCTGTGACCCATCACCACCTACCGTAACCCAGGACGGAAAAATGATATTGAGCTAAAACTCTCAGCGCGCCTCTCTCTCTCTCTCTCTCTCTCTCTCTCTCTCTCTCTCTCTCTGTCTCTCTGTCTCTCTGTCTCACTGTCTCACTTTCATTTCCAGGGTCAACCCTTCGCCACAGGTTCCGAAACCTGCTCCTTCAAAAAGTACTGCTACAACCTCACCATTGACTCTGCTACCGTAACCGATGGAGTTAAGAAAGCTGGATGTTCCAGTTTCAGATGCATGGTATCTATTTTCTACTTTTCTTCATCCTAAATTTACTTCAGATGGCAGGTCTAGGCTGCCATAAGATGACCCTAATGGGACAGAAGCTGACCTACTGCTGTTGTAACGAAGGAGACAAATGTAACTCCAAATATTCAGTAAGTTAAATTCTTTTCAAAAAAAATTAAAACTTTTTTCAGCAAATGAAGCTCACGGATAGGATTAAAGAGGGAGCCAAGGACGCGAAGTCAGTCTTGGATGATATCTGGAAGAAGATTGAGAATCCATTCGGTTGACGACCGAAAAATTAATAAATCGACTTAAAATAACTTTTAAGACTTGGGGAAATCGAGCAAAACATTTTATTGGTAATTTCGAAGTTGTTTCCCAAAAAGCAAAAATTTTGACCACTGAGCGGATCGAACGCCCAACCTTTCGATCTGGAGTCGAACGCGCTACCATTGCGCCAAGCAGTCATCTTAGCCGCCGCGGCAGGGGCATTTATGAGCACGCCACTGCGGGGCCGCCGCAATGGCGATTAGACATTAGAATGCGATTTCTACATTTTCATAATCACCGCGGGGAAAATTAGCTTGCTAAGGTCAACTTGACCTTCAATCCTTCTTTCCTCCTTCATTCTCTCCTCTCCTCCCTCCCAGGATGGTCGGGTGGCCGCTCCTCTTGTCTTTGATTCTCCTTTTGTTACTTCAAACCACAGGTATCACCCTACTTCATGGCTAAATGAAAAAAACAACCTCAGAATCGGTAAAATGTCACGGTATGTTGTTCAAAGAAGACGCAGAATTCATGAATTTCTGTGAAATTGCCATCGAAATACCCGAAAATGAGCAAAGTGGCTACAAAGTGGACATAAATAACAATTATGGATGGGATTGTACGGAAATCGGATGTGAACACGATGAAAATTACACGAGATGGTTAGTTTATGAAGAATTGAAGATCACCACAAAAAAGCAAAAAAAATTCCCATGCCGGGAATCGAACCCGGGCCGCTTGGGTGAGAGCCACGAATGCTAACCACTAGACCACAGAGGAGTTGCAGAAGACGCCGCGCTGGCGCCTTATAAACGACGGCGCGTCTGGAGATCTCATCGTTGCTTTTCAGCTGCTGTCAGGAGGATTACTGTAACACCGTCTCCTTCGCCCTTCGCCAAAGAGCCGATCAGGAGCTCCCCCGTTCCACCTACTATCTACTGCCCGTCATAGCCGTTGTTCTCCTCACAAAATACCTCCTCCTTCTTCTAATCACCAACTGGGATGTTATAAGACCGCACAAGGACACTTTCCCAAAGAAGATGCACGTCAGTTATCGATTGAGTTCTGATTTTATCGATTGATTTCAGGTGGATTTGACTCGCTTCGCCGTTCCGTTGAACACCAGGCCTACCGTTGAGCCTCCTGTGGAAACGGGTCAGGACGGGGATTTCGTCCTGGATGAAACCAACTGTCTGGCTGTGATCTCGTACGGGTGTGATGACAACCTGACCATCAGGGAGACCAACCCTCCAACGATGGCGGATTACGGCCTTGATGAGCATTCCAGCATGGAGGAGATTCTAGATGTGGTGAGGGAGCCTTATTTTAGGAGGAACTTTAGGAGGAAATAGCAAAAACGAGAAAATTTGAAGCTTACAAACTTTATAAACATTTAAAATGCTTACTAAATGCGATGAAATGGAAGCTTAGGCGCGCGCTGATTTGATAAATGGCGCCGAGCGCACTGCTTCCGTTGGGCGTCTATAAGCAAATGGTTAGCTTTTTGGATTTGTACTCACACGACCAAAGTTCGAATCCTACCTAATGAAAATATTTTGCTTTTTGGATACCTAATTGAAATTTCATGTTTAAAAGGCTCGCAAATTGATATTTTCTGGACCGTTTATCCCTAGACCATAGATTCCAAGACGGACCACAGGTTCCAGTGAAATCAACAATTTTTAATTGTCGCTAAGCTTTAAGTCTATGCATTTGCTGTTTCTAATTGATTTTATAAATAGAATAACGAAAATAGTTTACAGACTTTAAAATAAAATTAAAATTATCGCAATGGAGCAAAATCTTTGGCGCGCTATATTGATAAGTGGGGCCGATCACAAAGTTCTCGATGTCTTCACTGGCCGCATGGTTAGCTTTTTAGATTACCACCCACAAGATCAAAGTTCGAAACCTACCGGATGGAAATCTTTTGCTTTTTGAATGATAAATTGGAATTTCAAGTTGAAAAGTCACGCAATTTTCCAGTTTCTGAAAAAAAAGATACGGACCACCGATTCCAGGGCCCCAATAGTAAATTTTCTCAAAACTCACCACGAATCCCGTTTTTTATCTACCTACTGAATTGATTTAAGTATTTTTTGTAATTATAACTCAGCTGTTTTTTTTTAAATTACTTACTCTAAAGCCTTCCAACGTTACATTCTTGCGAAAAACCCTATTTTGAGTATGAAAAACATGAAATACTCCTTCCATTCTCCATTTAGGAATATAATCAAATCATTTCTTTTATAAAACTTTTAGAAACAATTTTTATTATTTTTATAAACAAAATTGATATTTTTTAACTAAAAAATAACGATTAAACAATAGCATCCGGAGCCAATTTCGCCCCGATTGGCTGACATGTCAGACACGCAGGGGCCACGGGGAGTCACTCTCGCGCTGTCTGCAGGGTTAGAGCGATCGTTTGTCACACCCGTAGCTAATCGGCGACCCCGCGAGGGTATAGGCGCTGCTTGTGGGTGCTCATAAACTTACCTGGCTGGGAGTTTCGGCGCGATCAAGAAGGCGTCGGCTCCATGGTGAGGCTGATCCATTGCACATTCGGATCGGTTGACCCGTGAGGCAACTTCGAGTTGAAGTTAGCCTACAGCTAAATTTTTGCGTGAGGGGCTGCGTTCGCGCGGCCCTGAAAAACCTAAAACAACAAAAAAAGAGATAGCACCCTTGAAATGGGTTTTCTTGGAGATTAAAACGTCGTCTCTCTAAAACTCGAGCCGGCTCTTTATAAGCAGTGTCTTTGAAAAGTGACCACCTTCGATTCGGCTCAAAACTTGTTTACAACCTCCCTATGACCTAAAAACCTTATTCTGAACCCATTTTGGCTAAAACATTGAAGTGATATTGCGAAAAAATTGCAAAAAATCGCGTTTTTGGGCGTTTTTAGGCGTGTTTTTCACTTTGAATTGAAATTTTAAGGATGATGGTCGTTTTCGATTTTCGATTTGAAGGTCTTAATCGACGCAGAATTTTACGTAGAATCCGATGGAAATGCTAACTTTTTTCTGTCTTAAATAGTGAAAGCCTCAAAACCCTGAAAAACATGGTTTTTTGCAGGTTTTTCAAGTTTATGTTTTTGATGTTTCAGCATAACAAGTTTTAATTTACAGCATTGATGTCCTCGTACAATTCTCCACATTTTAGTATATATGACTTTAACAAAATAAAAAATTTGAAAATTTTAGCTACAAAATTTTGACCTACCGTAACTCCGGTCAAAAAATCGATATTTAGCTGAAACTTTCAGAATAAGGTTTTTAGGTCATAGGGAGGTTGTAAACAAGTTTTGAGCCGAATCGAAGGTGGTCACTTTTCTAAGACACTACTATACTCGACTTTTCCTGAGACGGCGTCTTAAAGTTAAAACTAGGGGAGTTAAAATCTATCTTATGGTAGTTTAAACGTATGTGGTCATTTTTTTAAAATTCAAGCTGTCACAATTCCGTCCTTTTGGTGGCGCGTCATACATAAGCAACTCTCGCGGCTCCGTCTTCGCCTCCCATGTGGTCTAGTGGTTAGGATTCGTGGTTTTCACCCACGCGGCCCGGGTTCGATTCCCGGCATGGGAATTTCTTTTTGCTTGTTGCATTTAGGTCAAAAATACTATTCTAAACACATTTACATCAAATATAAAGATTTATATTTTCTTATTCTTTTTATTCAGGTCATGAAAATCGGTCCCAAAGAGATCGCCTACGACGCCACTACCGTCATTCGTATCCTCCAAGCGGCTCGTGATGCTTTCAGGAAGGAGCCCACTCTTCTGAGAGTAAGAAAGATATCCTTCCTTGAAAAATCGATAAATCGATAGCTGAACCCGCCGATTGCCATCTACGCAGACATGCACGGCCAGTACTCGGACCTGTGGCGCTGGTTCCAGACGAATGGGTGGCCGAATAAGACGAAGAGCATCTTTCTGGGAGACTATGTGGACAGGGGAAGACACAGCACGGAGGTCCGTAGAAAACAGGCTTTTCCCTGAAATTTAAGCTTGAAATAGGGAAAATTCCTTTTTTGAGGCACAAATCAATATCAAAAGCTGGTTTTTAGGTGTATCTGCTGTTGTCTCTGCTGAAAGTGAACTTTCCTACGAATATGTTCATGTTGAGAGGAAACCACGAAGATGGGAATGTGTGCAGACACTATACGTTCTTCAACGAGATCTCCAGCCGCTTCGTAAACGATCAGGACAGGGTCTTCGATGCTTTCGAAGAGACTTTTTGGTGAGAAAAACATCTGTTCAAAAAAGATTTACGATTTGGAATGCACTAGGAAAAACTTGGATTTGAAATGAACATGTAAAAAGCAAAAGAATAGGTCCTGGCCGGGTTCGAACCGACGACATTCTGCGTGTAAAGCAGACGTGATAACCACTACACCACAGGACCGGTGGTGGTCATCGCGCCGGCGCCGCTTATCTGACCGCCCGCGAGGCCTGGGCGAGCAATTAGCCTCGTTTTTCAGCATGATGCCGATGAGTGCGCTGATTGGACAGAAGATTCTGTGCATGCACGGAGGGCTGACTCCCTGCATCGAGACTCTGGCCCAGATTGAGCAAGTTCAGCGACCGACGAAGAAGGAAATCACAAAGGACGACAACTTTATTGGACTTTTGTGGTCGGATCCGGTCAATGGCAGTAGAAAATTCAAGGTGAGAAGGGCTAAACCCTCTAATTCAGATATTTTCTTCACAAATATCAATTAAAAACAAAAAAAAACATTTGTTTCCTAACGAAAAGGTAATTTAGAGGGAAGTAATGCTGTTTGCCTGTTAAAGACTCAAAGCTACTCAAAATGTATGCTGAAAAAATATTTTGTTAATTTCAAAGCGTAGAAACTATTTTTCCCATCGATTCCTAGCATTTCCACAAAAAGCAAAACTTTTGACCACTGAGCGGACCGAACGCCCAACCTTTCGATCTGGAGTCGAACGCGCTACCATTGCGCCAAGCAGTCATACTGGCCGCAGCGGCGTTGGTCGTTTATGAGCCGCGCGCTGCCGCAACGAATCGAGAGCTGTTCAAATTAGATAAATTCAGACTCTTTGTTTTAGCCCAACGTCCGCCGTGATGAGAGTGGTCGTGGTATCGGCTACATGTTCGGCAAGCCGCAGATTCGTGCCTTCTGCCACCGTAACAACCTCTCTCTCATCGTCCGCGGCCACCAACCGCCCATGCACGGCTACGAACGCTTCTCCAGCCGTCTGATCACCCTTTTCTCGGCTCCTGGCTACCGAATGGAGAAGAATGTCCCCAACCTGGGTAAGAAATAAGGTTTTTAAAGCCAACGTTTAAGAATTAATACTTTTAAAAAAGTCAAAAACTTGTGTGTGACCTCCCTATGACCCAAACATGTTATTCTGAAACTTTTGGACCGAGTTCTCTTTTGGGCGCCGGGTTACGGTAGCTCAAAGTAAAATACGGTAGTTTTAAAACTTGTCAAAAACACAAAGTCGTATATATAAAACGATTGCAAATTGCATTCTAAAAAACAATGTCAACTAGTGCAAACATGATTTCTTTTCCGAAAACTAAGTTTTTGGCAAAAAACCTCAAAAAACAGCACTTTTTCGCAGTTTTTTGGATTTTGCGAAAAACTTTTCCGTTACGGTAAACGGCTAACTATGTTTTTCTGTTTCTACAACCATTTTTGCATAATTTTTCTGATGAACTCATTTAAAAAGCTTGTTACCTTTCTTGTAAAATTTGCGTTTGAAAATGATGACTCTTCTTGTGAAATTTGTCAGGAATTTTTTTTTAAATATTGAAAGTGTATATATTCAAAAGATGAGGTTTTCACTAAGAAATCCTTTTTTGAAAAAGTTAATTTGGTTAATGTTGAAGCGGGTTTCGTAATTTTGAAGGGCGCGCCAATTATTGATCGGCTGGCGCCGGCGGCGGTTAGGCCACGCCCACATTCGGCGGCGTTGCTAAAATAAGTTAATTAGAAAAGTTATGCGAAAATGGTTGTAGAAACAGAAAAACATAGTTAGCCGTTTACCGTAACGGAAAAGTTTTTCGCAAAATCCAAAAAACTGCGAAAAAGTGCTGTTTTTTGAGGTTTTTTGCCAAAAACATTGTTTGCTGTTGAGAAATCGAGTTTACATCAATTGACATTGTTTATTAAAAATCAATGTTCAATAGTTTTAAATATATAACTTTGTGTTATGGTCAAGTTTGAAAAACTACCGTATTTAACTTTCGGCTACCGTAACCCGGTGCACAAATGTGACCTCGGCCCAAAAGTTTTAGAATAACATATTTGGGTCATGGGGAGGTTACATACAAGTTTTCAGCCAATTCTAAAAGTTTGACTTTCTCCATATCCCAAGTCTACTACTCCAATATTACAGAGACGGTTAAAGCCAAAACTTAAGAATTTCAGGTTCCTCTCTTCTGGTAGATGCCCAGGGTCAGATCCTCATCGTCCGATTGGCAGTGGATTCCAAGATGACCGCCAAAAGGCAAAAGTCGAAGATGAACCGAGGATCTGCCTACGTGATGACCAAGCCCACCCCTGCCCTTAAGCCCTCCCCAGCTCCCCCCAAGCCCAGCCCCGCCCCCGAGGTCAAAGCCAGTCCTGAAGCCAAGGCAGAAGGACCGCCTGTGGCTGCCGCCAGTTCCAATTCCTCCGTCTCTACTAATGTCAATACCACCAATACTGGGAGTAAGGAAACCACCAATGGAGAGACCAGTGTGGAGCCGACGGTGGTGGCCACCAGCTCCAATTCCTCCCTCAATGCGGTGCAGGCGTCGGCGAGTAAGGAGAACATCAGCAATCCGCAGCCAACCTTTAGGGCCACTGGGTCCAATACGCTGGTATCCAACTCGTCGCTGAAGGTCTCCAGCAGCAAGGAGAATGTAAATACTTAATCGGACAAAACGCGTATAAATCATTCATTAAAGACGCTTTTTCTATTGTCTTGGGCCTCATCTGAGTTTCCTGGCGACCTCAGGCCGCTTCCTGCTTTTTCTGCTGACTTCAGGCCGCTTTCTGGTAACCTTAGGGCGCTTTCTGCGGATTCTGATGACCTCAGGCCGGTTTTTGCCAATTTTGGTAAACCCAGGCCATTTTTTTTCGGATTTTAGTGACCTCAGGCCGCTTTTTGTGCAGATTTAAAAAAACCTTAGGCCGCTTCCTGCGGATTCTGATGACCTCAGGCCGCTTTCTGCAAATTTGGTAACCTCAGGCCGCTTTTTGAGGTTCAGGTAGGTAGGTAGGCTAGGCCGCTTTCTTTGGATTCTGACGACCTCAGGCCGCTTTCTGCAAATTTACTAACCTCAGACCGCTATAAGCTCTTTCCTGACAACCTCAGGCGGTTTTCTGCTTTTTCCGGCAACCTCTTTTAATGTTGACCTCAGGCCGCTTCCTATCCCGATTCGAGTAACCTGAGACCGCTTTCTGAGGATTCAGGTAATCTCAGGCCGCTTTCTTTGAATTCTGCTGACCTCAGGTTGCTTTCTGGTAACCTTAGGCCGCTTTCTGCCATTTATAATGGCCTTTTGCCGCTTGTAACTGATTCTGGCAACCTCAGGAAGCTTTCTTCCGATTCGGGTAACCTCAGACCGCTCCTGACTTTTCTCGGCAACCTCAGGCGGCTTTTTGTGCAGATTCAAGTAACCTTAGGATGCTTCCTGCGGATTTTGTCGATCCTAGGCCGCTTTCTGTCCCGATTCGAATAACCTCAGGCCGCTTTTTGAGGTTCAGGTAGGTAGGTAGGCTAGGCCGCTTTCTTTGCGTTCTGACGACCTCAGGCCGCTTTCTATGGATTCTTACGACCTCAGGCCGCTTTCTTTGGTTTCTGACGACCTCAGGCCGCTTTCTTTGGATTCTGACGACCTTCGGCCGCATTCTTTGGATTCTGACGACCTCAGGCCGATTTTCTTGGATTCTGGCAGCCTCAGCCCACTTTCTTAGATTCTGGTAACCTCAGGCCGCTTTCTGCGGTGGTGCTCCAGATTCAAGTTTCAGACTTATGGGGACAGATAGAGAAAACGATAAAAAGTGAATGAGTGAGTGAGTGAGTGCGTGCGTGAGCGAGGGAGTGGGTGAGTGAGAGAGTGAGAGTGCTCGTGTGTTTGTGTGAGATTGTTCGCTTACAAATTCCCAATTAAAATCCATGCAACCTTCAATTTCTCAAAAATTGCACCCTGCGCGTTTCGCATTCCTAGTCGCGGCGCCAATTTATCACCCTCGCAAAAACTTACAAAAAAGAGACGATTGTAGGCTACATTTCTCAACAACATAATAAAACATTGATTTCAGATGCTCAAGTGTCTGGATAGGAAGAGTTTCGAATGTCCTGATTCTACTGATTTCACATTTTGGGATTTGATTTTCCACTTTTATAGCCTTTCTTATTCCATTCCTTCAACTATTTTATACATTTTTGTATTGATTTCCATTCGGCGGCTGGGAAACTACTTTTGCTTCGTTTTTGTGCATTTGTTTACAATGTGTTCCATTTTGGTGGGTCTCTCTCTCTCTCTCTCTCTCTCTCTCTCTATCTCTCTCTCTCTCTCACTGATAACCTCTCCTTAGAATTTGATGAGCTACTGGTGGGCCTTCTTCTTCAACCCTGTGATGGGATTTTGGCCATTGTGCCCAACTTGGAGGCACTTTTTCTCAAACATTGGTATCCTCGTTGTTTCTTATTACCTCCATATAGTTACCGTAATCTCTGGATTTTTTTGCAACAGCTACATTGTCTTTGTATTTGTTGTCTGCAGTTTTATATCCACTGCAATTTGAGCAAGTGAGGAAAATAGAGAGAGAGAGAGAGAGAGAGAGAGAGAGAAAACATTTTCAGGCCTGGAAACGCCACATCAAATTCATTACCCTCGAAATTCCACTGCTTTCTGCCCTCATCTACTCCCCTATGCTTTTCGGCCACCCAGAAGTTTTTCAAATTTTCAAAGGAGGGGTCTTTATCAAATTCGATTTTCCCATTCTCGGCCAAGATGGAGAAGGGGTACTGAATTTATTTAAAGGGGAAGGACCTCGTAAAATTGATTTTTAAGTATCTTTACAATTGTTTCATTAAATATATATCGTTTCCACGATTCTGAAACATACCCCTTTTATATGATTTGGACTGCAAAAGGGGCGCGTTTACACGGCCGTTTTACGCGTTTGCCGCACGGAAACACGGCTAGAGTGGGCGAGAGAGTGTAGAAAATGGAGAGACGCAGAGTTGGCGGCAATTCAAATGACAATTTTCCCAAAATTTCAAGCGCTCCTAAATCGGTTCATTTTGATCCAAAATGCGTAAAAGTGGTATTTTTCGGAATCCTCGGAATGAGATCTAGGCTTTTATTACAAAATCAGAAAAATTATTTTTACGTGGTCCTTCCCCTTTTAAGTTATCTTGTAAAATTCTCGATTTCAGTTAAAACTGTTCCTTGTAAATGGAATTGTCGGTGTTTTCTGCTTCATCGTCCTCTCTGTTACTACAACTTGGTCTATAGCACGACTGATCAAAACTAGGAGAGCTGTCAATGGAAAAATTCAAATGAGGATTTTTCTGCTGTCATTTTGGATGTGTTTTTCAGTTGCGATGCACAGTATATTTCAGGTTAGTTAGGGAAGCGAGGATTTGGAACGTGTGAGCGTGAGAGAGTAACTGTAGTTTAGAAAGTGACAACGTGAGAGAGTAATTGCAGGTGTGAACGTGAGTGAACTTGTAAACGTGAACCAGTTACCATGAGCGAGTGAATTATTTCAACGGTGAACGTTAGTGATTTCAAGTTTGAACGTGTGAACGTGAGAGAGTAATTGCAGCGTAAACATGGATACGTTAGTGCCCGTGTGAACGTGTGAGCGTGAATTGTTTTAGTTGAAAACTAGTGACCGTGAGCGAATGAAAAATGTGAACATGTTCGGATGGATTGTGACTTCACTACACTTACGTTAACAGCGTATGAACGTTACTGATTTCAACTTTGAACGTGTGAACGTGATAAAGTGTAAATTACTAGTGTGAAAAGGAGTGAGGGTAAATTCAATTAAAAACGTGTACACGTGAACAAGTGGGTTATTCCAGACTCTAGACGTGTGCGCGTGAGTGCTACCGTTAAAGTGTAAGCGTGAGAGAGTTATAGAGGATTTTGAATGTGTGAACGTGAGAGAGCATTTGTATTTGCCAACGTGTGAACGTGAACTTGTGAACGTTTAACGTGATCATGAGCGAGGAACGTGTCAAGAGGCTGTGGCTTCACTTCACTTCACTTGTGAACGTTTAACGTGTGAACGTTTAGCGTGGCCGTGAGCGAGAAATGTGTCAACGTTAGAAGAGACCGTGGCTTGCACTTAAGTTAACCGCGAGTGAACGATCGTGATGTCATTTTGAAACGTGTGAACGTGAGCGTAAGGAATTTCAATTAAGAACTTTTGCACGTGAAAATAAGCGTGAACGAGTGAGAAAATGCGAACATGCGTGCGTGGGACAGAGAGAGAGAGAGAGAGAGAGAGAGAGAGAGAAAGAGAAAGAGAGAAACATACAAAAATGTAAAACTCCCTCAGATCCTCCTTCTCTATAACAGAATGACACCTTGCGGCAATCTCCTCCAACTTGCTGATATTCTCCAATTCAGGCGTCAGTTTCCTTAAAAAAAACTACCTAAATTCTTCATTTCAGGTGCCATGGTAGCCTTCTGCTACCTGCCAGTTCCCTGGGTCGTAATTATTATAAATCGAAAAGTGAGAAAATCGATTTTCAAATGCTCCCGAAAAGCCCAAGTTGGAATTTCTGTTGTTACGCTCTTCCAGAAGACGTAGATTCAATAAATAGTATATTTAAATTCTAATTTTTATCTTATTTTATTGAATTTTGAAATTGTTACTTCACTGAATTTGGAATGAAGCAATCACGTTTACTGGCATATAATTGACGCCATAAATAGAGGTGGCGGGGAGCCATGTGAGAAAACATGTAATTTGGAATACTGCACTTATTTGCTTCTGCAAAGATTTGAGAAAGTAAACAAAAAATGTGTGAAAAAGCGAATTGCAAAGAGAGTTGTGGTTTGGATTGAGAGATTAATAAAAAGAGAACAAAATTGTTTCGTAATTGAATTGAAATTCATGAAAAAGGAAAAGAAATCGCTGTGATAAATTTTAAAGGGAAAGGACCGCGTAAAAATAATTTTTCTGTTTTTGTGATAAAAGTCTCGATCTCATTCCCAGGAATCTGAAAAATGCCTCTTTTACCCATTTTGCATAAAAATGAATCGATTTAGGAGCACTTGAAATTTCGGGAAATTACAATTAGAATTCTCGTCAACTCTGCGTCTCCCCATTTCCCACACTCTTTCGCCCACTCTGGCCGTGTTTCCGTGCGGCAAACGCGTAAATTGGCCGTGTAAACGCGCCCCTTTTGCAGTCCAAATCATATAAAAGGGGAATGTTTCGGAATCGTAGAAACGATATCTATTCAATAAAATAAATGTTATGAGACTTTGAAAAATCAAATTTACGAGGTCCTTCTCCTTTAATTTTAAAACTTACTGCTATTTCGTAAGGAACAAAAAGATAACCAAACCACTCTTTTCGCTTTTCATGAATTTCAATTCAATTACGAAACAATTTTGTTCTCTTTTTATTAATCCCTCAATCCAAACCACAACTCTCTTTGCGATTCGCCTTTTCACACATTTATTGTTCTATTTTTATCAGGTTTCTTCGAATACAATTTTTTCCCAAATACCGCTTGTTGTGCCACCGGTCGATACGGAAAATTCTCAAAAAGTGGCCAAAAAATCCAAAAAGGTTGTGAATCTGGGGGACGTCCCCACCCCTTCGTGAATCAAACTCCTAGAAGCGATCGGTATGAGATGAAGCCAGCCTAACCCCAAACAGCTGAACATTAACTCACGATTCACACCAAAGGCGCGCCCCGGGTATATGCTAGTAGTTCCAACTGCTTCATGCAGGCGGTTGAAACGACGCCGCTTATATAACCCCGTGCCGCAGCGGCGCCGATCCCTTACGGGTGCGGGCGGCAGCCAGCTTGTGTCTGCGCCTCTCAGTCAGCCGCGTCTCTCGCCGCCGCTCTTGCGCACAAAGCAGAATTCAGGGGCAGCCCTTCAAATTAACAAAACTAGCTTCAACCTTAACCGAATTAACTTGTGCAAAAAAGGTTTTCTTAGTTGAAATCTTATCTTTTTAATGAATGTACTTTCAACAAACAAAAAACTTTACAAAGCTTCCAAGAAGGGTTACATTTTCAAACGCAAATTTGAAAAGAATGGTAACTCGATTTCTAAATTGATCGAAAATATGCGAAAATAGTGGAAAACAGGAAAATATAGTTTTCTGTTTGCTTGTTTGTTCAGTGTGTGTCTTTTATGTTTCTAAGACGTTTTTATTTAATTTTTCATTGATTTATGTCATTTCAGATGAATACTTTACGTGTTAAATCTATTCAGAATGGGGTTGTAACAACAATGTATAGTCGTCTAAATATGCTGGGTCCTGCAACGATTCTGCGAGCGCTAGGGTTTAAACTATGCGGCAACGCGTACCATGCGATATTTTTTGTTTGTTTCTTGTTTGTTTTCTAGTTTTCTGTGTTATTTTTGCAATTTTTTTTGTATTTTTCATTAATAAATATTATTTCAGATGAATACTTTACGTGTTCGTCTGGGTTCGCTGGCCCGACTGTCCTCAGCCGGTCCCCTCCTGCCCAGGGCCAATTTCCACGCCTCTGCCGTCGTTTTCAAAGTGAAGAAGAACGAAAAACAAAAGAAAGTTAGTTTTTTTTCTTATTTTTCTTAAACTAAATTGATTTTTAAACGTAAAAAGTTATTTTTAGGCTTCCCAGGTGTTGCATTCAGCCTCGGCGACGTCGACGACGAACCCCTACGTCCAGGGAGCGCTGAAGCAGATGAACGAGGTTGAGCAGATTCTCGGAGACGAATTGGCTAAGCATTTTAGCCTCCAGGTAGGATTTTTAGATTAAATATTCATAAAAATCCTTTTAAAAAAACTGGAAAAACTATCAATTTCTGTGATTTTTAGGTCGATTTGAGGATCTACGAGGACATCATAGTCAAACTGGAGAAGGGAGACGTAAGATTCTTTATTTTCCATAATTTTACATCTTTTTAGGAGCACCGTATGTCATTCCTGGGCCGCGTGACCCTCAAAAATCCCCACATGGTGATGATAAACTTCGCCGACAACCCGAGCGCCATCAAATGGGCGAAATTGGCTCTTCAGGTGAGATTTTGGTGATTTTCTTGATTTTTTAATGTTTTTTTTAATGAAAATAATGAATGAAAATTGCAGAAATCGGCGTTGGCGTTGAATCCCCAGCAGGAGGGAGTGGTCCTCTACATCCAGACGCCTAGGATGACTCGGGAGAGAAGGGAACAGCTGGCCAGCGACGCCAAGGGAAAGATCCTCAACGAGTACAAGAAGGCCCTCAACGATGTGAGATTTTAATCGATTTATGGAAAAATTCAATTTTAAACTGCCCGCCTAAGGCCGATTTAGTCCTTTAAAAGTACTGCCATGTGGCTGGGTGTTTTCTTTGCAGGACCGGTCCTTAAAAATTATAGCGGTCCATAAAAAAGTTGAAAATTAAAAAAAAATTATTATATTTTATTTTTGTAAGTTTTTGGTTTTTTTTTAAAATTTCGACACTTTCACTTTCAAAAAATACAAAAAAATATGAATTTAAAAAATAAAATAAAAATTGCATTTATTATATTAAATATTTGTAAAGTTTTTTTTTTAAATTTTCGACACTTTCAGTAGATTTTTTTCTTTTTTCACACCCTGTATTTTCTCTCTATCTCTAAAATTTAAAAAAAAAACATTAGAAATATTTCATATAATATGAATTAAACTTAATATTTAAATTAAAAAATTTGAAAATTAAAAAAATATTAATAAAATAATTTTTTTTAAATTTTTATTATATTTCATTTTTGTAAGTTTTTGGTTTTTTTTTAAAAATTTCGACACTTTCACTTTCAAAAAATACAAAAAAAATTTAATTTAAAAAATATATTAAAACTTGCATTTTATTATATTAACTATTTGTAATGTTTTTTTTTCCATTTTCGACACTTTCAGTAGATTCTTTTTTTCTTACCCTGTATTTTCTCTCTTTCTCTCTATCTCTAAAATTAAAATAACATTTTTAAAAAATTTAAATTTTTTTTTGTTATGTTTTTTTTTGAAAGTGAAAGTGCCAATTTTTTTAAAACCAACCAAAAACTTATGAAAATGAAATTTAATAAAAATATTTTTTTCAATTTTCAACTTTTTTTATGGACCGCTATAATTTCTAAGGACCGCTAATCCAGGATAGAGCCGAAAAAATAACATTTTACCTCTTCCAGATCTTCGCCCAGTACGACAAAAAGTGTGGCTCGGAGTCGCTGAAGCCGGACGAGGTGCGCGACACGAGGCAGAAGCTGCTGGAACTGAAGAAGGCCATGGAGACCAGGGCCCTGCAGCTGATCGAAAACAAACGCAAGGAACTGCTCAAGGAAGTCGTCTGATTCCCCCTCTGATTGCTCACTTTGTTCTGTACTTTCAGTAACGGGTACGAAAGAGTGCCCACAGATTGATAAATGAGATTTTTTTTAAATATTAAAAAAATATTTTTAAAAAAATGTTTTTAAAGAATTCAATTTTCAAAAAGCGAGAGGAGTCATCTCTTTATTCAAATTACAGGGATCAGAGGTGCCTTGTCCAGTGGCGCTTCTTCTGGGCGTGTTTGTTCCATCGCCTGAAAGATTGGACTGTTCACGCCTTCACACACGCACACATTCACACGTATACACAGGCAGAGTCACAGAAACACATACACACCCATTCACGCATGCACATAGACACGGCGGCTCTATCCTGGATTAGCGCCCCTTAAAAATTAATTATAGCGGTCCATAAAATAGTTAAAATTTAAAAACAATATGTTTTATTATATTTTATTCTTGTAATGTTTTGGTTGGGTTTTTTTTTAACATTTCGACACTTTCACTTTCAAATTTAAAAAAAAATATAAAAAATATTTAAAAATTTCTTTTTTATTTTATTAACTATTTGTAATGTTTTCGTGTTTTTTTTTTAAATTTTCGACACTTTCACCTTCAAAAAAATATTTTTCGAAAATTAAAAACAAGCAACCGAAACATTACAAAAATGAAATATAATTTTAAAAAAACATTTTTTTATTTTTTTTTACATTTTAAACTATTTTATGTACCGCTGTAATTTTTAAGGACCACTATGTGTTTTTAAGGACCGCTATAATCCTATGGACCGCTATAATTTTTAAGTACGGTCACACGTATATACTTGTATTTTCGCAACCACACACGTGCACAGACACCTTCACACGGTCATACACTTACACACGCACATCTAAACATAAAATCTAAACTTCAGACACACATTCACACCTTCACACTCACACTTACCCTCTCTGCGGAGCCCTGGCGTACTGATTCCCCCCTCCACCACCTCCTCCAGCAGGATATGAACCACCTCCGCCGCCTCCAGCTGGATAGCCTCCTCCTCCTCCTCCTCCTGTAGGATAGCCTCCTCCACCACCGCCAGTGGCAAATCCACCGCCTCCACCCCCATGGACACCTCCATTGTGATTACCACCACCTCCACTGGCATAACCTCCTGATTTCTGAGGTGGAGGAGCGACGATTGCCTGGTTGTAAGAAGAAGGCGGATTATAGGAGGGTGGGGGAACAGGTCTGGGAGGAGGGGCCTTGTAGGTCGAGGCCTTGGCGATTGGGCCGGCGTTGTAGCCCTCTTGTTTCTCGATGTTGGCTGTTCTGGGAATGCAGGGACAGTACTGGGCATCGGAGCCGGGGTTGCCGTGGGAGCCGGGCTGAAAAGAGTTATTGTTTAGGCGTTCTGCGACATGAAAGCTCTGCACCTAAACCCAAACAACCCAAAAACTAAAATTAGCGCATAAAATCGACCCCAAAGACGATAAATTGCTTATATAATGCAAACTGATCACAAAAGAATGTTTTCCGTGTCAATTGTAAATTTCGATGGTCGTTTCTATTGAAAATTTCAGGTAACACGCGAGTTTTTCACTTTTCAAACGCATTTTTGACCATGATGGTGTCGCTCGATTTTCAATGTCTTTTTTTAGATCGACGGAGAAACATGTGGAAAACGTTTCTAGTATAGTGGAAAAATGTATCGTTTAGGTATCGAAAATATTGAAAAACTTTTTTGAATTTTTTTCACTTTTTTTAACGGTTTTTCACCTCTAGTGGAAAATCTTTAGGAAAAACTTACTTTAGTGTCAATAACTTTTTGTCAGCGTAACAAAAGCTATCGATTCATGTCTTCAAATTAAAATTTGGTTTGACAACTTTTGGGCAAAATCGAAGACCAAAAAAATCCTATGTCACTGGCCTGCTCGACTTTTACAGACATCGTCTCTTAAAGGGAAAGGACCTCGTAAAAATAATTTTTCTGATTTTGCGATAAAAGCCTAGATCTCATTCCCAGGATTCCGAAAAATACCTTTTTTACCCATTTTGGATCAAAATGAATCGATTTAATTTTGGAGAATATGTAGTTTGAATTGCCGCCAACTCTGCGTCTCCTCATTTCTCACACTCTCTCGCCCACTCTGGCCCTGTTTCCGTGCGGCAAACACGTAAAACGGCCGTGTAAACGCGCCCCTTTTGCAGTCCAAATCATATAAAAGGGGTATGTTTCAGAATCGTGGAAATGATATCTATTCGATGAAATAATTATAAAGAGACTTTGAAAACTCAAATTTACAAGGTCCTTCTCCTTTAAAAAAATCAGCCGAAAAGGTCCAAGACCACCCAAAACCCACCGCTCCTGGCTGTCCTGGTGCTCCCACATTTCCTGGCTGCCCTCCCGGTCCCATCAATCCGGGTGGTCCAGGCGGCCCCTGTTGAGCATACTGCCCATCGTTACCCCGCTGACCGGGTGGTCCCGGAGGTCCAGGAGCCCCAGCGGCTCCCGGAAAACTTGACCTCCTAGTTCCAGGAGCCCCAGACTGTCCAGGACTACCCGGTGATCCAGGATTCCCATCGGGTCCTGCATCTCCCTGAGGGCCTGGGGGTCCAGGGGCTCCGGATCCACTATAGTCACCGTCTTCACCAGG
>JAJQXH010000084.1:620000-715000 GCA_022343465.1 Oscheius sp. G VE-2021
GCCTTCGGCCCCTTTTAATAGGCTAATTCCAAGACAACCATCGAGAGATGGCGAGAGACGGGCGAGAGATAGGGGGAAATGAGAGGCGCAGGCTATGCCTACAAACAAAGATACAAACACACACACACACCATTGCTCAAATGTATTAAGGAGGATGATCACGTCTGCTTCACACGCAGAAGGTCGCCGGTTCGATCCCGGCCATGACCTACTCTTTTGCTTTTGGTTTGTTCATTCCAAATCCTTTGTTTACTTGCCTTTTGATGTAGTTCGATCTTAAATAAATTTTTTTAGTTAAATACCCCCAAATATCACTGTTTTCCTACTTCCCTCACCGGAACAGTCTCATTTACATTCACTGACCTACTGAACTCACCGATTCTGCCGCATTTAATTTCAATAATCCAGCTGGTTTTGAAAAACAAGGTTCCCCTAGTATATAACTTCATTTTCCCCAACAGAAACTGCTTTCAAATTCTTGAAACCTAAAAATCCCGTTTTTTTAGATGATAGGTCACTTATTGCTATTTTTTGTCAGTAATTACTGTATTAAAGCAGATGTTTTTCAACAAAGAGTTACAGAAGTATCGTAAGTTTAGTTTAAAATTTAAAAAATCAATCTATATCGATTAATTAATTGATTTATCGATTTAGATTGGCTGAATTGCCTCAGGCCGCGCGCGCCTTCCGCCAAGGTCGAGTTCAAAGTCGAGGTTCCCTGACTTCCAAAGTAATCAATAACTTTTCTATTGATTTATTGATTGATTAAGGTTATGAATTACGGGGATACCATTTACGTAGGGAATATTACAATCGGCACGCCGGAGCAGTCCTTTAAAGTTTACTTTGACAGTGGTTCAGGGGACCTGTGGGTTCCTTCAGTTGATTGCAGGTAATCGATAATTATCGATAAATGAATAGAAAAATCAATCAATTATCGATTTTTAGCCGCTGTTTCAATAAAAACAAATACGATCCGGGGCAGAGCACGTCTGGTTCTGCGAAAGGAGCCCAGTTCTTTTTGGCTTACGGTACTGGGAGTGCCCATGGCCACGTCATGAAGGATACTGTAAGGGTGGGTAGATTATCGATTAGTAATTAAAAAAGTATCGATTGATTGTAATGTTGTAGATTTATCGATTGATTTTAAGATTGGAGCTAAGGGAGAACCGCAATTAGTCATTCCGGCGACTTCATTCGGGGCGGCGACGAATACGGCTCCTATTTTTTCTGGGGTAATCGATAAGGGAAATCAATCGATAATTGATTTTCTAGATTCCTATGGATGGGATTTTTGGACTTTCTTTGAATACGGGAGTTGATTCACATCCACCGCTTGTAAATGCTATGAAACAAGGTAACTCTGCGTCTCTGCCTCTGTCTGTCTCTCTCTCTTCTCTGTCTCTCTCTCTCTCTCCCTCTCTTACCCTCTCTCTCTCTCTCTTTCTCTGTCTCTTTCTCTCTCTCTCTCTCTCTCTCTCTCCAGGCCTCCTCGACGAGCCCATTGTCACCGCCTATCTGGAACGCGTCGGAGCTACCTCCAAACCTGGTGGTGTTTTCACTTTCGGAGGAGTTGATACCAAGAACTGCGGGCCTGTGAGGGCCTATTTACCAACAATCAACACTGACTACTACAGTTTTTACGTATTTTTCAATCTACCGTATCCTTTAATGTAGCGATTCAGGTAGATAGTGTGGCGGTCTATGGGACTGTTCTCAAGATAAAGAGTGGGAAGAAAATCAAGGCAATCTCAGATACAGGGACTTCATTTATCGGGATAAAGAGAGAACTAGCTGATAAAGTGGCGGAACTTCTGGGAGCTAAGGTTAGAGAGAGAGAGAGAAAGAGAGAGAGAGAGAGAGAGAGAGAGAGAGAGAGATAGAGAGAGAGAGAGAGAGACAGACAGAGAGGCAGAAAGACACACACACACACACACACACACACACACACACACACACACAAATTCCTCCCTTCCAGTACAACTCCTACATCGACACATACGAGCTCCCTTGCTCCAAAGCAACAAGAGGCTTGACTTTCAACATAGGAGGACTTAGCTACACAGTTCTGGCTAAGAACTTTGTAACACCGGTATTTTTTTTTAATTTTGTAAATTTTGTAAAATTTACAAAACCAATTTACAGTTTTTTTACAAATAAATTTAGATCGGTGGCGGAGATTGCGAACTATCGATCGGTCCTTTGGATGTGGATTGGAATGACTATGCCATCATTCTGGGATCTCCCTTCATTAGACAGTTCTGTCAAGTGTATGATTTTGGGAAGAAGAGGATTGGATTTGCGCCTTCGTTGCAAAAATAAAGTGTTTTACAAAGTGTGTGTGTGTGTGTGTATGTGTGTGTGTGTGTTCACCTCTTCCTCTCATCCTCCTTCTTCTTTCCACCTCCACTTTTCTTTATCTGAACCATCTGCTCAAATGCCTGTTCCTGAAGTTTCATCAAGTGTTCCTCAACATTTTCTATAGAAAACTAAAAATTACCACTTATTAAAATCCTCTCACCAACAGTAAAAGGGTTCTCAAATTCTTCTTTAGATCTAAAAGTGGCTTCTTTTCCAGGAAATCTTGTCCCTGATTCGAGAGACTTGCATAGAATTAACTGCTTGAATTGGCTAATTGAACTGTTTTTCAGTCCTGAAAAAGTAGTTTAAAATTTTTCAATCAGTAGTAGAAACCATTTGGAGCTTGTAGAAAGGCCTCGCAGATTCTCCTAGTCTCTTCCGCAGCCCTCAGTTGATTTTCCTTGATCACCAGGAGTTTTCTAAGCTGGCGATTTTCATTCATCAGGGCCTCGTTTTCGTCCTCTTTTTCTTCAAGAGCCTTCTTTATCTGGGTCGTGGTCATCTGAAAATCACGCTCGTGGCTATTTCTATGTCTTTGTTGTCAAAAGATAAAGGGACCACCAAGTCAAAACTTTCCGGACCACCCAGTCAAGACTACCTGGACCACCAAGTCAAAACTATACGGACCACCAAGTCAAAACTATCCAGACAACCCAGTCCAAACTAACCGGTACACCCAGTCAAAACTATTTAGACCACCAAGTCAAAATTACACGGACCACCCAGTCAAAACGTTCCGGACCCCCAGTCAAACCTACCCGGAAAACACAGTCAAAATTACACGGACCACACAGTCAAAAAACACGGACCACACGGTCAAAATTACAAGGACCACCGGTCAAAACTGCAGGGACCACCCAGTCAAAACATTCCAGGCCCCCTGTCAAAACTGTCAAGTACGCGACCAGTATCCCGAGCGGAGCATTTCATGCTTTCTCAATTGGAAATTGGATAGGAAGTACTACAGTTTTTTGTTAGGCTAAAAAAATAATATTATCTTAAAAATCGATTTAAAATTATTTTATTTAGGCAAGATAAGTGGATTTTGAGAATTATGGGGGAAGTGTTGGTGATTAAACTCTAAAAATCTAAACGTTGCAAAGAAACCCCTTTACAAAAGCGGCTAAAAAGAGTACGACGGCTAAAAAGCGGACGAACGTAAGTGGAAGTGGTAGCTTTTGTTAAAATGAGACCCCTGCCGATTGGTCTACAACTGCTTTGTATTCAGTAAGATTTGAAAATCAATTGCATAATTGTATAATTTGGTCGTTCGACATCTATGGCCTGATTTTATGGCTTACAAGTTTCACAAAGAAGGTTTTGATGCCCCACTTGCACGTGAAATTCGATTTTGGTTTCTTCAGAAGTCGCTGAGGAAGAGGAGAATGAGGATCAGGAGTCGAATGAGCTGCCATAGTGCCAGTCTATTGCCCAAATAAGCATATAAAACTTAAAAAACGAAAAATAATCCCAATGGAATCAACAGAACGTTCAAAATCTTTACTTCTATTACCGTAAACTGTCAAAGATAGCGTTGACCCAAAAATATACCCGCATTGCGTACCCATTTCTGGACAACCCAACATTCCAGTTACGGTATAATTTTATTGATTTTTGAAATTATTTTAATGATGCGTCGATTATTTTAAGGAGTTTTAATCTAAAAACTGGTAAAGCAACTTCTAATAAGTGATTGTTTTTATTGGTCACAGTATTTAAATCCACAAACTAGTGGTTAACTTTAGAAATTAGGGTATCTTTCGCTTACGCATAATATTGATCTTGCAGCCGGCTGCATTTTAATTCTAAAATACAAAATATACAAATGATTTGTTGTTTAGCTTAATTTTTATGTTGTTTGCCTCCAAAATGCGGCTTTCGAAAAATTCGGTGCACTTATTCAACTTATATAACTAAAAAAACTTTTAAAGTTCTATAAATTGATTTTTAAACCACTTTTTGATACCTAAAACCATTCAAGGTGAGAAAAACAAAGTGCACCGATCGGGATCGAACCCTGGTCGTTTGTCTGGCAGTTTGACTGTTTGGTCCTTTTTGACGAGCCAGAATGGGCTGAAATCATACCAGGACGTTTTTTTTAAATTTCAGGTAGCGCTCTTTTGGCAACCACAGGCCGCTTCTTTGGCAATCAAAGATAGCTTCAACCGCTTTTCGACAACAGGCCGCTTTTTGGCAGCCGTAGGTCGCTTGAATAGCTGCGAAGCCTCGTTTCTTTGTGGACCCGTCTGCCCGTCCCGTGAGAACCATTCTCCATCTACGGCTACAAAGTACAAACCCCTGCGTCACTCGTCCTTCCGATACGCCGGTGTTGTACCCGTGGCGTCTCATCTGCCAGCTGGTGCCGGTGGAACCAGTTCGCCGTCGCGTCTATTTTGACCTTTCTCCCCTTTCTGCCGTCCGATTCGCGGTATTTTACACGCGAAACTGGCATCGGGACATTGATTCTTGGCTCCCACGCCCGATTTCTCCCGTCTTCTTCATTTGAAGCCAATCTTTTCCATATTCATCACCTGGAGATATCGGATTTCGATGGTTTCAGCCAGACGGCTTCACTTTCCAACGCTTTTCGATCGCCACATCGCTTTTTTGTTTCCAAAAGCACCGTAAATTTCCCATTAAACTTTTTCTGGCAGCTAAGACCGGTTCTGGTTTCACTGATCTCGTCAAGTCGATTGACAACTGTGGCAGAATGCGAATTCGGCACTTTTAAGAGTCTTAAAGCGACTGTAGACCCTTGTTTGTGTGTTGTTGACGCCGAATATTCCCTTTAATGCCTTTTCTGGCATATTGCGATCAAGAAGTGGCATAATCGGTGATCTATGACGTGATTGATGCCGATTGTGATATTACTCGCTACAAGGATAAATAGGTGGGGCGAGATGGCTCATTAATTTTGGAGACGCCCCGTGGCCTTTTCGCAAATTTTGGTTGTATGCTGTGGCCTATTTTACAATTTTGGCGGTGTCATGTCGCCCAATGCAACATTTTGACGGTATTCTGTGACCCATTTGGCAATTTTAGCAGTCTCATGATTGATGAATTGGGCGGCGCTGTCCCGTGGTCTTTTCGCACATTTTGGCGATGTCCTGTGGTCCATTTGATTATTTTGGCGCTAAAATTTGAAATATTGATTTTACATGCTATTTCCATCGGAGAACTCCAAAGTTTCACTAATGTTCGATCTTCACGCCACTGTTTTTGGTAGTTTACAGTACCGGATAGCTCTCATTAATTTGGCGACGTTCCGTGGCCTTTTCGCAAATTTGGCTTGTGCCGTGGCCTGTGAATTTTTCGGCAGTGTCCTGTGGCCTATTTTACGATATGTCGTGGCCCAATGCGACATTTTGGATGTGTTGTGGCCTTTTCGCACATGTTGGCTGTGTGCCGTGGCCCACGTGGCAATTTTGGTGGTTTCCAGTGGCCCAATGTGACAATTTGGAGATTCATGTGGCCTATTTAAAGAAATTGGCGCTGTCCCGTGGCCTCCTGTTTTGTGCTTCCTTTTTCTGGTTTGGCACAGTTTTCCTCAAAAAAGCCTTAATATAGATAAAAGCGTCTGCTAGTAATTAGCCTAGTAAATAGAAAGACGCTTTCTTCAATCGGAAACATGGAGCGATTTTCGATCTTCACGCCATTTTTGGTCATTTACAGTACTCTCTAGCATTCTTTTTGGTCACGTGCCAGACTTACATTTAACGCTTTACGGTGACACATCGCCGGTTCAAAAGCCTCCGTTTTCGGCAATTCCGGCAAGAATTGAATTTATCAAATCGATCTTGCTTGACTACCGGGTCGAAACCGCCGTGAGGAGTGCCATCGGGACAAAATTTAATGTAAAATTGCGTTTTAACGGTGCTTATCCCACGAATTTTGGATGCAATTCACAGCTGAATCCGGTCAAACACTGATATTTACCGATTAGACTGTGTTATTGTTGGTTTCCTTCTCCTTTTTACCAAACTTTGACATCTCCATTTTAGTTTGTACAGTTTTAATTGAACCGTTTTAATTGAATCCTCTTCCTATTTCTCAATTTAAAATGTAAACTCCATACTAATTTCTTTATTTCCAGATGAGGCCCTCGCTCTTCGCCCACCTCCTCCTGATCCCCCTGGTGCTTGCCACCAAGCCCAAGTCGGCTTCAGTCGAGGAAGAGGAGGAAATCGACTGGCAGTGCGGGACGGACTCCTTCACCAAGTACATCAGCGAAAACCAGATCGACATCGACTGCCCGAATCTCAAAAGTTGGTTTTTTTTGCTGTTTTTATACTATTTAAAAGATTTAAATTCGAAAATAAGTTTCTATCCTGGATTAACGGTCCATAAAATTTAATTATAGCGGTCCTTAAAAAAATTGTAAATGTAAAAAATTATTTTTGTAAAATTATTTTTTATAATGTTTTTTTTTTAAATTTAGACACTTTCAGTAGATTTTTTCTTTTTCTTACCCTGTATCTCGAAAATGTTTAAAAAAACCAAAACATTACAAATATTTAATATAATAAAAATGATTTTAAAAAAATTAATTATTTTTTTGTTATTTTTTAAACCAACCAAAAACTTACGAAAATGAAATATAATAAGAATTAAAAAAAATTATTTTTTGAATTTATTTTTTTGAATTTTTAACTTTTTTTATGGACCGCTATTATTTTTAAGGACAGCTAATCAAGGATAGAGCCGAAAATAATCAATCAATTTTTAATGAGATCATTTAAAATAACACAATAATCGATTTGTTTCAGAGGTGATAAACCAGTGCTGCCTCAACCATGACGGCTGCTATGAGGACCAGCGGGGACGAAAGTTCTGCGACGACACTTTCTGCCGATGCCTTGATGTAAGGAGATAAAAATGAGGACAAGTGTGGAAAATTGAGGAAAACAGCGAGAAAATTGGGAAAATAATGGAAAAAGCCGCTTTTGGCAACCAAAGGCCGCTTGATTCGATTTTTGGCGTTTAAAAGCCGCTTTTTGACAATCATAGGCCGCTTACCTATCCCTCGACCTATTCCCTTCCTTTGGCCACTTCCTTCCATCGAAAATGCCATTTTTGGACATTCCAGGCCCCAGGCACCTGGTATAACCTTTATTTTAACGAACTGCGTGCACGGTGTTTACGCGCCCATCTAATCCATCGATTTATCGACTTTTTGGTAGTAATTTTCAAATTTTCATGTGTTTCTACCTGAAAAGACGCAGACAACTCTGGTTGTCTGACATGGTAGCGCCGCGGCTTTTGTACTCATACAGGATCGGCGGCCGCAGCATCGCATACATTATAATAATGCCAATGATTTTATGCGATTCTTGATATTAAAATAGATTTAAATAATAATAATAATTTTAATGATAAAAAATTTTCAGGTGGTGACGAAGCCTTCGCGCCTGTGCAACAAGGAGGACGGTCCTCTCTTCTGCAATCTCGTCCGGGATTTCGGAGCCTCCGCCTACGCCGCCTCGGGAAATGCCACTGTCTTGGCTAAGGAAGATGTGAGTCTCTCTTTCTCTCTCTCTCTCTCTCTCCTCTCTCTCTCTCCTCTCTCTCTATTTCTATTTCTCTCTATCTCTAACCAACCCATTTCGCTTCAGGAGCCTCTGACCCACGCCCTCGAGGAGAGCTCCAAAAATTCCACCGATTACGACTACGAAACGAACGTTAAGTGAGTTCTTTCGGCTCTATCCTGGATTACCTTAAAAATTATAGCGGTCCTTAAAAAAGTTGAAAATAAAAAAAAATATTTTTATTATTTTTCATTTTCATAAGTTTTTTCTTGTTTTAAAAAAATTGGCACTTTCACTTTCAAAAAAATTAACAAAAAATAATTAAATTTTTAAAATATTAAGTTTAAGTTTTATTTTTATTATATTAAATATTTATGTTTTTTTTTAATTTTTCGAGAAAGAGAGAAGAGCGAAAATATAGGAAGAAAAAGAAAAAAATCTACTGAAAGTGTCGAAAATTTAAAAAAAAGACATTACAAATATTTAATATAATAAAATGTAGTTTTTAATTTATATTAAATTAATTTTTGTTTGTTTTTTTTTGTTTTTTTGAAAGTGAAAGTGTAGAAAAAAATTTAAAAGCCAAAAACTTACAAAAATGAAATATAATAAAAATTTAAAAAAATTAGTTTTTTTAAATTTATTTTCTTATGGACCGCTATAATTTAAGGACCGCTATAGATTGCTTCCTCCTATATAATCATTAATTTATTTTTAAAATTTTAATTTTTAAAAAATCGATAATCTTCCACTTCCAGATCTCACAAAGAAACGGCGCACCCTCTGGACCACGCGGCGAAGCAGATCGAAGCGGCTGTGAAGGCCCACCACTGACGCGGGTTTCTCTCCTATTTCGGGTATTCTCCACTTTAACTCTTGTAAATCATTTCGGTATTAACTCCCTGGAGTCAATTGTACTATGCCCAGTTGTCATTTACTGTACCTGTAGTAATAAAGTGTACTTAACCCAATCTCTTCTTCTTTTGAATTTTGAAATAGAATTCGTATCTGCGTAAAACTTTTTCAGGTCTTTCTTTCGCTTTTCGAAGTTTCGCATAGCAGCCGATTTACCGCAGATGTCAGTCTTATGAAAAATCGCATCTCACAGAGGAGTACATTTGCCGTATTCAATCAAAACAAATAATCGATTGCGAGTACTGCTTTTGGCAACCGTAGGTCGCTTACCTGTTTTTTTGGCATTTAGAAGCCGCTTTTGGCAACCAAAGGCCGATTGACCTGCTTTTTGGCAACCAAAGGCCGCTTACCCACTTTTCGACGATTAAAAGCCGCTTTTTGTTTACCAAAGGCCGCTTACCCGCTTTTTGGCAATTAAAATTTTTAAGGGCCGCCGATACTTTTAAGGACCGCTATATTCATAAGGACCTCTATATATTTTAAGGACTTAAGCAGAAACTAAACTTCACATCATGTTATTAGGGTCCCTTTGGGCGTTAACATATTACAAGTTTTCGTAGTAGGGAAAAGTAATGAATCGCTGAGAGCGTGAGGCAGTGATATGAGAAGTAGGATACAATTGGCCAGTGGAAGGCTTTTCCGAGGGCAGAACAACAATCCTCTTTGGAGGCCAAGTCAAGGCTGATGTGATGAAAACTGTAAAAACAAACAAAAAAGGCACAATAGTATTTATAGTGGCACGATTATCTGCACATAAAATGACACTAGGTAAAACAAAGAAGAGCACCGACTGGATATTATTAGGCAGTCTTCAAATAACCAAATTCTTTGAAACACCGTGAGATCGGTTACAACGACGAGTATCATGGCCTAGACGACGGCCTACAGGAGAGACTGGGAATGGGGGAAGAAGTTCTTCGGAGAGGGAGGGGCACCATCCTTCGGGCGCCTGAAATGGGTGGAATTGGATGAGAAAAAGATAGATATTTGGGAAATTAAAAGCCGCTTTTGGCAATCAAAGGCCGCTTGGCCGCTTTTCGCAACCGCAGGCCGCTTTTCGCAGCCAAAGGCCGCTTGGCCGGCTCTTAGCAGGGATGCAAATATCCAGAGCCGGCCCTGGGCGAGAAATTAAATTATTTGATTTTTTTTAATTAAAAAAAATATAGCGGTCCTATCGATCCACAAAATTTCATTATAGCGGCCCAATTTGAAAAATAAAAAAAATAATTTTTTTAAATTATATTATATTTCATTTTTTTTTTTAAACTTTTTTTTCCGACATTTTCCTTTAAAAAAAAAACTAAAATAATACAAAAAACAAATTAAATTAAAAATTGCATTTTATTATACTAAATATTTGTAACTGTTTTTTTTTCTAAAAATTTCGACACTTTCACTTTCAAAAAAAAAATGCAAAAAAATTTAATTTAAAAAATAAATTAAAAATTGCATTTTATTGTATTAAATATTTGTAGTATTTTTTTTATTTTCGACACTTTCAGTAATTTTTTTTCTTTTCCTTACCCTGTATTTTCTCTTTTTCTCTCCATCTCGAAAATTTAAAAAAAAACCAAAACATTACAAATATTTAATATAATAAAAACGAAACTTAATATTTTAATAAATTTAAACTATTTTTTTGTTAATATTTTTGAAAGTGAAAGTGTTAATTTTTTAAAACCAACCAAAAACTTACGAAAATGAAATATAATAAAAAAAATTTTATTTTCAACTTTTTATGAACCGCTATAATTTTCAAGGACCGCTGATCCAGGATAGAGCCTTTTTTTGTTAATAAAAAGTCTCTTTTGGCAACCATAGGTTTGGCAATTAAAGCCGCTTTTGGCAACCAAAGGCCGCTCAACCTGCTTTATGGCAATGGTCAGTTCTTCTGACTACCGTACTCCCACGAACCTCTTCTGTTTTTTATCCTTGTAGACGGGTGTTCCCTGGGCCCTAGGTCCCTTCAGAAAGTCCTCTCTCGTCGGCGTCTTGGTGTCCAATCCGGCCTCCTTCTCTCCGTCGCTCTCCTCACCGTCGCTGATGAATTTCTTCACCCTGGGCGAGTCGTAGATGCCCTTAAAATAACGGAATTTATAAAACTTAAGGATCAAAATTACCGTTTTATTCATATCCTTGTACAGCTGGATCGTATTCCTCCGTTGCTGGCTCACCTTTTCGTAGTCGTAAAAGAGGTGCCCTAAAAAGAGAATTACCTCGAAATAAAGGGAAAAATTACCGTTCTCGTTCTGGCAGAGGGAGGCGTTCACACAGCTGCAGGGGAAGAAGCGGCCATCGGCCTCCCGCCGATCGACCTGGCAGGGGATGCCAGACAGATGGCACTCGCAGGTGGCGGGAAGACACACGCCTCCAGCGCAGGAACAACCACACTCCTTGCGAGACTGGCGGACCAGGTAGATTTCCGTCTTCTGCTGGAAACGAGGGAATTAGAGAGAAGAGCCTGATGTTTTCGAAAGCGGCATGAGCCTGCCGAAAGCGGAGTTTCCAAAGGCCGTTAAAAGGTCTCTATCCTGGATTAGCGGTCCTTAAAAATCATAGCGGTACATAAACAATTTGAAAGTTAAAATTTTTTTTCTTATATTTCATTTTTGTAAGTTTTTGGTTTTTTTAAAAAAAATTAAATGTTCGATACGTTTACTTTCAAAAATTAAATTTTTTTTTAAAATTTTTTATATAATAAAATGCATTTAAAAATAAATTAAAAATTACATTTTATTATATTAAATAATTGTAATGTCTTTTTAAAATTTTCGGCACTTTCAGTAGATTTTTTTCTTTTTCTTACCCTGTTTTTTCTCTCTTTCTCTTTTATTACCCTGTTTTTTTTTATCTCGAAAACTAAAAAAAACCAAAACATTAAAAATAATTAATAGAATAAACATTAAACTTAATATTTTTTTTAAAATTTAAATTATTTTTTTTGTTTATTTTTTTTTGAAAGTGAAAGGGGCAAAAAATTAAAACCAACCAAAAACTTATGAAAACGAAATATAATAAAAATATTTATTTTAATTTTCAACTTTTTTATGCTGAGCTTTTTTTCAGCTGGCTTAGAAAAAGGAATGCAGAAAAAAGCGGCTTTATGTTCTCGTAAGCAGATAAACGCGGAATACTCCTTTCTTTGCAGTAACACAAAATTCTCTACATTTTGAATTTTTTTTTAAAATTTTCACGGAATTTAAAAAAAAAATAAAATTAATTATTATATAAATGTGTTTTTATGGTATTTGAATTAAAAAAATTCCACAAAATCAATCATTTTGACTATTTCAACGCCTATCTTTTATATTTTTCATTCAAATACAATAAAAACACATTTATTGAATAATTAATTTTATTTTTTTAAAATTTCGGAAAATTTTTAAAAAATTCAAAATTTAAATAATTTCAAATTTTTTTTATTGGGTATCACGAAAGTTTGAAAATTCATCGTTATCAAAAGCGAAATAAAAAACCTTGTGGACGACCACTCCGTTCTGGTGCAGCAGCCTCTGTCGATCTTTGTGGTATACTTCGAAATCCACCTTCCTCACGAATCGATCGACGAATCCGGGATCCTCTCCCTCAGACAGATCCGACTCCTCCGGCTAAACCCAGTTTTTGTTAAAAAAAGATTCCCGCCAATAGAACCCACGTCATTCAATCCAATGGCGGGCTGGTGTGTCTTCAGAATCCTCATCTTCCTCTCCTTGAAATGCCTCTTCTCCATTCCTAAAATTCCCTTCATTAGCACATAAAAGAGGGAAATACCGATGGCCACGTCGCCGTGGTCGGGGATTACGTGGAAGGCCTGAATTCGTCCAAAGTAGTAGATGTTCAGGTCGCTGAACTTGACGCGGCTGCCGTTCGTCCGCTTCGAACTTCCCGGAATCCTGAAAGAAAGAGAGGTAAAAATTATAGCGGTCCATAAAAAGTTGAAAATAAAATTTTTTTTGAAGAAAATGAAAAATCTACTGAATGTATCGAAAATTTTAAAAAGGACGTTATAAATATTTAATATAATAAAATGCTATTTTTAATTAAAAAAAATTAAATTAAAATTTTCTTTGAAAGTGAAAGTTTCCTTAACTTTAAAAAACCAAAAACTTACAAAAATGAAAAAAATTTTTTTTTTTAATTTTCGACTTTTTTATGGACCCCTATAATTTTTAAGGACCGCTAATCCAGGATATAGCCAAATTTTCATGAATGCCCGGCCCGTGAGAACCCTGGCAGTAGGATTTCCTTGAATTTCAAAAAGAAACTCACTTAAGGGAGCTCCTCGGAGGCACCCGTTGAAGGATACATTCGGTGGACGATGGTCCATCGGTGGTAATGTCCTCCTGAGAGCAGGGGACCACTTCCTGCGAGGAAGGGACCACCTCCTGCGAACAGGGGACAACCTCCTGAGGCTTCTGGGTCGGCTGGGAGCACTCCACCACTTCTTGGGAGAGGAAAATCTCCTGTGAGCAGGGGACCACGTCCTCATCGGAGAGGAGAACCACAGACGAGGGCTGACGCGCGGGGATCGGAATAATAGGTGGAGGAGGGTCCTGCGAGGACGGAACTACGTCATCGTTGGAGACATTCTGAAAATTAAGATTTATGATTTTAAAAAAAATTCTCTTTAAAAAACTTATATTTCTTAATTTTAGGGAAAGGGGAAAAAGAAGAAGAAAGTAACCGTGGGCCTTCCACTTTTTTAAACCAACCTCAGGCCGCTTTCCGCTTTTTCTGGCGACCTCAGGCCGCTTTCCGCTTTTTCTGGCGACCTCAGGCCGCTTCCGCTTTTTCTGGCGACCTCAAGCCGCTTCCGCTTTTTCTGGCGACCTCAGGCCGCTTCCGCTTTTTCTGGCGACCTCAGGCCGCTTCCGCTTTTCCTGGCGACCTCAGGCCGCTTTCCGCTTTTTCTGGCGACCTCAGGCCGCTTCCGTTTTTTCTGGCGACCTCAGGCCGCTTCCGTTTTTTCTGGCGACCTCAGGCCGCTTCCGTTTTTTCTGGCGACCTCAGGCCGCTTCCGCTTTTTCTGGCGACCTCAGGCCGCTTCCGCTTTTTCTGGAGACCTCAGGCCGCTTCCGCTTTTTCTGGTGACCTCAGGCCGCTTTCCGCTTTTTCTGGCGACCTCAGGCCGCTTCCGCTTTTTCTGGCGATTTTTCTGGCAACGTACCTGTTTTCTTGGCGATGGCAAAGACGCAGAGGACACGGTTCCAAGTCCCGACGATAAGACAGTCAGATTGTCCTCCTTAACAGCAGTCTCCACCACTTTGTCCTTCTTCAGCGGTGGAGGATCTTGAGAGGAGGGGACATCAGATGACTGGGCCACGGAGATCATATGAATGGGCGGGAGAGGTTCCTGCGAGGAGGGAACGACCTCATCCGAGAGATCCTGAAATCTAGGTTTTATGAAAAGGTTTTTGTTGTGGCCGTGGCCACACATCCTCACCCCTCATTAGCATAACATTATCATATGATTTGTCATGCTCTGATTGGTCCACGCGCCGCCCCGAAATGTATATAAGCTGGTCACAACAGTTTTTATAACTCAGAGTCAGAGGAAGGAAAAAAGAGAAGAAAACAAACCTTATCGATTTCTTCGAGTCGAGTTTCCGACGCGGAGACGTAGTCATCAGGGGAGTCCTGGGGAACGGTCGATTTCTGAAAAGAGCAAAGTTTAGGCGATGAAGTAGGTTGTGAAATTCGAAAAAATCGGCGATTAAATTATAGGGGTCCTTAAAAAAATTTGAAAATTAACAAATAAATTTACAAAAATAATTTTTTAATCTTTTTTATAATATTTCATTTGTAATATTTTGGTTTTAATTTTTTTTTTGAGACTTTCATTTTCAAAAAAAAATTTAATTTCAAAAATTAAATTAAAAATTGCATTTTATTATTGGAAAAATGCTAATTCGTGCCAAAATTATGATGTCGAAGTTAGAAATACTAACTTCGACATCATAATTTTGGCACAAATTTGAATTTTTCCAAGCACTAGGATTGGCAACAACTATATGTGTATTGTCTTTTTTCAAATTTTCGACACTTTCAGTAGATTTGTTTCCTTTTTTTACCCTGTATTTTCTATCTTTCTCTCTATCTCAAAAATTAAAAAAAACCAAAACATTTCAAATATTAAATATAATAAAATGCAATTTTTAATTAATTTTTTTTAGATCAAATCTTGGTATTTTATTAATTTTTTAGAAAGTGAGTGTCGAAAATTTTTAAAAAAACCAAAAATTTTAAAAAAATTTAAATTTATTTTTTTTTCATTTTCAACTTTTTTATGGACCGTTATATTCAAGGATCTCTATAATCGTATATGCCGCTATAATTTTTAATTTAAGGACCGGTAATCCAGGATATAGCCAAATTCTCGACCTTTTCCGGGAATTGACACCTTTGTTTCTGATAGCCACGTACCGTAGGAGAAACCGGCGGCAAAACGGTGGAAGACGTAGTTCCATCTCTCGACGAGGTGGTGAGTAAATCGTCTTCCGAAACGACTGGTTCCACTTTGTCGTCCTTCTGCAACGGAAGAGGATCGTGCGAGGAGGCAACGACCTCATCGTCAGTGAGATTCTGAAATTTACGCTTTGTTCAAATCCGGTTTTGTGTTTTTCAGGGAACGGAAAAAGGGAGAAAACAAACTGTATCGACTGCTTCGAGGGGAGTTTCCGAAGCGGAGACGTAGTCATCAGGGGATTCCTGGAGAACGCCCGATTTCTGAAAAAAGCAAAGTTTAGGGGATGAAGTTTGTTGTGAAATTCGATTAAAAGCCGCTTTTTGGCAACCAAAGGCCGCTGATCTGCTTTTTTGCCGTTAAAATCAGCTGGGTCTGTGTTTTTTTGGCAACTAAAAGCCGAGTTTTTTGATAGGTACGTACCTTAGGCGAGACCGAAAAATCGGAACCCGATTCAGCAGAAAGAAAGATATCATTGTCATCTTCCTTCTCCTTCATGGAATCCTGCGGATTCAGGGCGATGTTGTTGTTCCCGATGGAAGATTCCAAGGAATTGAACTCTGTGACGGGGTATCTCTGAAAAGAACAAAGTTTAGGTGGTGAAAAAAGCGGAAAGCGGCCTGAGGTCGCCAGAAAAAGCGGAAAGCGGCCTGAGGTTGCCAGAAAAAGCGGATAGCGGCCTGAGGTGGCCAGAAAAGCGGAAAGCAGCCTGAGGTCGCCAGAATAAGCGGAAAGCGGCCTGAGGTCGCGAGAAAAAGCGGAAAGCGGCCTGAGGTCGCGAGAAAAAGCGGAAAGCGGCCTGAGGTTGCCAGAAAAAGCGGATAGCGGCCTGAGGTGGCCAGAAAAAGCTGAAAGCGGCCTGAGGTCGCCAGAAAAAGCGGAAAGCGGCCTGGGGTCGCCAAAAAAGCGGAAAGCGGGCTGAGGTTGAAAAAGCACCTGGCCTCTTTCTGTACCCAGTTTTGATAGCCACGTACCGTAGACGAATGGCTAGAAGTAGTTCCAGGCCCCGAAGAGAAAGTAGACACTTTCTCTTCCGAGACGACCGGTTCAGCCACCTCCTTCCTCTCCTGCTGCTTGACCAAACTGTTCATAGACACGCTCTAAAAACAAATTAACTTTCTTCTTTCTCTCGAAATTCCTCTAACCTGTTTCAGCTTCCGATTATCCCCCAGACGGTCCAGCGCTCCGGAGGACGCCGATCTCATGAATCGTTCCTAAATAAATTGAATTAATTTGAAGAAAGGACATTTAAAAAAAAAATTCAAACCCTAGATCTGGCCCTTTCGGGAGTCTCGCGCAGAATTCGAGAAGAGGGGATGGTGGTGGCCTGAAAAGGAAATAAATAAACTTAATATTAAACAGAATAAATGGGATTCCAATATTCCAATGAGGGAGAAAACAAACCTGTCGCTCCACGCTCCGGCCTCTCTCCTTTTTAGATGGGGACCGAGAAATGAGGTCCTTGGCTCCTTCACGAACCTGGAAACAGAAGTTTAAGAATAATAATAGAAAATAAATTAAGAAGTTAGACACAGAAAATGGAGATTTTTCCATAAAATTCCATTAAAAAGTGTTTTTTTGCGTTAAAAACGTGATTTTTCCTCCCGAAAAGAATTATAATAGTTTTCGTTTGAACTAGTTTAGTGAGCAAAGAAGGGTCTAGAAGTCCTTCAAAAAAAAGTTCGGTCGTGTGTAGCACGAATTTATAAGAAAACGGTCAATGGATCGATACCAGCCGAAGCTGGATAAGAATAAAGCCGCCATTAATGACGCCAAGGCGGCCTTTTGTTGTCAAAAAAGGCTTGAATTATTTTTAAAAAGCAGGTCAAGCGGCCTATGGTTGCTAAAATCGGCCTTTAATTGCCAAAAAAGCAGGTCAAGCGGCCTTTGTTTACCAAAAAGCGGCTTTCAATTGACAAAAGCGGTATTTCATTGCCAATCAGCGGTTTAAGCGGCCTATGGTTGCCAAAAGCGGCATTTAATTGCAAAAAGCAAGTAAAGCGGCCTTTAATTCTAAAAACAAGTAGGGAAAGCGGTCTTTGGTTGCCAAAAAGCGGCTTTTATTTGCCAAAAGCGGGTCAATCGGCCTTTGGTTGCCAAAAAGCGGCTTTTATTTGCCAAAAGCGGGTCAATCGGCCTTTGGCTGCCAAAAAGCGGCATTTAATTGCAAAAAGCAGGCTAAGCGGCCTTTGGTTGCCAAAAAGCGGCTTTTAATTCTAAAAAAAAGTAAGGAAAGCGGTCTTTGATTACCAAAAAGCGGTTTTTAATTGCAAAAAGCGGCTTTAAATTGCAAAAAAAGCAGGCTAAGCGGCCTTTGGTTGCCAAAAAGCGGTCATTCGTTGTCAGAAAACGGCTAAAAGGCTTTTAATTGTCAAACTTTTAATTTTCAACTTACATCGATGAGGGATCCAGTGCTGTTGCTCCTATGTCTCCTCAGAGGCGAATCTCTGCTCAAAACGCGTCTCTCCGTCGCCTCTCCATCTGCTTTCATCTTCTGAATGCTCTTCTTCACAGGCGACGTGAAGAGGCCCTCCTCCGATGTTGACTGGATCTAAAGTCACCACTTAGATTACACCAGATTAGAATATAAGAACCTGATCGTCAATCTCCACGGGTCGCCGGGGTCCCAGAACTGAAGTGGACATTCCGGAAGGGCGGAGAGCCCTCTTGGCGGCGTCTCCAGCGGCGGGGATCCTCACGGGTGTCTGAAAATGACAAATTTTGAAGGAATTGTAATCTTAAATTAAAATTTTCGGCTCTATCCTGGATTAGCGGTCCTTGAAAAATATGGCGGTCCATAGAAAAAGTTGAAAATTTAAAAAAAAAACTTGGCACTTTCATTCAAAAAAATAACCAAAAAAATAATTTAAATTTTTAAAAAATATTAAGTTTCATTTTATATTATATTAAATATTTGTAGTTTTGGTTCTTTTTAAATTTTCGAGATAGAGAGAAAGAGAGAAAAAACAGTGTAAGAAAAAGAAAAAATCTACTGAAAGTGTCGAAAATTTAAAAAAAGACATTACAAATATTTAATATAATAAAATGGAATTTTTAATTTATTTTATTTGAATTTTTTTGTATTTTTTTAAATTTGAAAGTGAAAGTGTACACATTTTTTAAAAAAACTTACAAAAATATTTTTTTTAAATTTTCAACTTTTTAATGGACCGCTAATCCAGGATAGAGCCAAATTTTCAACCGAGAAGAAGAAATAAAACTGACGGAAACGAGGTCCGGCTGTTTCCTCAGCTGAACGCAACTGCGAGAAGAGCTGAGAGGAGATGGGCGGTTGAAAGCCACCGGAGGGAGAAGGACGTCGGTTTCCTGAAATCAGAATGAAGAAGAATATGCCCCGTTTTGCAGAGGAGAAACACAAAGGGTTAGGTGCAACATGCTAATTAAAGGACATGCATCCAGAATGGGAGAGAGAGGCGCTGTAGGCGAAGACCTCGGCAATCCGTCGATCCACCGCTGAAAAGGAGGGGGTGAGGACATGCAGTGGGATTAGGTAAGCAGGGTTTAAAGGACCTCCTTTTTCTGGCGACCTCAGGCCGCTTCCGCTTTTTCTGGCGACCACAGGCCGCTTTCCGCTTTTTTCTGGTGACCTTAGGCCGCTTTCCGCTTTTTTTGCGACCTCAGGCCGCTTTCCGCTTTTTCTGTCAGCATCAGGCCGCTTTACGCTTTTTATGGCGACCTCAGGCCACTTTCCGCTTTTTAGAGTGACCTCAGGCCGCTTCCGCTTTTTTTGGCGACCTCAGGCCGCTTCTACTGTTAGACAAGACAGAACCACATTCGAATATTAGGTGAAATAAAGGTGTGAAAACATGCACAAGCCGTGAAAGTGTTTAAAATACGTGAAATGTAAAAAAAAACTTTTAAAAGAAACCTTTCTATTCTTGAAAACCGCTCCAGGGTGAGGGGAGGAAGTGTTGTGGCGTTTTTGCATATCGCGCTTCTCCGGGGTGAATGTGGTGGCCATGCCATTGCTGGTACCAGTTGGCGGAGGAAGACAGGCCTTTCTGAGGTCCATAACCGGCTGAATTGAAAATTAGAATTTTAAGGGGAAGTGGGAAAATACCTTTTCTCGTTTGAGCGGCTGACGGCCGAGCTTGGGACGGGCCTTGTCCGGAGAGAAATCAGGAATACTGTAGGGATCGTCCTGAAAATAAAATGATTAACTTAAATTTTAAGAAATAGATTGTTTAAATCATTTAAAAGAATTCTTTTAAAAAAATTTGATTAATAATTGTTTTATCGATTGGCCAAAATCAAATTTTAAAATAATAAAATAAAAACAAATTTCTTTTTTAAAAATCTAAATTTCAAGCTTACTTCAGTTAATCAAAATAAATATTAAATATAAAAAAGTAATTTTAATGTAGAAAAATGTAAAAAAGGTTTTTTTTTTAAAATTCGCTTATTTTTAAGGCAATTTTTACCTTAAAATGTTGAGGTAATAAAAACTGGGCAAAAATTGAAATTAATTATTAAAATATTCAATTAAATATATTGAAGGAAAAAGGACAAATTAAAAATTGGAATTGTTTTTAATTTTTAATAATAATGTTTTAACTTTAATTTAAAAAATAATATTTAAATGAATTAGGGAATCCATTGTGAAATTGGGAATATACGGCTAAATGCTAATAAACCAAGGCCACGCGGTTCGCGTACCGTTTCCCACCGAAATTTGTAAATTAATAAAATAAAGATTCTATAATAATTAAAAATATTAAATTAACGTTAAATTAATTTAAAGTTATACAAACAAATGCACCGCCCGGGATCGAACCCTGGTCGTGTGGTTGGAGAATTTTTGAACTATTTTTGTTTAAAATTTTAGAAAAATCGTAAAACTCACCAGTTTTGGACTATCCACGATAAGGTTCTGCTTGTAAATCGGTACATAGTTCTAAAAAAAGAATTTAAAAATTTAAAAAAATTAAACAAACGGGGTCTTTCCTAGCTTCCATTGTAGCCAGACTCTTGGAGACGATGTCGTAGTGGGACTGGGCGACGAGTCGACGGAATTCTTCGTTCTGAATAATAGGAATATATTAAAGTAAGAATTTTAAAAGTAAAAACTATCTTTATTATTATAAAATCATTTTTTAATTAAAAAAAACCAACCTTGAGGGAGGAACCGGCATTTGGGAGACTGTCCAACTTCCTGACCTTCTTCTTCGTTTTGGCGACGGAGGAGAGGGCGACTTTGGTCTAAAATTAAGGTTTTTTCTCTAAATATAAGGTTATTTTTCTAAAAATTAAGGTTTTTTAATTGAAAAGGGTTAGAAAAAGAGGAAAACTCACGGAAATATCGGTATCACTGGCGGAGGAATCGCTGGCCAGGCGGCGTTTCTTAGGAGGCTCGGCGGCAGACGGAGGGTCTCCAGGAGGCGGCATTGTGCGATCTGAATATAGAGGTAAACACTGTAATTCAATAAAATAGTTACTCTAACTTACTAAAATAAATACTAAAACAAGCTTTAAATTCAAAATGTAACGACTGGGATCGAACCCTGACCATTTGGATCCGTCCCGATTGGTTTCTTTTCTTTAAACTAGGCCATATACATCTAGTCACATTATATTTCAACGTGAATATTTCATGTTAATCAATAGTTCAACATAAATTAAAAGAAACAATCAAAAATCGGAATCTTGAATAACAGAATTCAGGAAATTTCAAAATCCCGCGCTTCCGCTTTGACGCGCAACTGCGTATAAATAAATGGTACCGTATGGTTTAATTAGCCAGAACGCAAAAAATCGTACGGCAGGTAGGCCAACAAATTAGTAACATGGCGTTTTGACACAGAACAGTAAGAAAAGTATGTGTTTTCAAGGATCAATAGATTAAAAAATGTAATTAAAAACAATAATTTTTACTCGAAACTATTTATTTGAGAGGTTTCGAACATACTTCTCGATCAAGACTCCACATGGAATCGAGGCTCATATGATAATGGTTCCATCTCGGATGTCTTAACGATTCCCTTCCGTTGTCATCACTTCTGAAGATCTAGTTTGTTTTGGATCTCTCTCTCTCTCTCTGATTCAGGTAGCTGTATCCTCTCAATCTAATTTCGCGAAAGAAGATTTTAGACACATGATGGATCCGTCGTCTCGAACTTGATTTGATGCCGTACTAGATTTGACATTCTTTCATATTATCTTTGTGGGTGGCAATCCCGGTGGCACAGACTGGGCCTCGGTAGTAGTAGGGAAAAAGACAAGGCGGGAATCGCAGTTTGAAGACTCTGGAAATAGGCTTTGTACCTTTGAGAAAGGCGAGAGAGAGAGAGAGAGAGAGAAACTCCCTGTAGTGGTCCTTTCCTGACTGTCCATTTCACTCTTCACCAACCGATCGGGGAACAGCTTGGAGATCAAAATTTAAAAAAAATTTGTTTTGGAAAGTAATTTTATAAAAGAAAGTTTTTTTTTGTTTTTAGAACCCTTTTGATTTCAAAAAGGTATTTAGAAAACATTCATCGTCAGCTAGGTAAAACTTCGCCAAAATTGACCAAAAAAGATAAGCATTTAAGGAAAAATGTTCAAAAAAAAGATTTTGTCGTTTTTCACTTATTACGGTTAAAAAAATATCTAAAATTGTGTTTTTGAGCCAAATATAGGTTTTTCACCAATTTTTAATTTTTAGAAAATTTATAACGTGTTTGTAAAAAAAAAGCATTTTCAGTGGTCAAAAACCTACCCAACTTTTGTGATTATGACGGTCTGAGGGAGCAAGTTTACGAAAGAACCAAGCACTATCCCACAAAAGTCAGGATTCTCTTCCGCCATTCCTGTGGTAATTTAAATTTTTTTAATCAATAAATCCATATTTTCAGAGAACGAGTGCCATTTGTATGACGAGATTAAAACAAAGCAATGTAAGATTTTTCGAGGAGATCTGGGTGGTCTCTATAAAGCGTCTTCTTCTGATCCAATCGATCAAATTGAGGAGATCAAAGGAAGATTATTGATTGGTAGAAGTTTCATAGGACACTTGGATCTGAACAAACTGAAGAAAGTGACCTACCATGGAGAAGGTAGTTCAAATGGACAATTGGGTTACTGTAATTGAGGATTTTTGGTTTTTAAATGCCGCACACGTTTTTTTTACTAATTTTGTAATCTTTTACATTTTAAATTTAAAAATTGTAAAATGAAAATAAAATTGTGAAGAATCAAAAGAATCAGTTAGTTGTTTTTCCAAAATGAAAAAAACTGTTTTTAGCCTCTTTTTGCCGTGAATAAAAAACTGAATAAAATAGTATGATTATTTTTTAATGTATATTTACAAGTAAAATAAATTTTAAATGTCTTTGATTTACAATTTTTAAAAAAACGAAAACGTGCAAAGAAAGAAACGAAAACGTGCAATCTTTAAAAAGATCTTTCCAGAGATTAGATTTAAAATTTTCAGAAGTTGCGCACCAGTTGCATAAAAGTGTGCGGCAAACGGCAGCTGGCCAAGTCCCTTCAAATAGACTGTTTTTTTCTCTATTTCCCTAAAACAATTTAAATTTAAATTTTAAAAAAAAACTTTAAAAAATGTTTAAAAAAAAATAAAAATCATTTTAGGACCTGCCATCCTGATAGAAGACAACGATCTTCTGGAATCAATCGATCTGGAAACAGTCATCTCAGGAAAAGAACCAGCTATCCAAAGGACCTGCCATCCTGATAGAAGACAACGATCTTCTGGAATCAATCAATCTGGAAACAGTCATCTCAGGAAAAGAACCAGCTATCCAAATCTGGAACAATAATGGCCTAAAATCGATCGATTTATTCAGTCTGAGTACGATAGTTTCAGCCGCAGAGCACAAGATTGTCATAGCCAGGAATGGAGACTACCTAATGCCCCAGAGGCACTGGAAACCGTAAGTTTAAAGGTCTAGACAGTTTAAATTACTGTAGTTTAGGCTTATGAAAAGGACCAACTTTGATCTAAGGAGAGACACCATTATCTACATAAAACAGAAGGCTATGTCATCTTCCAGGGCTTCACAAGCTCCCCCCAGTCCTTCTCTTTCTATTGAAAATCACTGGTTCAATGGATACAATTTCTGTAAAATCCAGTTTTTAAATTTTTAAATTTTAAATTCAGGATTCAGTCTAATTCTGATTTCTAGTATTGTAATCTGTGGAGTCATCGCTCACTATGCGATTAAGGATATAAAAGAGACGATTAAGAAAAGGATAAAAGATGAGGAGAAGGTTAGGAGAATCCGGAAAGATCTACAATTGGAGGGAGATGAAGAGGCACGACAAGAAGAGGAAGAAACGGATGATTCTGATTAATAAAAGTGTTATAATTGAATACCGTTTGTTCAAACAAAGAGTTGTGGCGGCGGCCCTTTAAAAATTCAAAGGTACACCGCAGGGTACTGTAGCGCTGGGGCAGATTACTGCTAGGCGCCTGCCAATACCAAATAGAACAGGGAAAAGATCGAAATGAGGGAATCAACAATTGCGATGGTATATAATCCACCCAAAGAAAGTTCAGGTGGTTCTGTGACGTAAAAAGCGGCCTGAGGATGCCATCTGCGGTGAAAAGCGGCCTGAGGTTGCCATCTGCGGAAAAGCGGCCTTAGGCTGCCATCTGTGGTTAAAAGCGGCCTGAGGCTGCCATCTGTGTTAAAATGCGACATTGCTATATGCGGCGAAAGCGGCCTGAGGCTGCTAGCTGCGGTAAAAAGCGGCCTGAGGCTGCCATCTATGGTGAAAAGCGGCCTGCGGCTGCCATCTGCGGTAAAAAGCGGCCTCAGGCTGCCATCTGTGGAAAAAGCGGCCTCAGGCTGCCATATGTGGTAGAAAGCGGCCTGAGGCTGCCATCTATGGTGAAAAGCGGCTTGCGGCTGGCATCTGCGGTAAAAAGCGGCCTCAGGCTGCCATCTGTGGAAAAAGCGGCCTCAGGCTGCCATATGTGGTAGAAAGCGGCCTGAGGCTGCCATCTGCGGTAAAAAGCGGCCTTAGGCTACCATCTGTTGGAAAAAGCGGCCTTTCTCCACCGAGGTATAGATCATAGATCAAAAGAGCAACTATTTATGTGTCCAATGCAGTAAAGACCTTGGTCATCTTTCGCAAAATTTGTAAATATTGAATGACTGACATTTTAAGGTTTTATTTTAAGGTGATATTTGCAGTTTTTAACAGAAAAGTGAGGCGTCTTTTGCAACATTTGCATAAATGACGTCTTAACTGTCACTTTGGAAAGATCGGCGTATCGAGAAAAAATGTGACCACAAACCAAAATTGTTGCCCTTGTATTTGGAAACATTTTCCCTTTAGGGTTAAATTTTAAGGTCAAAATTCCGGTAATTTATGAAAAAGCAACACTGTGACATAGAGAAAATCGAATCCAATGGATTTTTGACAATCTTGGCAAAAACATGTAATTGACCTAAAAGCACTATTCTGAGAGTATTAGGTCAATATCACCCAGGTTACGGTAGGGACACTCAAAGTGGTCAAAAATGGCATTCTATGCGGCAATCGATTCAGAAGGCCAGCTGTACAATGTAATCTGTTTACAGAGACCAGAAATAACTGAGGGAGCTGGGACTTTTTTGAAAACGTAAAGTTGTAATTTTTAATATGATCATTAATGTATAGGAAATGTCACCATTGAAATGGTTGAAAACAGCGTCATTCATAGAAAACTGCCGAAACCAAATAACAAACGAATGATCTCATTGAAAAGTTTAAATACAGTTAGTACAGTTAGTACAATGACTTTATTATCTTTAAAAACAGATTTTTTTTGACAATTTGACGAAGGAGTCTTCTTGAGAAGGGAGTGATTGAGGGTATTTATCGTCCCCATCCCCAGCCTCCTGAAATAAAATTTTAACAATTTTTTATTATCGAAACCTACCGTGGTGCCCTCCTCCCCATCCTCCGTAGCCGCCACCCCAACCTCCATGGCCCCAGCCTCCATAGCCTCCCCAGCCGTGGTCACGTTTGTGGCGATTTCTGAAAAGTAGCATTTTAAAGTTCACAAAGCCTGCTTTCAAAATTAATTTAAAATTAACAAAATGGTTTTATTCAACTTGTCAAAATAAAACTGATTTTTTTAAATTGATTTTTTTACTATATATTAATTTATAATAATTATAAAACCACTTTGTGGACAAAACAAGCCGAACCAAAGAAATTGTAGAATTAAAATAGAAGGACCTCGTAAAATTGATTTTTCAAAGTCTCTTTACAATTATTTCATGAAATTGATATCGTTTCGACGATTCTGAAACATACCCCTTTTATATGATTTGGACTGCAAAAGATGCGCGTTTACACGGCCTTTTTACGCGTTTGCCGCACGGAAACACGGCTAGAGTGGGCGAGAGAGTGTGGTAAATGGGGAAACGCAGAGTTGGCGGCAATTCAAACGGTAATTTCCCAAAATTTCAAGCGCTCCTAAATCGGTTCATTTTTAAGCAAAATGGGTAAAAGAGGTATTTTTCGGAATCCTGGGAATGAGATCTAGGCTTTTATCGCAAAATCAGAAAAAATATTTTTACGCGGTGCTTCCCCTTTAAAAGGAACAAATCGGGCCGAACTAAAGACTTTCTAGAGTTAAATATTACAAAAATCAGCTTTTTTTTAATATTTCACAATTGAATTTAACTTACAAAACTTCTCCATCTGTCGAAAGAGGACCAATCCCTGTTTCCTCCAAAAGGGGTAGTGCCACATTTAGAGTCGTAAGGAGTAGAAGACAGAAAATAGAATAAAAATGAATTTCAGGTGAAACGAAAAGTTTAAATTTAATTTCTATTTCCAACCCCCTTTTAAAGGCCATTCGCCCTTATAGTTTCTGTGTTACCCTTTAAAAACTAGACATTTGGCAAATTGATAGTGAACCTGAGAAAGTTTACTGTTTTTGCGCAGAGACTACATCCAATTGGGGAACAACAGGCAAAAACAAGTTTCCCCACGTGCAGTTGAAAGGATCAGATGACTATTGTTTTCTGATTCATGGACAGGTATTCTGGAGAAGAAAAGAGTAAAACTGAAACTATATTGAAGTTTCAGAAGAGGGTGGGTCTCTCTCTCTCTCTTTCTCTCTTTCACTCTCTCTCTCTCGCTTTGTCTCTCTCTCTCCATCTCTCTCCATCTCTCTCTGTCTCTCTTTCTCTCACTTTCTCTCTTTCTGTCTCTCTCCTTCTCTCTCTCTTTTCTCTCTCTCTCTCTCTCTCATTCTCTCTTTCTCCCACTTTCTCTCTCTCTCTCTCTCTCTCTTTGCTTTCTCTTCTGAATCACTAGAGTACGGTAATACCTAATTCATTTTTTTTCAATGTTGGCATTGATACAGTAATCATGATGAATTCAGTTACAGTAAACTCTCTACCTACCCCCAAAGGTACAGTATTTTACAGGTCAACTACAGTACCACAACATTTACAGTAGAAAACAGTTTCAGAAGCTAGGTTGGTCACAGTGTCGAATAAAAAAAATTTGGACTGCAAAAGGGGCGCGTTTACACGGTCATTTTACGCGTTTGCCGCACGGAAACACGGCTAGAGTGGGCGAGAGAGTGTGGGAAATGGGGAGACGCAGAGTTGGCGGCAATTCAAATGACAATTTCACCAAAATTCAAGCGCTCCTAAAACGGTTAATTTTTAATCAAAATGGGTAAAAGAGGTATTTTTCGTAATCCTGGGATTGAGATCTAGGCTTTTATTGCAAAATTAGAAAAATTCGTGTGCCTCTGTGTCTGTTTGTGTTTATATATGTAAGTCTGTGTCAGTCTGTACATGTGTGTATGTACTAATTATGAACAAAAACAATGTATAATACATAGTTTATTATATCTTTTCACAAGATCATGTGCGTCGTTGAACTGACAGAGTTACTTTCCCCATCCCCAGCCTCCTGAAAAAATATTTTCAGTAAAGGTTGTAAGTTTATTTTAAAAAATTAAATTAAATTAAACTTTACAAAGTTTAGAACTTACCACGTCCTCCCCATCCTCCTCCGTATCCTCCTCTTCCTCCCCATCCTCCATATCCACGGTTCCATCCTCCGCCGTACATTCCTCGGCCGCCCCAGCCACCTCCCATTCCTCCACGGCCTCCCCAGCCCCACTGTCTTCTCTCACGAATATGACTGAAAATGACGATTTAAATTTAAAATTGAAATTTCAATTGAAATTTTCAGTATTTATTAAAAAAGAGTTTATAAACTTACGGAGCATCGGAATCGATGGCTTCTCCGTCATCATCTATGACTGGTACGGCTGAGACGAGGGTTCCAATGAGGAAGAGGCAGAAAAAGGCGAATAGTTTCATTTTTTAGCTGAAAAGGGAGATTTTATAATTATTTAAAGTTTCTTTTACAAGAAAAAGCAAGTTTTAAAGGACTGTAAAGTAGGGTTACGGTAGGTCTCGATTGAGTAGGTCAAAAGCAAAAATTAAGCGGCTTTTGGCTACTTGGCTGAGTATCTTATGTATTTTTATGGTGTTTAAATTGGTTTACACAGATTTTAAAACCTTAAAATGGCCATAGAAAAAATTTTAGGCAACTTGGGGAAAAATCAATTTTTGAAATTTTGCGCGCGCCGCGCCAGAGTGCAACTTTATTGAAAAATCGATTTTCAATGGTCGTGTGATTAATCATTCGATTCCAAAATAAATTTTGAAATAGTTTACTACACTTTTTTTAGTTAGTTTTTTTTGTTGCAATTTTTAAATCTATTTCCTGAATCGAAACAGTGGAGTGATGCGGCAAAACCAGAAAGCAAATTGGCGCAGAATACGCCTTGTTTATAAATTGGTTAATACATATTTTAAACCTTTAAATTACTTATATCAATGATTTTAGGTTATTTGAAAAAAATCGATTTTTGAAATTTTGCTGCGCGCCGTGCCAGAGTGCAATTTTATGAAAAAATCCATTGTAACCTGTGAAGTTGTATAATAATCAATTTCAAATTCCATTTCGAGTAGTTTAAAAAAATTAGTTTTAAATTTTAAAATTGTTTTCCTATATAAAAACAGTGGAGTGATGTGACAAACCCACAATTGCAAATTGTCACAGAATAGGCCATGTTTATAATGTTTATAAATGTAAGAAAAAGTAATGTAAATAATATAAACTGTAGAATCCCAGAATTCAAAAGCAGCTGAATCATTAAATCGAAATTTTGGCGCGCGCCGTGCCAGAGTGCAACTTTGTGGGAAAATTGTTTTTTGACGGTCATCTGATATATCATTATATTTCAAATTGCATTCTGAGTAGTTAAGTTAACTAAGTTTTCCACTTTAAAATTATTTCCTATGATGAAACGGTGGAGTGATGTGGCAAAACCAAAATGACAAATTGGCGTTTAATATGCCGTGTTTATAATGTTTATAAATGTAAGAAAAAGTAATGTAAATAGAAACTGTAGAATCCCAGAATTCAAAAGCAGCTGAATGATAAAATCGAAATTTTGGCGCGCGCCGCGCCAGACTGCAACTTTGTTGGAAAATGGTTTTAATGGTCCTTTTTAATAGTTCATTCAAATTCAAATCTCATAAGTTAACTGAGTTTCCACTTTTAAATGATTTCCTGTTTTGAAACAGTGGAGTGATGTGGCAAACATCACGATTGTAAAAAAAATTAAATGTAATAACGATAAATAGAGACTCTAGAATCAGAGAACTCAAAAGCAGTCGACTAATATAATCCCATTCCAATTCCCCCTTATATACCCATTCCAAGAGTGAATTCAGCGAGTAATTTGGGTAATTGACAAGAACGCCTGCTGATTCGCCAAAATCTATGACCTAGTTGCCCTGTTGACCGCGGCGGACTCCGAGGAACCTGTTAGGACCACCCGAGGGAGTGGGAATCGGGTGGAAAGGCGTCACTTCGCCGACTAATGACTCATTTCACGGTTGTTTTGATGAACAATTGGGACTAGACGAGACAAAGACAAAAGATCGACACCATTCGGAGAGCGAATGGTCGTGACGGTAGTTTGGTTGGGGAATCGGGTGCTAAAACTGAAATGACGAGTTTCAAGAGATCTTTGGCTCTGTTAGTTTTTGTCATTCTTGTTTCTGTGTGTGTGTCTGTGATTTAATGAAAATGCATTTAGTTTGAAAGGTTTCCATGTGTTTTTTAAAGCGGCCTTAGGTTTCTATTTGTTTTTATTTATTTTTAATTATATTATTTATTTTATTCAAAAAAATGGATTAAACATTTCCAAAATAAATTTAAATAAAACCTTAAAAAATTACAAAAGGGGACGTCACCACCCAAAATGTGAAGTCTCCTTTTGTATTTTTTGTATTTTTATTTAAATTTATTTAAGAACTGTGAAATCCTTTTTTGGATTGGCAAAAACTATGTTGCGAATTTGAATCATTGTTTCAAAATTCTAGGAGTCAAACACAAAAAAAAAACTTTAATTTTACAACGGTTTTTTATACAGACCGCGCCCTATTTCGAAAATAAAGTTTAATAAATTTTATTGCTAAAAAAAATAAATTAAAAAAATTTTTTAATTTAAAAAGACAAATTAAAATTAAAATTTTAAAATTATAAGAAAAATTTAAATTCAAAAAAATATTTTAATAAATAAAATTTTTAAAATTAAAAAAATTAAATTTTAAAATTTTAAAAAGCATATGGAAGCCAAGGCCGCATTTATATAGCAGATGGAAACCTTTCAATATAAATGATTTTTTTTCCAAATTATCAAAAAATTAGGGGAGAACAAACAATTACAATTCAAATTTGACAAATTACAAAAGACAAATTTTTCGATTATGAATAATATTCCGGTTCCTCTTCAACTGAGTAAACCACTACAAAGTCGGTGTCACCGTCGATTCTAGCCTTTTTTTCCAAGCACACGTACTCAACTGCCGTTTCATAGTAGGGATTAAAATCGGCAGTGCTCTCTCTGAATTTTTGTTGTCAGCTCACAACTAAAACCAAACGCTCACACGCTTATGCTGAAGAATTTATAGTTTGGGATGATTTTGACGACACAAGCCTTCTCGGGAGATGCCGGGCGGAAGTTTCTGCGAATCTAAAGTACCTGGATTTTAAAACGAGATTCTTCAGTTTAAGAGGTTGTCTGTATAATATTGGAGAAGGCCCCTTAATACCTGGGACATGGAAAAAGTCAAACTTTTAGAAAACTTGTGTGTGTCCTCCCTATGACCCAAATATGTTATTCTGAAACTTTTGAGCCGAGGTCGAGTTACGGTAGGTGAAAGTGGAATACGGTAGTTTTTCAAACTTGACCAAAAGTTAAAAGTATATACATAAAACGATTCTAAGAAAAAATGTCAATTAGCACAAACTTGAATTCTCGACAGAAAACCAAGTTTTTGGCAAAAAAAAAACCCCTCAAAAATAGCACTTTTTCGCAGTTTTTTGGATTTTGCGAAAAACTTTTCCGTTACGGTAAACTGCTAACTATGTTTTTCTGTTTTTACAACCATTTTCGCATAAACTTCAAAATCACGAAAGTCGTTTCAAACTTAACCAAATTCACTTTGTCAAAAAAGGCTTTCTTAGTTAAACTTCATCTTTGCAATGTCTTGACAAAATTTTCAAGAAGGGTTTCCGTTTTCAAACGCAAATTTGACAAGGAAGGTAACACACTTTTAAAATGGTTTTATTAGAAGAGTTATGCAAAAATAGTTGAAGAAACAGAAAAACACAGCTAGAAGTTTACCGTAACGGAAATACTGCGAAAAAGTGCTGTTTTTTTTTTGGTTTTTTGCCAAAAACTTGGTTTTCTGTCGTGAATTAAAGTTTAAAGTTCCCATCGTTTTATGTATATACTTTTAACTTTTGATCAGGTTTGCAAAACTACCGTATTCCACTTTCACCTACCGTAACCCGGCGCAAACCCGAACGCGACCCAAACGTTTCAGAAAAACATTTTTGGGTCTTAGGGATGTCACACACAACTTTTCAGCCAATTCTAAAAGTTTGACTTTTCCATTTCCCAGGTCTGCTCCAATATAACAGATAGAGACTGCCTATTAAAGGGGAAGGACCGCGTAAAAATAATTTTTCTGATTTTGTGATAAAAGCCTAGATTTCATTCCCAGAAGTCCGAAAAATACCTCTTTTTCCCATTTTGGATCAAAATGAATCGATTTAGAGCGCTTGAAATTTGGGGAAATTACCATTTGAATTGCCGCCAACTCTGCGTCTCCCCATTTCCCCCACTCTCTCGCCCACTCTAGCCGTGTTTCCGTGCGGCAAACGCGTAAAACGGCCGTGTAATCGCGCCCCTTTTGCAGTCCAAATCATATAAAAGGGGTATGTTTCAGAATCGTGGAAACGACATCTATTCAATAAACAAATTGTAAAGGGACTTCGGAAAATCGATTTTACCAGGTCCTTTCCCTTTAACCTCTTTTTTATTAAATACAATCCCACAAAATAAGCATAGTTAGTCACTGATCTAAGATTTAAACTTTCGGATTGTAGAGCTTGGTGAACTTGATTGGCTGAGCATCGGTCGTCTGTGCAGAATCCTTCAAGCACACATATCCAAATGCCTGTCTCGTGTAGTCCTGTCCATCAACTCCTTGTCTGAAATAAGTTCTTAAAGGGGAAGGACCTCGTAAAATTGATTTTTCAAAGTCTCTTTACAATTAGTTGATTGAATAGATATCGTTTACACGAATCTGAAACATACCCCTTTTTAGATGATTTGGACTGCAAAAGGGGCGCGTTTACACGGCCGTTTTACGCGTTTGCCGCACGAAACACGGCCAGAGTGGGCGAGAGAGTGTGGGAAATGGGGAGACGCAGAGTTGGCGGCAATTCAAATGACAATTTCCCCAAATTTCAAGCGCTCCGAAATCGGTTCATTTCGATTCAAAATGGGTAAAAAAGGTATTTTTCGGACTTCTGGGAATGAAATCTAGGCGTTTATCACAAAATTAGAAAAATTATTTTTACGCGATCCATCCCGTTTAATTCTAAAATTTAAAAAAAACATACTGACATAACAAGTGAAGTTCCTGCTTTGGGCGTAACTGTGACAACACATTGGGCGTCAGGAGTGGCAGCTTTGAATGATCTGCGCACATGAAGATTTGATTGATTGATTGAAAAGAGGGCAAACTAGGTTGAAGGGATCGGAAATGTCGCAATTGTCTCGTGTGTACGAGCTTCCCCATATGGCAGTGCAGTGACCGCAAGGATCTGAAAATTTTCTCTCTATATCTCTCTCTCTCTCTCTCTCACTCTCTCTCTTTCTCTCTCTCTCTTTCTCTCTCTCTCTCTCTCTCTTTCTCTTTCTCTTTCTTTATTTCTTTTTTCTGCCTCTTTGACCCCCTCTTTGTCTCTCTTTATATCTTTCTCTACAAGACTTCGTCTCAGTAAAAGTCAAGTATAGCCAGCACAACTTTTAATGAAAACTCATTCGTGTTGCAGATGAAAGCAGGAATATTGAAAACTCAGGGTTTTTTAAAGTTACCAGGTTTATATGTAAAATTCTAAAAAAAAATTCGGAAACGAATATTTTTGTTTAAAAAATCCATTTTAATTTAAAAATTTGGCCAAAAACGCATAAAAACCAGAATTTTGCAATTTTTCGCTTTGTCAATTTAATGTTTCAGCCAAAACGGGGTCAATTTTTTCCCACTTTCGACGTATTGTTTATATCTAGTAGAATTTCGATATCATTTACCGTTAGAAAAAGTTGTCCATAAAATTAATACTCAAAGACAAAAATATGTCAAAATTGGGGGGAAAATGGCCCCGTTTTGGCTGAAGCATTACATTGACAAAGCGAAAAAAATTGCAAAAGTCGGGTTTTTCTGCGTTGTTATTAACCAAATTTTCACATTCAAGAGTATTTTTAATTTATTGTTTTAAGTAGAACCCGATGAATCTGGCTATTAGTTTATCTGGGTAACCTGGAGGGACCCTCCAGTTTTCGAAAAAAAATTCAAAATTTTTTTTTTAGGATTTTCACGATTCCTGCTTTCATCTGTATCACGAATGCTCACTTGCCCATCGATTCACCTTCGGGTACCACCGATAGGGTGGAGCTACGGCTGTACTCTGTCATCGGATTAGGGCATTGCGTTAGGCGAGTGTCCTTGAAGTACCCAATCTAAGGTCTAAACTAAGAGCCTGCCAATCGTGACCTTACCTTCGTTGTGACATTCTCATAAGATCGGGGTTTTCCATAGACACAGGTCCCTCCATCACTAAATTGTAATTTAACTACCCTCTTGATCTAAAATTACTCCTCCATGTGAAAGAAGCAGTAGGTGTCTTCCCAGCACGTTTGCAGGGAGCATGGAGAGCGCCTTGATGTTGGAACGGTGGGATCGTTAACGGGTATCCAATTGGTTTGTTTGAGGACAACAGATGTCTTAAAGTTAAAGTTTAGGTATCTAAGGTAAGTTACTTACGGAATAGGGGATGGCGGCTAGAAGCAGTAGGCAGGTGGCCATGCTCGCTGTTGGTAAGAATGGCACCTCGGTTGCTAGGTGGCTAATGGCCAAGAAGAGTTAGGGAGGAGCGGAGAACACCGAAAACCAAGCCATGTGTATAGTATTGGGGGTAGTTTGGACTTTCTCTCTCCCTTTCTCTTTCTTTTTCTCTCTCTCTCTTTCTCTCTCTCTCTCTCTCTCTTTCTCTCTCTCTTTCTCTTTCTCTCTCTTTCTCTCTTTCTCTCTTTCTCTCTCTCTCTCTCTCTCTCTCTTTCTCTCTTTCTCTCTCTCTCTCTCTCTCTCTCTCTCTCTCTCTCTCTCTCTCTCTCTCTCTCTCTCTCTCTCTCTTTCTCTCTCTCTCTCTCTCTCTCTCTCTCTCTCTCTCTTTCCTTTTCAAAGTAATTTTTAGGTAATTATTTAATTAATTTTTATTTCGCTCGCCGCGGCGTTGTTCTCTTTTTTTGGATTTCCACAAGTGTTCGATGACACAAGTGACAAGAGGAAGGACCTCGTAAAATTGATTTTCCAAAGTTTTCTTACAATTATTTCATTGAATAGATATAGTTTCCACGATTCTGAAGAATACCCCTTTTATATGATTTGGACTGCAAAAGGGGCGCGTTTACACGGCCGTTTTACGCGTTTGCCGCACGGAAACACGGCTAGAGTGGGCGAGAGAGTGTGGGAAATGGGGAGACGCAGAGTTGGCGGCAATTCAAGAAAATTTCCCAAAATTTCAAGCGCTCCTAAATCGATTAATTTTGATACAAAATGGGTAAAAGGGGTATTTTTCGGATTCCTAGGAATGAGATCTAGGCTTTTATCACAAAATCAGAAAAATTATTTTTACACGGTCCTTCCCCTTTAATTCAGGTTGGCTCTCTCTCCCTCTCGATTAGAGAGGGAGAAGGAGAGAGAGAGAGAGAGAGAGAGAGAGAGAGAGAGAAAGAGAGAGAAAGAGAGAGAGGGGGAGGGATGGAGAGAGATAAGAAGTCATTTCAGTGTATAACAATTCATTCGCTTTAACTTCTTTTCTTCTTCCCGTAGCCTCCTCTGACGTATCCTGTTTTGACCTGTCCCCTCCTTGGACACTCACAGTAACCAGTGTCCTTTCCGGGTGGTCCAGGAGGTCCTGGCTGAAATCGGTCTCATTTCTCTCTCTCTCTCTCTCTCTCTCTCTCTCAAACTCACCCTTCCCGCTTCCCCATCCACTCCATCGTCTCCCGGAAATCCATCGTGCCCCCTCATTCCCATCTGTCCGGGTGGTCCTGGTTGCGGGTACCCTCCAGCCATTCCTGGCATTCCGGGTGGTCCCGGATGTCCTGGCATTCCCTGAGGTCCTGGAGGATTGTACCCCTTGATTCCAGGCCTCCCAGGACTTCCATTGGGCCCTGCCTGACCTGGGTGACCCTCAGGCCCTGAATCTCCCTGCTCTCCTCGTTCCCCTCTTTCTCCTCTAGCTCCTGGGATTCCTGGTAGGCCTGGCACTCCGTCATCTCCTTGCATTCCGGGTGGTCCGGAAGGTCCCTCCTCACCCGGTGGTCCTTCAGGGCACTGAATACAACCAGGCCTTTCTTGAGTGACGTATTCCGTAACGCCATTGGCTCCAGGCTGGCCAGGAATACCATCGTTTCCGGGTTCCCCACGCTCGCCCATCCTTCCGGGTGGTCCTCTAGGGCCAGGTGGGCAGACGAAAACAGGGGGAGGGGCTGAACTCACACTTATAAAAGGCATAAGTGATTAAAACGAATACTAAAAGCGTGCTGGGCTCCCCGCGGCTTATAAGCGGGTGCCGCCCGCTTGGTCGCGGCGGTCCTGTGGTGTAGCGGTTAGCACTCAGGACTCTGAATCAAATCTCCCCGGGACCTATCTTTTTTGCTTGTTTTGTTTAACTCAAAAATCGATATAAAAACGAATTTGGGACTACTTTTATTTTTTTTCTATTTTTCTGGCTTTTGGCTCACCTCCGCCTACTTCAACATAAGGAGCTGGGGCCTGGACATAAGTACCGCCGTAGTTTCCACGTTTCACGCTGGTTCTCTTCTCTCTCATTCGCAATTCAGGATCGGATCTCATCGTTTTCCAAGCCTGATCGGCATAAATCTTAATTTTTCTACAGTAACCATAAAAAAGTACCGTACCTTGAATTCCGCTAGTTCTTCTTGAATCGACGCCTCAAAACTGGAAATGTCGTGAATCATCAGAAGGACAGAGATGATTGTTAGGAGAACAGCGCCGGCTGTCAGGAAGCAGCCAACTGTCAGTAACTTTGTCGCCATGGCGGAAGGAGGCTGTCAGCAGATAGTTGCTGCCAGCCGCTTCTCCTTTTATATCCAGCTATGTCTGGACTCTCTCCATTTCACCCACTCTCTCGGCTGTCTATTATTGCTGCCAGCTGAGGAGACAAAACAGTTTTCACTCCCACCGAAACCGGGCATCAGTCAGTCTAATGACTCTCGAGAGAAAGAGACAAAGGAGAGAGTTTTCTAGGCGAATTGTGGTCGAAATGGGCAGAAATGGGTAAATTTACGACTAATAATAAAATTAATATTGAAAAATCTGAGCGGAATTGTATTTCCATGACCAAGATTCAGTTTGCCATACGAAGCAAAAAAGAAAGGTTCCGGGGAGATTTGAACTCCCGTCGCAGGATTCAGAGTCCTGAGTGCTAACCGCTACACCACGGGACCGGCGGCAACCAAGGGGCGGCAGACGCTTATAAGTCGGCCGCGGGATGTTTAAACGCGCGTGATTACATACTTCCACCCTCTAGGAATCAGTTTAACACTTCGGCTCATTAAAATTCGGGCATACCGTTGTCATGGATTTGGACTAGGTCTCCGAATTTGCTCTAAAGTGGTATATAACCTTCATATAACCTGAAAACCTTATTGTGAAAGTTTCAGCTCGTTATCGTATTTTGACCAGGGTTACGGTTTTTCAAAATTTTAAACCCCAATTTTTCAAAAAATTTATATTATCAAAGTCATATACATTTAAATGTGGAAAAGTTTATGGGTACAACGACTAATATAATGAAAACTTATTCTGGTCGTAGACGAAACCACAAACCTCAAAAAACCACGTGAAACATGGTTTTTTGAGGTTTTCAACCCTTCAACCCCGAAACCAAAAAAAGTTACCATTCTTATCGAATTCTACGTGAAATTACGCGACCATTCAGTGCCTAAAATCAAAAATTAAATACGACCATAATCCTAAATTTTTAATTGAAACGGAAAAATAGACCAAAAAACGCACGCATTTCGCTTTGTCACTTCAATGTTTATGTCAAAACGGGGTCATTTTTGTCTAAAATTTGATTTTTATATATTTACAGGTATGCGAAGTTGCCCATACAACAAATACTGAGAAACCAAAGTATTTCAAAATTGGGGGAAAATGACCCCGTTTTGGCGGAAACATTGAAGTGACAAAGCAAAAAAAATTTTTTTTAATCGCGTTTTTGGGCGTTTTTTCGCCTATTTTTTATGGTCGTATTTAATTTTTGAATTTAGGCACTGAATGGACGCGTAATTTCACGTAGAATTCGATAAAAATGGTAACTTTTTTTGGTTTCGAGGGTGAAGGGTTGAAAACCTCACAAACATGATTTTTTGAGGTTTGTGGTTTCGTCTACGACCAGAATAAGTTTTCATTATATTTGTCGTTGTGGCCATAAAATTTCCAACATTTTAATATATACGACTTTGAAAATACGAATTTTTTGAAAATGCAGAATTTTGACCTACCGTAACCCGGTTAAAAAAATCGATATTGAGCTGAAACTCGCGGAATAAGGTTTTTAGGTCATACGAAGGTTATATACCACTTTAGAGCAAAATCGGAGACCTAGTCCAAATCCATGATAACCACGACGTTTTCGGAAAATTATGTAATTATTATTTATTAACGTTATTAACAACAGCATTTTGCATAAATCTTATACTCTTTGGGAAGGAAAGTACGGAAGGAGACGGAAAGAATCGAGGAATGATGCGATAACCGTACAAGGGAGATGAATGGGGAAAGCACTTGATCTCTTCTTCTGCGTCTAGTTCTTCTGGCTGGCCAGACGACGGAAGAGGAAGCGGACGACGACGGCCGCCTGCACGACGGTCAGCACAGCCAGGACGCCGAAGATGGCGACGAAGGGGGCCCTTCCCACGCACATCTGACCGGCGGGGGCGGCCAGGGCCACCTCCTCGGCCTCCTGACGGACGAGGTCCAAGACAGAAGAACGGGCAAGGGCCACGGGCTCCTGGACCAACTGCAGGGGGTCCACGACGATCACGGAGGTGGTGGCACGAGAGAGACGAGCGACCTTGTAGCGAGAGGTCTCGACTGGAAAAGGGGGAATTAGGGGGATTTATTGATTAATTGCGTTGAAATAAGCTATATTTGAGTGTTTAACAAGAAATGGCAAGAATTGCATATAGCGCAGTAGGAAACGGCGCGCGCGGGAAAAACAACCAAGGTTCGAATCCCCTAGATGAAATTTTTTGAATGTTTAAAGAAAACGAGCAATCATGGCCTTTTATTGATCAAAAAGCAGATTTATTAAATTTAAAATAATTTATTAGCTTTTTATACAAACTTGGTGCAGTGCCAAGAGTCGCGCGCTAAACTAACAACCAAAGTGCGGATCCCACCGGAGACAAATCAATAATTTTGTGACAAAATTGGGAATTTATCGATTTTTTGACTTGTTTGGCCTATCTTTAATCGTTTAAACAAATAAAATTAATTTTCAAAATTAGCGCAGTGGTAAAGAGCGCGCGCCGAGAAAACAACCATGGTTCGATCCCCTGAGAAAACTTTTCTATTTCTTTTTCAATTAAAAACAAGGTATTTACTGTTTATTGACCACAAAATCAATTTCCTTTTCATTTAAGTTTGTGTTGCATTTTGGTGCAATGGCAAGAGTCGCGCGCCAAACAAACGACCAAAGTTCGGATCCCCTCGGTGGCAAATCACTCAATTTTTGCTCATTGTATTGATTTGTCGATTGGTTGGAAAAATAATCTTAAAAATAAACTGAAAATTACAATTCCAAGGTAGCGCAGTGACAAACGGCGCGCGCCGGAAAACCAACGCGGGTTCGATCCCCTGGGATTCAATTTCTGGTTTCCCTTTCATTTTTTGAACAGTTTTGGTAAATAAAGTGATTTTCTAAAAAAAAATAAGATTTATAACTCACTCTCAGTGACGGAGTTGTCGATATCCCTCTTCTTGCGTCCCCAGGACTTCTTCTGTCCCTGTGTCAGGGCGCAATCGACCTGAAAATATGATTTGTTTGTAATTTTCTTTAATATATTTCTTTTTTTCTTTATCTCTCACTTTCCCTCTCTTTCTCTTTGTTCCGCTTTCGACATGCGATGCCTGCCGCGGCTTGCTTGTATATAAGCGCGCCGCGCCCGTCGGCTCTCACCCCGTCGATAGCTCAGTTGGTAGAGCGGAGGACTGTAGTCTGCGCTGCTATCCTTAGGTCACTGGTTCGAATCCGGTTCGACGGAATGTTTTCGCTTTTACTTTTTTGGGCCTAACTAGCACTCTCTTTCTCTCTCTCTCCCTCTCTCTCTCTCTCTCTCTCTCTCTCTCTCTCTCTCTCTAATTGAGATTTCGTTTACTCACCGGCGTGCAATCTCCCTTGCAGATCTCCAATTCACAAGTAATCCTGATGGAGCTAGAAGAATCGAAACGGAAGGCCTGCATGCGGGCGACCTTGACAGCGCTCGACTGGACCTCAATGGGACCAGGGATGAGCTTCTGAGCCACGGCGGGAGTGGGGCATCCGTCTTCGATCAGCTGGAGCTTTTCGGCGGACTTGGGTCCTCCGACTCCGGGCTCGGCATGGCAGTTCTTGACGAAGAAGTCCAGCTCGTCGTCCATGGCCATGATCTCCCAGCGGAGCTCCAGAATGTCTCCGAGCTTGGCCTGCACGACGGGCTGCTCTCCATCTCCGCTCAACAGCTGCATGAACACCGGGTTTCCGAGCTCGATCTTTCCACGGGGCTGGATCAGGTTGGCTTCGGGGCCACTGAAAAGAGCTAATTAGACATTGAAAGTGTGTGAAAGTGAGGCCGTGAGACCGTGAAAGAATGAAACTTGACTGGGCGCGTGAGGGCGTTAAAGAATGTTTTCCGACTGTGTTTCCGTGAAAGAATGTGGTCTGGTTGTGTGACCGTGAGGCCTCTGACTCTGTGAGAAACAGTAAAAAAATGTAATCTGAGTGTGTGACCGTGAACTGTGAGAATGTATTCAAACTGTGAAACCGTTAGACCGCGAAAGAAATAATTTTACGGTGTGGCCGTGAGACCGTGAAAGAATGTGACCTGGCTGTGTGATAGTGAGGCCTCTGACTGTGTGACTGTGAGACCGCGAAACAATTAAATTTGACTGTGAGACCGTGAAGCCGTTAACGACTCCAATCTGACTGTGTGGCCGTGAGGTCGTTAAAGAAAGTGATCTAAATATGTGGCCGTTAAAAATGTAATGTGAATGCGCAACCTTGAGATAGTGAAAGAATACCATCTGACTGAGACCGTGAAATCGTGAAAGAATGAAACTGGACTGTGTGACCGTGAGACCGTGAACGAATGATATCTGACTGTGTGACCGTGAGACCGTGAACAAATGCAAGCTGCCTCTGAGCCTGTGAGATAAAGAATGTGATCTAACTGTGTGACCATAAGGCCGTTAGAGAATGTAGTCTGACTGTGTGACCGTGAACGAATGAAACTTGACTGTTTGGCAATGTGCCCGTCAAAGAATGAAACATGACTGTGTGAACGTGTTAACGTGTTAACTTCTGATCGTTAAAGAATGTAATCTGGCTGTGTAACCGTGAGGTCGCTAAATAATGTAATCTGAATGTGCGGCCGTGAAGTTGTTAAAGATTGTATTCTGACTGTGAGACCGTGAGGCCGTAAAAGAATGTAATCTGGCTGTGTGACAGTGAGATAGTGAAAGAATGAAATATTATTGTGTGAACGTGTAACCGTGAGGTCGTTAAATAATCTAATTTGACCGTGTGGCAGTGAGGTCGTTAAGGAATGTAATTTGACTGTGTGACCGTGAAGCCGTGAAAGATCGTAATCTGACTGTGAGACCGTGAGGCCGTGAAAGAATGTAATCTGAATGTGTGACCGTGATGCCGTTAAAGAATGCGACCTGACTGTGTAACAGTTAGGCAGACCGTGAAAGAATGACTGTGTGACCGTGTGACCGTGAGATCGTTAAAGAATGTAATCTAACTGTGTCACCGTGAGGCCGTTAACAAAAGCAATCCGACTTTGAGAGCGTGAGACCGTGAACGAAGGTAACTATGTGACCGTGAAGTCGTGAAAGAATGAAACTTGATTATGTGGGCGTGATAAATTGAAAGATTGCATTATGATTGAGCGACCGTGAGGCCGTTAAATAATGTTTGTGACCGTGATACCGTGAAAGAATGTAATCTAACTGTGTGTGCGACAGTGAGGCCGTGAAAAAACGTGAAAACTCACGTGACGGTCATGTTGTATCCAGCCTGAACCTTTCCTCCAAGCATGCTAGAGTAGTCACAGCTGACTTCATAAAGCTGATCCATAGAAGTCACAAGTCCCGGGATTCCGAGGTTGTTGGTCTGGACGACGATGGTGGTCCTGTAGGTTCCGTTGAGCTAAAAACGTGTCTTCCTTGCGTATTCCTCTCCCTTACCATATCGATGAGTCCGCAGTCCCTGCTCTCCACCTGTCTCTTGTGGCGGAAGTCCTCCAACTGCTCCTTGACGAGTTCAGCCTTCTCCTCCTTCTTGCCTTCAGCCTTCTCTTCCAGAGTGATCGGTCTCATTCCGAAGTCCTTGGGGAGGCCGAGAAGAAGCGTGGCTGCATTAGAGTTGGCCACTTCGACGCGGCAAGTGTCGAACTTGTTCTTGACGAACATCACTCCACTGAAGGCCTCGGCGTTGTCGATCTGGACCTTGATGCCTTCATAGTTGCAGATGGTCTTGATAGCCTCGGCGGGGACAGCCACAGGGGGGCCAAGGGGTACGGTAGCTTCGGGCTTACGGCGGTGTTCTTGCTCCTTGATGTGGGGCTTCTTGTTCTTCTTGGTGGCGAGGAGTTCGCTCTTGGCGTCCTTGGTCTTACTGATGACGGTGCCGGCGACGCGATGGGCTTGAGGGGGGACGTTGGCGGCGGCGGAGACGCCGCTGTCTTCCTCCTTCACGACGCAGAGGTTCTTGTAGAAGTCGATGTGCTCGTCGACCTCGGCGTCGCCGTCGATGGCGTCGAAGAGGTCGCAGGTGCCGAGGCGGCGGTTGTAGTTGACTCCGGCGCAACTGAAGAGAGTGGGTTGGGGAGAGAGAGAGAGAGAGAGAGAGAGAGAGAGAGAAAGAAAGAAAACTCACGTGGGGCTTCCGGCGCAGACTTCGAGGCAGGAGTGAAGAGCCACAACCTTGTAGCTCTTGGCGGCGATGCCACGCTGCTTGGTGTGAAGGTAGCGAGAGAAGAGGGCATCATCCTTGGTGGCGGAGCAATCGGCCTCCACTAGAGGAAGAGCTTTAACGAGGTTTGGGTACAGGGACAAGCGACACAAAGCAACAAACACTGTCTTTCTTTCTTTCTTTCTTTCTCTCTCTCTCTCTCTCTCTCTCTCTCTCTCTCTCTCCCTCTCAGCAAAGCCACGGACACCTAAACTCACCCTGGAGGCAGTGCATGTCATAGAGGTCGATTCCCTGGCGGACCTGGGGTCTGATGGTGGTAGTGGCATCATCGAGGAAGAGCAGATCACAGGCTCCAGTCTTCTTGTCAAAGTTGAAAGAACGGCATTTCTCCGGGCTCAGCTCCAAGCACTTCTTGAGGCACTCCTGGACTCCCTTGGCAGCGGACTCCTTTAGAACGTGGAGTTGGCCTTCTCCTTCAGGGAGAGCGGCATTGACGGTGCGGACGGCCTTCAGGTGACTTCCGGCGGGGCACTTCTCGGCCTCGAGGTGGCAGGAGATGTCGAAATAGTCGACGAGGAAGTCATCTCCTTCGGCGATGAAGAGGTCTGGCTTGGAGGCACGGGATTCGGCGTTGAGGATGCACTCCTGCTCGTTGTAGTAGTACATCACGGACTTGCAGACGAAATTCTCTCCGGTCTCGGGGGGAGGGCTGGAATTTCAGTTTCAATTTTTTGTTTCCCTCTATCTCTTTCTCTCTGTCTCTGTCTCTTTCTTTCTCTCTCTCTCTCTATAGGTTTCTCTCTCTCTTTCTCTCTATCTCTGTATCTGTCTAGTTTTCTCTTTCTAGGTTCCTCTCTCCCTCTCTAGGTCTCTCTCCATCTCTCTCTCTCTCTCTCTCTCTCTCTAGGTTTCTCTCTCTCTAGGTTTTTTCTCTTTCTCTAGGTTTCTCTCTGTCTAGGTCTCTCTCTCTCATTTCTCTCTCTTTCTAGGTCTCTCTCTCTAGGTTTCTCTCTCTCTAGGTTTTCTCTCTCTCTCTCTCTCTCTCTCTCTCTCTCTCTAGGTTTCTCTCTCTAGGTTTCTCTCTCTCCTTCTCTCTTTAGGTCTCTCTCTAAGTTTTTCTCTCTCTTGGTTTATCTCTCTCTCTCTCTCTCTCTCTCTATCTCTATCTCTCTCGCTCTCTCTCTATCTCCATTTCTCTCTATCTCCATATCTCTCTCTCTCTCTCTCTCTCTCTCTCTCTCTCTCTTTCTCTCTATTTCTCTCTCTCGCTCTCTCTCTATCTCCATTTCTCTCTATCTCCATATCACTCACTCTCACTCTCTCTCTCTCTCTCTCTCTCTCTCTCTCTCTCTCTCTCTCTCTCTCTCTAGGTTTCTCTCTCTCTAGGTTGCTCTCTCTCCTTCTCTCTCTAGGTGTCTCTCTAAGTTTTTCTCTCTCTCTAGGTTTATCTCTCTCTAGGTGTTTCTCTATCTAGGTCTCTCTCTCTTTCTCTTTCAAGGTTTCTCCCTCTCTCTCTCTCTTTCTCTATCTCTATCTCTCTTTCTCTTTCTCTCTCTCTCTCTTCTCTCTCTCCCCCCTCTTTCTCTCTCCTTACTTGGTGCACTGATCCAAGCACATAGTCACAGAAGGCACATTCTCCATAACGAAGGCAGCGAATCCAACGAGAATCTTCTGCTGGACACGGGTGAAAGAAGGCACGTTGCGGCAAGTGTTGGGAGCTAAAATCTCTCATAAACCTGGTCTTATGAAGGCTAACTCACAAGCAAAGCATTTCTTCTCAAAGTAGGTCCATCCCTCGGCGGCCACCAGGTTACCACGTCCCAGGGGGGCGGACCTCTCGTCAGCCAGAACGCAGCTACGGGTGGAGTTGTTGTACATGAAGGCCTTGCAGTTGAAGTCATTGGCCTGAAATTGATTATCGATTTATCGATTTTTAAAAAACAGATATCGATTGATTGATTACTTACGGAGTGGGAGATGCGCTGGGTGCAGAGGCTCTGGCAAGAGTCCAGATCGACGTTGATGATCTTATCGAGTTCGTTCTCGAGCTGCTTGCCCTCGACAGCGATGTACTGGGTGACGTAGGGGGCATAGCACTGGGCTGAAAAGGAAGGATTTCTTCAGGCAGGCATATCTTTCGTGGCCTTTGCCGCCGCCGCGTTCTTAAGCAGCCGCCGAGCTGGAGCTACGAAGCGCGCCTGTAGTGCAGTGGCAAGCGCCTCGCCTAGCACCCACAAGGTCAGGGGTTCGATCCCCCTACTCCCAAACTTTTTTGTTTTGTTTTTCCTCACCACCAGAGGCAAAACTCACATCCAGCGCAGTTGTTGTCCATGTAGATGACGGTGTCGTCGAGTTCCTCGGTGAAGAGGTCAGGCCTGTCCAGACGATCCTCAGTGTTCAGGATGCACTCCTTGTCAGTGGGGTAGAACATGGCGGATTCGCATTCGAAGCCATGGGTGTCGAAGGCGTTCAAGCAAGCGGTCATACAGGCCTGGACGGTGTCGGCGGAGACGACCTCACGGGCGAATCCGACGAGGAGGCGCTGGGGGAAGATGTCGAACTGGAAGGGGGAGCTGCACACGCGGTCGCTCTGAAATGGAAAAGTTGAACGTGGAAAGTGTGCACGTGTGTGCGTGTGTGTATGTGAAAGGATAATAAAAGAGAGCTATGTGTACGTGTGTGTACGTGTGTGAACGTATGTATGTGTAACGTTAATGAAAGAGAACGTGTGTCAGTGACCACGTGAGGCCGTGTACTAGAATGTGTAAGGATAATAAAAGAGAGCGTGTGTCAGTGTGCATGTGAGACTGTGAAGTGTGTGAATTTGCGTACGTGTGTACGAGTTTATGTGTAACGACAATGAGAGAGAACGTGTGTCAGTGACCACGTGAGGCCGTGTAGTAGAAAAACGAGAGATAGAGATGGATGTGTGTACGTGTGTGTCGGTGTGCGCGTGTGCACGTGAGGCAGTGTAGTAGAACAAATAGAGAGATCACGTGCACACTATCACACGTTCACGTGTACACTGACAACGTTCACGTGTACACACGTTCTCAGAGAAGGTATACATGTGTGTATACGTGTGCATGTGTAACGGTAATGAGACAGAACGTGTGCAAGTGTTCACGTGAGGCTGTGTAGAAGAACAACGAGAGAGACAGAGAAGGATGTGTGCACGTGTGTGCGTGTACATGTGTAACGGTAATGAAAGGGAACGTGTGTCAGTGTGCACGTGAGGTTGTGAAGTGTGTGAGTGTGTGTTTTTGAGTGTGTGAACGTGTGAACGTGTACGTGTGCGAACTTCAAAACTCACAGTAACACAGCTCTTGGCGAGGTACTTGGCTCCGGGGGCCTTGGTCTCCTCTCCAGCTCCGTAGACCTTGCAGTTAGCGGTGGAGAATTCAACTCCATGGCAGTCCTTTAAAAAATTGCATTTTTATTGATTTTATACCATTTTATTAATATTTTAAAGAAAAACTTTACAAAAAAACTCAATTTAATTAGTTTCATTTTATTAACTTTTTAAATAAAAATGTTTAAAAAAATCAAAACTTACGGGAGAGGAGGCGCAGTGATCAGAGCAGTCGGAGAGGGTTACGGTAGGGATCGTTCTCAGAACGGTTCCGTAGGTGGCATTGTGGCGGAGGAGGAAAACGGTCTGCTCACCGACTCCACAGACTCCTGTTGAGGCTGGAAAAATCGATTTATCGATTAGTTTTATGGAAAATTTTGAATCGATATTGATTTTAGGGGGTATTTTTGGTTCCACGGGTGAAAAAACTGGGACGACCCAGATTGATAACCTCCGCCTTGAGAAAAAGTGCACTTTCCAGTACATTAACCCCCAATCATCTGATCGGCGCGTAAAAAGTTTAAAGGTCTGGGAAACTGCAAAGTTTTGGATTTTAAAGGTCTATCGTACAGGCGGTTACGGTAATCTAAGGTTACAGTAATCCAAAAATGGTCCCACCACGATCTGATGCTGATTGATCTATCTCAGGCTACAGTACCCAAAAAATGGTCCTACCACGATCTGGCTTTAATTGAAAGGTGGGTTACTGTAATCCCATGGTGGTCGTTTTGGCCTACAATAACCCTTAAAAAGGTCCCTATATTGATTTAAAGGTCTATAGGTTACAATAATCCTTTAGTTATATTGTTGACCTACAGTACCCCCAAAAATGGTCTCACCACGATCTGGTTTTGATTTAAATGTGGGTTACTGTAATTTGGGTTACTGTAATCCAGTTGCAGTCTTTTTGGCCTACAGTAACCTTTAAAAAGATCCCTATATTGATTTAAAGGTCTGTCTTGGGTTACAGTAATCCCTTAGTTATCTTGTTGACCTACAGTAATCCCAAAAATGGTCACGCCACAATATGACATTAAATTAAAGGTGAGTCACAGTAACATGGATTACAGTAATCTCATGGTGGTCTTGTTGACCTACAGTACCCCAAAAATGGTCCCACCACGATCTCCCCCCCATTTTTCTCTCCAGGAATTCGCAACACTACAAGCGATCGTACACTAAATCGGCTGTCACAAAGGACACCCATGGCGATAGCGAGCCAGCCGACTGGCACGACGGGTGACAGATGGCTGTGCCCAGTGACCCAGTTACCGTAACGCAGTCGCGAAAACCGAAAAGACGATCATCTTCTTGTTGATAAAGAGGTCACAGAGTGTAATCTCTAGGAAAATGTGGGGGGTTTGAGAAGGGTACTGTAGATTTTAAAGGACTGTTTAGTCAACTTTAGATCAAAGTTTTGATTTGCCACATCATGCCACTATTTCAATATTCAGTTGAAATGAAGTTCAAGAGGTACTGTAGCTTTAAAGGACTGTTCAGTTTTGGCCAGGTTACAGTAATTGGGAGGTTACAGTACACTTTGGTACTACGAGTTTTCCACATCACTCCACTGTTTCAATGTTCAGTTCAGTTGAAGTGGTATTAAATAGGTACTGTAGATTTTCAAGGACTGTTTAGCCAATTTAAGAGTATGCGATAATTTGCAGCATCATTCCACTGTTTCAAGAATAACTTTCAAATGAATTTGATACTCAGCCAAGACAGTTTATACGGGATTCAAGGGGTACTGTAGATTTAAAGGACTATTTAGTTTCGCTCAGGGAATTCAGTTTAGAACATGTTACAGTATACTTTGATAATGCGTTTTTGCCACACCACTCTGCTGTTTCAAAATTCAGTAATTCGGCTGAAATGGGATTCTTTGGGTACTGTAGCTTTAAAATACTGTTTAGAAATCCAATCAATGAAAAGTTACAGTAACCTTTGGTAGTACAGTCTAGGTTTCAATGTGAGGCGTACTGTAATTGCGCAGGGTTACTATAATTGATTAAAGGACTGGCTACTTTAAAAAGAGTGATTGGTTACTGTAATTGTTCAAAGGAATACGGTAGTCTGTGGATTACTGTAGATTACTGTAATTTTCCCCATGGGACCCTTAAAAACTCACGAATGTGTTCGACGGCTGCGACTGCGACGGCAAGTGTCGCCAGAAGAAGGGAGGCCCGATTCATGACTTCTGCCTTCTGGCCAACTGCCCTCTGAAAGTGAATTGGTCATTGAGAGGTCCGGCAGGGAAGAGGTCAACGAGACGGCGGAAGACCCTTCAAAGCGGAGAAAGTGCGACAAGCCGGGGGAGAAGAGGGTTCCCGAAAAGAGAGGGTGACCGGTTGGAGAGAGGTGGGTTGAAGAGGCAAATCGTAGATCAAGAAAGAAGGTGAATTTCAGAATATTCAATATTTTTCCATTGTAAAAGGTATTTTACATTGTTGGGTATTGATTGATTGATTTTGGGATGAATAGCTCATTGGGTAAAGGCGCGCGCCACAAAAAAGGTTGATGGTTCGACCCCGCTCAATTTTTTTTTGCAAAACAGGTTTCAATTTACAAATCGATTTTAAATTGAAATTAAATGTTCATTTATTGACTTTAAAAATTTAAAAGTTTTTAGAAAGGGTGGTAAAGTGGATACCTTGTCAGCCTCACAACATCGAGGGTTCGAATTTTCCAAAAAAAAAAAAAATTAAATTTTCAAATTCTAGAAACTTTAAATGATTCCAAACGCAATAAACCTTCAAAAACTTTGTTATTTTACCCGCTTTTATATTTTGCGCCGTGGTGTAGTGGCTAACCTAGTTGTCCTACGATCTTTGACTCGAGGGTTCGGATCCTCTAGAAAATTGGACTAAAAGTTCAAAATGAAAAGTCTGATGATTGAAATTGTTAGAACTGACATTTTAGAAAGTTTTTTTTAATTAAAAAAAACTATCAAATTTTTGCCTAAAAACTTTTTTAAAACAAAATTTCTGTGGTTCAATGGCTAAATTTTTTAACAATCTTTACAACCCAGGTTCGGATCCCAAGAAGAATTAGTTTTCTAAAAATGGTATATAAATTTAAAGTTTTTTAAGCCATTTCTTAGCCATTACACCACTGCGGAAATGGCATTCATGAAAAGATTGAAAAGTTTAAAAAGTCAAAAAGTTGGTAAAAATCAGGGGCCCAGCGGGCAAAGAAAATTTGAATAATGGGTGAGCTAAAACTGGATGGATTTGGTTAGAAGATACAAAAACAGTGGAGTGATGCGTCTCATTTTGAAGATCCAAAACAGTGGAGTGATGTGTCTCAAGCGAAAGGCCCTTGGTCCTTACATATAGGAGCTTAATGTTGAGCTAAAACTGGATGGATTGGTTTAGAAGACAGGAAAACAGTGGAATGGTGTGTCTCACATGCATATGAGTTGTTTTAGAAGGCACAAAACAGTGGAATGGTGTGTCTCAGCCACATATGAGTTAAGGAAGGGCTGTCGCTATGTGTTGGATGTAGAGATTAGATGAGATCTAGTGGCGAGAAAGGTCCTTGGCCCAGAGGCCGTCCAGGAGAGGAATATGCCTGTACGACGGGGTGATCCGCCTAGAGATATACGGTTGGGGGGCGGGACGGGAGATAAGAGAGAGAGAGGCGGCCCGTGCGCCCTCCTCCCTGCACTTCCCAGGGTCAGCTACTGCTGTGGAAAGAGAGGGAGGGGGCTTATCACCGGCCGACGCCGGGACGACGAATGGCCACGGCGAATTCCAGCTAATTTGGGGCAGGCGCGTTTTTGACCCGGATTCCGCGCGCAGCCACAAATGTCTTGAAACTGCGCGGTTTCCCTATCAATGGGCACTTTTTCAGGGGCGGATGGCAGCGTTTCTGGGACGCACGCCGCATTGAGCAGCTGCGGAAGGGAGGGCGACGAGGGGGAGAGAGGGTTTAGGGGGTGACCTTTGAGGAAAGGACAGTTTGGAGCAGGTTTTGCGCTGAGTCACGTAGACACACGCACACATTCACACGTACAGACACACTCTCTCTCACATGCTCACATACAAACGCATACACATACTCATGAGGAGATTTGTGACAGAGAGTGAGCATTTGGGTCACTCACGCACACTGGCATACGCAATCTCACATGCACACATATACACTGTCACTGATTCACGTATTCATTCACTCACTCACTTATTTATTCACTCGCTCGCAGACTCACATACCCTCAATCGCTCACTGACTCACAGACTCACTAACATGCACGCACACACATTGTCACTAACTCACTCCTGCACACACACGCTCACACGCTCACTTCACTGACTTACACATTCACACTCACTCGCTAACCGACTCGCAGATAGACAGAAACACAAGCACTCCCATTCATTCATTCATACACACTCTCACACGCACACACAATCACACGTTTACTGTCAAATACATTCACATAAGGATGAGTGACAGAGAGTGAACAGTTGAGTCCCTCACTCACTCACTCACGCACACACACACACACACGCACACATATGCACACACTCACATACATAAGCGAGGATATCAGAAGAGGGAGACCTAAGAACGGACTTTTGTGATGAGGACTTCATGATTAACAAGATTTTGGGGCAGATGTGTGTGTGTGTGTGTGTGTGTGTGTGTGTGTGTGTGTGTGTGTGTGTGTGTGTTTACAAAGTTATTCTGACAAAAAAACTTTATGTAAAACTAAAAAATGACTAACGGTTTTAAATACTTAACGTTCTTTAGTTTACTTGGTAAACAGTTAATTAATTTTTAATTAAAGGAATGTTTAACGGTTTTAAAGACTCAACTTTATTTAATTTTTTCATAAAGATTTAAAAACAAATACATATAGGAATGGTTCACGGTTTAGCAAAATTAAGTTTCATTTAATTTTCTTAGTTTACTATAAATTGATGTTTATTTAAAGGAATTTTTAACGGTTTTAATGCTACTTTTCGGTAGATTCATTTCCTTTGGTCAAAAACAGTGGAGTAAAGAGGTAATGGCAAGTGATAACCAAATTATTCTATCATGTCTTTCAAGGAAAGCTATGAAATCAGATTGAGCACATTTAAAACTAAAGATACAGATTGTAAACCGTCTTTTTAATATAAAGAGGGATATATTTTCCAAGAAAAATCGTTGAATTTAGCTACGACCGCGGGTGGAAGAAAAAGTGTTGCAAAGAATTCCTTTGAGCCACGCCGCGGGACAATTATGTTCGATAAATCAGTAGCCATCATCAGGTGAAGGTCGGTCAGGCCCGCCGCAGAGGAAGACTGATTTTCGGGTGGCTCAGATGCTATCTTAACGACATGGATGCTCGATTGCTAGTAGAAACCCATCAAACTATATAAAACATACAGAAAAAATAGAGTGAAAGGGAGAAGACGAGATCAAACACAAACCTATGAAGAAAGAAATAAAAAAGAATCTTTCATTTGCTCACTGCAAGCACTTTCTGCATTTCTCGGTTACAATTTCATAATTTAGTTGTTTTGTTCTACATTTAAATATTTAGATTTGTTAACTTTCCAGTAAAATTGTTTTACAAGAATGAGCCGATTGTCTTGCGCGAAATTTTGCAATCGTATCAGTTTCAATCTCAAATTCGCTAGCACAGATACCTAGTTTCCGGGCAACTCTAAGCACTTTCTCTCGGCGGCAATGAAGGTCAACTGGTCTTTTGAAAGTAACACAGAACGTTTCAATTCTCATGTTGATATGTAGTAGACTTCTCTCCAATGTTCAATTAACGGCAATTACGTTTCATCATGTGTTACCACAGACCAAGCATGGCCAAAGTATGGCGGCCCATGCTCGGCTCACTTGTAATTAAATAAAAAAGGTGTTTATAACATTGTAGAACAAAAAGTGTTTAAAATGCGCGCCAAATTTTTTACTTGGGTTGGATCCGAACTCTCGATGTTTGGCTGGTAGATCAGACGGGATGAGACGGCAATTTTTGGGGATAACTCGGTTGAATATTGCAACGCAATGCAGGTTTCTTTTTTTAAAGTTAAATGTTTCCTCCGCAAGAAGGAGCCAATCCTCAAATTATGGAAGTATAATCAAGCACAGTCACATAATCATAGTAACACGGCGGTGGGGGAACTAGTCCGGCAATGTTTGTATAAGTAGGGGTATCTTTGACAAACTGAAAGTTACGTTTTTAAGGGTTCTTGTCTTTCCTTAACGGTCCTTAGGATTTTTTCGGGTCCTTATGATTTTTTCTGGTCCTTTGAAAATAGAGCGGTCCCCAATTTTTTCCTGTCCTTTCATATTTTTTCGATTATCTCAAAATTTTCCGGTCCTTTCAAAAAAAAAAAACATTTTTCATTAATTTTTTTCAACCTTTTATTTTTTTTCGCTTTTCACCCTTTTATTTTTTCGCATTGAAAAAGCGAAAAAAATTAAAAAGGTAAAAAAATAAATGAAATAAGGACCGGAAAAGGACCGGAAAAATCCTAAGGACCGTTAAGACAGACAAGAACCTTTTGAAGTTACTACGAACCGGATTACAGTATAGTGCCCATGTATGCAGACAAAGCCCGTTTTTGGTCAAATTTTTTAATATTATGTGTGGTTGTTCCAATCATTTCAGAAAGAAAACAATGCACTATTCAAATGAACCCTAGACTTTCAAAATGTTTGTCAATTTTAATTTTTTTTTTCCCAAAATGCTCGCCTGATTCAAATTTTTCAGTTAAAAGGGCGCTAAAAACGTAAGCCAGAGGCCTATTTTTTCCATTCTTTCTTCCTCCGGTGACTGTTTGTTCGATCGCCTCGATCCCGACCTCTTCGTCACCGCAAATCACCTTCTCCATGGATCAGTGGCCGCTTTCCCCTTGACGCACCATTCCAAGTCCGTGCGCCTTAGTCTCGCCCGGAATGTCCTTTTCTCCCCCGCCCGTGGAAGAGAACGACTGCGGCGAAAGTAGTCGGGGCGGCTGGTAGAGTCCTCTCTCCTCCGCCAGGCGCATCTAATCTCTCCCGTTGTGGGTGATGTGTTGGCCGGCCTTGACCGTTATAACTTTTGTCGCGCGGATAAGAGAGCGCCCGTCCGCGCGGCGCTCTGTTAAGGAGGGGTGGAAAAAAAGAGATAGAGAAGAGAGAAAGGAGGCCTTCTTTATTCGCATAACAATGATCAACAACACAACGTAACAGAGCAGAACAAAACATAACAATCAGTAGCTGAAGAGGGCGATGGCTCCGTCGGCGCCGGCGGTCAGGAGCCACGGCTGGGTCGGGTGCCACACGCAGTCCAGCATGTTCAGCCCATCCGTCTGAAAAGGAACGTGTGTGTGTGTGTGTGTGTGTGTGTGTGTGTGTGTGTGTGTGTGAATCTTCGGCCTCTCCATCTCCGCATTCTCACTGACTCACCATCGTGTGGCCGCGCAGTCTTTTCACCGGGTAGATTTCGTTGTCGCGGAACGAGTCCACGTGGATCCGGGCGTAGTAGACCATGGCTGAGCCGTCGTCACTCGCAGTCGCCAACAGGGGGTACCTGAAACGAGGATGTTTTCACTCTTTCTATTCGAATGGGGCAGGATTCTTGTTTGTTCCGAAAAAAAAGGAAATTTGCATATAGCGCTTGAAAGAGAGGGGATGCAGGTTTTTCCCAGAGAAATCTCAGCAGGTAGGGCAAAGTCAACTATTCATGATTCCACTAAAAAAGGGCTCTAACCTGGATTAGTGGTCCTTAAAAAATAATTTTTATTATATTTCATTTTTGAAACTTTTTGGTTTTTTATTAAAACTTTTTGACACTTTCACTTTAAAAAAATACAAAAAATTTAATTTAAAAATTGCATTTTATTATATTAAATATTTGTGTTTTTTTTTAAATTTTCGATTTCAGTAGATTTTTTCTTCTTCTTACCCTGTATTTTTTTCTCTTTCTCTCTATCTCGAAAATTAAAAAAAAATTATATATCTAATATAATAAATTTTTTTTTAATTTTCAACATTTTTAAGGACCGCTAATCCAGGATAGAGCCATAAATTCGTCCGAAAAAGGTTAAATTTATATAATTTATTTTGTTATTTTTGAAATTTCATTCAATTTAAATATTTACTCCTGACAGTTCTAACCAATTGGGTTTCGTCACGCTTTTCGATCTGCTTTTTGGCAGCCGCTTCTTCCAACCAAAAGCCGTCAAGTCCGAAAAAGCAGGAAAAATGGGTTCTATCCTGGATAGGTCCTTAAAGATTGTAGCGGTCCATAAAAAGTTGAGAAATTTAAAAAAAATTAATTTTTGTAAGTTTTTGGTTTAAGAAAAAAAATTCGACACTTTCACTTTCAATTTTTTTTAAAATACAAAAAAATTAATTAAAAATTGCATTTTATTATATTAAATATTTGTAATTTTTGTAATACATATTTGTCTTTTTATAAATTTTCGATACTTTCAGTAGATTTTTTTTCTTTTTCTTACCCTGTATTTTCTCTTTCTCTCTATCTCGAAAATTAAAAAAAACCAGAACATTAAACATATATTAATATTAAAAAAATATTTTTACATTATTTTTTTTGCTAATTTTTTTGAAAGTGAAAGTGCCAAATTTTTTTAAACCAACTAAAAAGTTACGAAAAGGAAATATAATAATTTTTTTTTTAAATTTTCAACTTTTTCTATGGATCGCTATAATTTTTAAGAACCGCTACAATTAAATTGTATGGACCGCTATAATATTTAAGGACCCCTATATTTTTAAGGACCGCGAATACAGGATAGAGCCAGTTTCGGTGCATATTGACTGACAAGTCAACAAAACAGATTTTGACGGATAACCCCATCCGTAAACAACGAACAGGTTGTAAACAGAAGGCGGACGAGTTGTCCCTTCTCCTTAAAACGCGGTCTAATGCCAACCTGCTGTGATAGGCTGTGGCTCGGATGGCCGATCCGTGGTGTCTGAACTTCTTCCACGGCTTGTTCGACAGCTGGAGATCCATCCAAGCGAACTTCCTGTCGAGACCTCCGATCATCAGGTTCTGGAATATAGAATTACGGTAATTACATTGATAACAACAGTTTTACAGGGGCTGGCTCGAAATACTCAAAATTATTTTTTTTTTAAACTCACATCTCCGGTGTTGTCGGGGACCATGGAGCTGATGTGTTTGATTCCGGTGATGCACTTCTTGATGAGCTGGCATCTTGCCAGGTCGTAGACTCTGATGTGGATCTTCGTGGCGACGAAGAGACGAGGGTGCGTCGGGTGGAAGGCCACCGACTGCACGTGGCCCTTTCGCTTGGTGAATGGACACTGAAATTAGACATTATTGCTAAAATTTAAAAAAAAATCAATCAATTAGACCTATTAAAACATTAAAAAAGCAATAAAAACTTAAAGAATACTTAAATTAGTACCTGTGATTTGGCCTTGCTGAGCTGGTGGATGTAGACGGAGGTGGCGATGTCGGCGGAGGACACGGTGGCCAGGTAGTCTCCCTTTCCGTGCCATGCAACCTTACGCACTTCCTTGCAAATACAAACTTATTAAAGCTTTAATTTCAATGTTTTTGTATTAGAAGTAATTAGACCAAATTTTTGACATGTACGATTCGAAGGTTTTTTGGGCTCAAAATGACAATAAAAGTACTTATCGTTGTTTAGGCTACTGTAATCCACAATTTCGCGACGTCGACATCCGGAAAATCGCGACGAGACCCAAAGTAGACTGCCGCACAGTTCTGTGGGCGGAGCCTGTCCCATCGTTGTGCAACTTTCTAATTATGGGGTTTCGCGTCCTCTATTGCCGCTTTGAAATATGTTTCTAGTCCTTTAAAGGGAGCGTCAGGGTCCTTTTGGGGGTTACAGTATCCACTGTATTTTTCCCAACGCGACACTCCGCTAGATTACGGTGGGCGTGTTTAGCCGCCGACTACCCCTCCCAGCGCCGCTAATGCCGTACGGCAGTTGGACGCAACTCTCTCGCGGTGAGACGCAGACAACGAGAGAAGTCCGCAGCGAACACATTTGAGCATGAAATTAGTGCCAGGGGGTATTGTTACAACTCATACACTATTTAAAGGCAATTACTTAGCATTTCCTCATTTTCCAACTTAAAATACTGAATTTTAATTGATTTTTAGTTTTTGAAAAGTGAGCTGCCGTTTGCCGCACAAAACATTTTGGCACAGCTCCAACATGCCGAATGCCGCATACTGTCCTGTAAACAGCGGGTGGCGGCAGTTGCGCATGGGCCGTTTGCTGGAAGCCGTTGGAAAGAATGTTTCAAGGGAGAAATTTAAAATTTCTTGTTTATGTGGCAACTTGAACAAAATCGAATATTGAAATTTAAAGAAAGAAAAATATGTATAATTAATTAAAATAAACTTGCAAAAGGCCCCTAACGGTCCCGACTTTGGCAGGGTGTCCACTGAAAGAACAGTATTCTGATTCACTCACCGTGGGCATTCTGAGGACGACTCTGTCCTTGACGCGTCTCCATTCGACTTTCCCCTCTCCCTCCCCAACCGGCAGTTCCTTCAGCGCCTTCTCCGTCTCCGAAACGATCAGCTTGTCTCCGCACTGCGTGCTAATCAGGGCGACCTCCCTGCCCTCGTAGGACACGGCCACCATGCTCACAGAAGACTTGGGGCAGAATGCCACACAAGTGACAGGACCACCCACTTTGAAGGTCTGAAATTTGAATATTGAACTCTCGCTGTAGTTTTGAGACCTTGATACAGCGACCACTGTCCATGCTCCAGATGCGGACGGTGCCGTCGACTCCTCCGGAAGCCAGCAGCTCTCCTTTCTCGGGCTCCACGCTAATCGAACGGACTTGGCCCTCGTGACCACGCATGTACTGGAAAAATACATTAGAATTCAGGGGAAGAAGGAGACTTACGAAGGCGAGGGTGGTGGGGAAGGGCTTGAGATCGTTGGGGTTCGGCAGTTCCGGCAGCAGCTCCGAGGGATCGCACTTGATCTGAAAGAGGGAGGGATAGATAGAGAGAACATAAATCGGATCTTTCCTGTCTTTTCTTTCCTGATCCTTAAAGCGGTCCTTAAAAAATAAGTTTAAAAACTAAAAAAGTTGAAAAGTAAAAATAATTTTTTTTAAATTTCGACACTTTCACGTTCACATTTTTTAAATACAAAAAAATTATTTAAAAAAATAAAATTATAATTGCATTTTATTAAATATTTGTAATGTTTTTTTTTAAATTTTCGACACTTTCAGTAGATTTTTTCTTACCCTGTATTTTCTCTTTTTCTCTCTATATCGAAAATGTAAAAAAAAACATTACAAATATAATAAAAATGAAACTTAATATTTTTTTTAAAAATAAAATTATTTTTTGTTAATTTTTTTGAAAGTGATAGTGCCAAATGTTTTTTTAACCACCAAAAACTTATATTAAATATTTATATGTTTAAAAGTTTTGAAATAGAGAAAAGAAAAATCTACTGAAAGTGTCGAAAATTTAAAAAAAAAGATATTACAAATATTTAATAATAAAATGCAATTTTTAATTTAATTTTTTAATTAATTTTTTTTTGTATTTTTTTGAAAGTGAAAGTGTTGAAAATTTAAAAAAAACTAAAAACTTACAAAAATCAAATATAATAATTTTTAAGGACCGCATTAATTTAGGGACCGCTATAATTAAATTTTAAGGACCGCTAATCCAGAATAGAGACCAGAAATCTACCCAACCTTGAGTTTTCGCTGCCTGGGAGCCAGATAGAGATCCAGACAACGTTCAAACCGCTCCGTGATGAACTTGTCGTATTGAGGAACCTGGAAACGCCCTAATTGACCCCATATTCCGATTTCCTTGCCTTTCTGAGGGCGTCGAACTTCTGCGGCAGGTACTGGATCTTCCTATCCTCGGGCTCAGCCTCCTCCCATCTGAAAATAGAAGATTTTACTTGTTTTTTTTTCCAAAAACTTTCTATTTAAAAAAACATAAATTAGCCTAGTAAGGTCTAAAACTCACTTTTTGCGCTCCTCCTCGTCCAGTAGATACTCAGCAGGCGGGTTGTAGGACTCGGCGTGGATTGGCAGAACCATCTGAAAGAGATTTTGTTGTTTTGAATATTGCGCTTCATTTTTCTCCGCGAATGTTCTAATCAGTGATCTAAAGCCCTTTAAAGGCCTATAAAAGGCTAAAAGTCCTTTAAGATTCTAAACAAACCTTGGGCGCGGGCATGTGCACTCGCATGCGGGCCAGCTCTGTCTTGGTTTTGTGGTCCATGCTGTCCTCGGACGACCAAAGATCGTAAACCTGGAACAAAAATACCGTAACCTGCGTCAAATGCCATAAGAAAATTACCTTCTTGGTGTCCTTCGGTTGCTTGGGACCCTTCGCCCAGCCCATCTTGATGGCGTGGACCATGCGACTGACTTTCTTCATCTCGTCGCGCGAAGGGATGAAACGGGCCTTAGGCTCGGGCCTGAAAATAGCTGGTTAAAGTATGCTGTTAAGCTTTTCGCTTTTTCTGGCGACCTCAGGCCGCTTCCGCTTTTTTCTGGCGACCTCACGCCGCTTCCGTTTTTTCTGGCGACCTCAGGCCGCTTTCTGCTTTTTCTGGTGACCTCAGGCCGCTTTCCGCTTTTTCTGGCGACCTCAGGCCGCTTTTCTGGCGATCTAAGGCCGCTTCCGCTTTTTCTGGTGTCCTCAGGCTGCTTTCCGGGCGTCCTCAGACCGATTTCTGCTTTTTCTGGTGCCCTCAGACCGCTTTCCGTTTTTTCTGGCGACCTCAGACCGCTTTCCGCTTTTTCTGGCGACCTCAGGCCGCTTTCCGCTTTTCTGGCGACCTCAGGCCGCTTCCGCTTTTTCTGGCGACCTAAGGCCGCCTTCCGCTTTTTCTGGAGACCTCAGACAGCTTCTGCTTTTTCTGGCGACCTCAGACCGCTTTCCGCTTCTTCTGGCGACCTCAGGCCGCTTTTTCTGGCGACCTCAGGCTGCTTTTTTTGTTGTAGATCCAGGATTCCAAATCTCACCTATTGTCGATGGGATGGATGGTGGTCTCAGAAGAGAACAGGTCGAGGAAGGGCTCATAGGCATTGTACTTGGCAGAGGGGTACTTTCCAGTGGCTATGTTGCGAATCGTGGCAATCTGAAGAATTATCACTTAATTAGGATCTTTCAGTGAATCTAGCACCTGTTCTTCAGTGAGCATTACGTCTCCTCCGGACTGTCTGTCGAAGACCTTTCTCCAGTAGTCCGGATCCTCCATCTTCTCGAGGAACGTGTCGATTTCTCCCTTCTTGGCGGCCTTGATGATCTTGGCGCCCTCCTTGTCGTAGCCGATGTGATCCTCATCGTCGTACCAGTTGATCGGAATATTGCCTATCGTGTTGCGGAGGTCCTGGAAAGAAAAGAAATTAATTTGATTAGAAACTGATTCCGCTTTCTTCTTCTTTCTAGTTAAAGTTCTGAGTTTTCAATAAGAACACCATCTAGGTGAGTTAAACATGATTAAAATATGGGATTTTTAAGAATTTTAATAGCTTATTGGGCCTGAGGTGGCCAGAAAAAGCGGAAAGCGGCCTGAAGTCACCAGAAAAAGCGGAAAGCGGCCTGAGATCGCCAGAAAAAGCGGAAAGCGGCCTGAGGTCACCAGAAAAAGCGGAAAGCGGCCTGAGATCGCCAGAAAAAGCGGAAGCGGCCTGAGGTCGCCAGAAAAAGCGGCCTGAGGGCGCCAAAAAAGCAGAAAGCGGCCTGAGGTCGCCAGAAAAAGCGAAAAGCGGCCTGAGGTCGCCAAAAAAAGCTGAAGCGGCCTGAGGTCGCCAGAAAAAGGGGAAGCGGCCTGAGGTCGCCAGAAAAAGCGGAACTGCAGCATCCTGGGTTTGATGCGACAGAATAAACATTTCCCACATACTTTTGTTTGGATTTTTTTAAAAAATTGGAATTTTACAACAAACCTCCTCGTCGGAAGAGTCGTATTCGTACTCGTCCTTCTCCTTGGCAACCTTGCCAATAACTTCCTTCACATCCTCCTGTTGTTCCTCCTTCTTCGGCTTCCCATTGACATCCGTGACGGCCTGTCTCTTCTTCCCAAGCTTCTTTTTCTTCGGAACGTCGATTCCCGCCATTCCTGCTTCACAAATAAAAGAAAATCAAAAGCTACAAAGATTACAACGTTATTTAACGTTAAAACACAACGCGTGTTATAATGAAACAAGAAATGTGAACCTTTAATCCCGTAGTCTTAAATTGACAAGACAGGAGGAAAACAAAATACCGGTGGGTGGATGTACAAGAACGAGGGAGGAGATTCAACGAAACGCCTAGAAATTGACAAGAAATGGGAGAATCTCGGCCTAACATGGAGAAAATGGCAATGTACAGTACCGGTAACGAAGGGAACCGGGAGAGCCCAGTTCAAGAGAGATCAACCGCTGGGACTAGACGCAGAGGGAGAAGGACATGATGCGGGAGAGGATGGGAGTGACGTTGTCCACGGAACCTCCGGAAGCGATCCAGCGCTCTTCCAGGTGGCTGAGATAGAGAGAGGGTTAGAGAGAGAGAGAGAGAGAGAGAGAGAGAGAGAGAGAGAGAGAGAGAGAGAGAGAGAGAGAGAGAGAGAGAGAGACTCACTCGTAGATTCCTGATTCGCAGTCCGACATGTCGTCTGATGGCATATCCTCCACGGAGAGGATGAGGAGCGTGTTTTTGACCTAAAAATGCTGGCTCTATCCTAGATTAGCGGTCCTTAAAAATTAGAGCGGTCCATAGAAAAAGTTGAAAATTTAAAAAATATTTTTTATTATATTTCATTTTCATTGTGTTTGGTTGGTTTTAAAAAAAATTGGCACTTTCACTTTTAAGAAAATTAACAAAAAAAATAATTTAATTTTTTTAAATATTCAATTTAATATTTATTATATTAAATATTTGTAATAATTTTTTTTAAAATTTTGGACAATGTTTGACAGGTTCGGTTTGAAACCGCCGTTGGAGGTGCTATTGGTCTCAAAATGGCACTAAAAACCACATTTTTGGGGTTGATATATGCTAATTTGGGGTGATATTTTCAACTAAGACTGGATCCTGTCAAACAGTGATTTTCGAGAAAGGGAGAAAGAGAGAAAATACAGGGTAAGAAAAAAATCTACTGAAATTGTCGAAAATTTAAAAACACGACATTATAAATATTTAATAAAATAAAATGCAATTTTTAATTTATTTTTTAAATTAAAATGTTTTTGTATTTGATCCAAAAAAAACCCAAAAACTTACAAAAATGAAATATAATAAATTCAGAAGACCAATTCTCCAAGAACAGGCTACAAATTAGCATACCGGGTAGGAGTCGCTGTCGGCGAAGGCGTGAAGAACGAGCGGTCCATCCCAGCCCAGCTTATCGACGGAAGTTACGGTGGCCATCGGGAGAGGGCCTCTCTCCAAAGCGTGGTTGAGCAGCTGATGCAATTGGGACCTCTCCAGACTCCCGTTTCCAGCAATCACTTGGGAGGACTGGTTGTGAGAGATCTGAACTTTTCTTGTCCAACTTTTTAATTAGCAGCCAACCTTGTCCACGATCTTCTGAAGCCTCCTCGCCAGAGCGGCGGATTTCGGACCGGCGATGGTCAAAACGACGGGTTCTTCCTTCTTCTCAACAATCCACTGGAAAAACTAGTTAGGCATTTTAAAAAGAGAGGTAAAACCTGCTGGCCGAGGACCAGAAGAGAGTGGATGTCGCCCTTTTTGATGCCGAATTCCTTCATCAGCGGCTTCATCTCCTTCTTGTAGGCAATCCACGTGTCCGTAGGATCCTGGAACAATAAAACTAAGAATATAATAACGGACACTCACGTTAGCCCTGGAAACTCCATAAAATCCCTTAACCGCAGTGGCGATCATCAGAAGAAGACAGAGGCAGCCGAGGATCGTCAGATGGTGCTTGATGATAAATTGGAGCCATCCGCCGGAAGAGGAACAAACCCTGAAATAGTACAGTAAGCCAGATTCCAAAAGCACCGTAATCCTTTATCCTCAAAATATTAAAGAAAAAGTTACCTGAAGTCATCGATCAGTCGGCTGAAGCACTGGCTAGCGGAATAATCAGTACAGCTGGTGGTATTCGTAGATGAATGCTCCTCCACCCACTCGAGCTTGGCGTAACTGAATTTGGCGATTATTTTCGTAATTTAAAGGTCTAACTTGTAGTCCTTTTCCCTGTCCAAATTCCCGGCTACGTAGGTGGTGTCGCTGAGGTTTGGGCTGCTACGATTCCTCCGCTTGACGGTGGAATTCTCCAAAATCGGAGTGCTGGACGCGGCGATGGAATTCACGTCAAACCTAGAAATTGGACCTTATTTAGTGTATATTATATTAATTATACGGTAATTCTACCCAAAAAAAACTATTAAAAGATAAAACAACTCACGAGGAGATCAATTTGGTCATCTGGGGAGACACCGGCTGTCCGCTGTTGTCAGGGTCCTCCTCGTCGTCTGGCTGTTGCTCCATAAATCGCTCCAATACAGGATATATAGGAGATGGTAAGCTCATCTGAAATACAGAAATTGTTACTGAAACGAACAGTGCAAAGCGAAAAGGAAAGAAAACAGAAACATAGGCTGAAATAAACGATAATTTTAATTTTAAAACGTTTAAAAATAGTACAATTTATTTTAAGTAAATTTTACAACAAAAAATGAAAGTGCTGAGTTTAAAAATGGCTTTTAAAATTAAAATTAACGAAAATTTAAAATTTTACAAAGGTTGACAAAACCACGCCCCGTTGTCAAAAATCTGACCCAATCGTAACTTGGCAAATGTCCAAGCCTAAAATTAAAGGACTAAAGTGACGTAATCCCACCACTTTTAGCTTACTGTAGCTCAACTTTCAGCTGTTGATGTTTCGAGCAGCTTTCGAAATTTGAATCTTCATTTTAAAAAGTGTTTTAAAAGCGGGGTTTTCAGTTTTGTAATTGTAAAATCAGTTTTAAAAGTTGTAAAAATTTAAAATAACTGAATTTTAGAATAATTAAAATTGAATTTATTCTCAGTTGCGTCAAATTGTTACTACTTATTTTTGTTTTTTTCAGTAATGATCATCCCCATCCGTTGTTTCACCTGCGGCAACGTCACCGGAAACAAGTGGGAGGCGTATCTCGGATTGCTCCAGGCCGATTACACCGAAGGTTTGTTGTTTTCTTGATGTTTTCGTTGAAATACTAAAATCTTGGTACACGCCAGTAGGAACAAAGTGTAATTAAACAGTTTTTGTTCGTGTGTCTACGGGTTTCAGTCAGTTAGGGAGTAATTAGGTGGATAAGTTAAAATATCTAAAATATATTGTTTTTTGAGAGAATAAACTAAATTCTGTTTTTTTTTCAGGTGATGCCCTCGACGCCCTGAACCTGCGCCGCTACTGCTGCCGTAGGATGCTCCTCGCCCACGTCGATCTCATCGAGAAGCTCCTCAACTACCACCCCCTCGAGAAGTAACTGTCGCCGCTCGGCGCCCTTGTTGTTGGTTGTTACTCTGTACATTTTGTTCCCTCCACGAATATGCGCATAAAAATTCACACCCGTTTTCTCTCGTTTTATCTACCGATTGTGGAGTTTCCTCTCCGATTCTATCGTGTTTTCGTTTCCATTTGTTGTCCGTGTGCGCACCGTTTCGACAGGTGTGTGCTCTTGTCGTCAATGACACTCATTCTCGCTCGCTACGTTCCCGGAAAGCCGTCTGCTCATTAGGAATAACAGGGAAACTTTGGAGTTCTTCCATTTTTCATTAGCGGCTGTTGCTATCAGATAACTTTCTCCAAAACCGGTCTCCTTCGGTTTTCTTTGGAGTTCGGCGGCGCGGCACATAGTTCCAGCGTGGTTTCTCCACTTGGACATGTCTTCAAGTGCCAATCATTTTGTTTTTAATCGACCCGCTAATAAGCTAAATGGAAGTCAAACGATTGTCTAAAACGGTCCCATAGCGCACCCCATTTTTTGTGAATTTATCGTTCAGCTCAAACATTTCTAAAATGTTACGAATTGTGAAATTTTTCAACAAAATTTTTTTTTCTAAAAAGTGTATTTTCGGATTCTCCATACTCGAAAACCTATGTAGACATAATTTGGAGGCATTTGGAGAACGAAAAAAAAATTTCGGTGGAGGAGTAGTGTTGGTGGACTAGTACCGAAATTTTTTAAAATTAATTTTATTTAAATTTTTTACGGATTTAAAAAAAAAGATAGGCGTTGGAATAGTCAAATTGAGTTATTTTGTGGAAGACGGGGAAAAACTCATTTTGAATGCATTTGGGGGGGGGGGTATCGCTGTAACGTTACAACGCCGTGCCCCAACGTGAGATCCCTACCTAACATTAAGGTAGAATCTAACGCCTTCAGGAAGTAGAATGCAAGATTGCTATTGAAATCGTGGATCACCACGCTTGATTTTGATAAAAAGCGAACCTCCCCACCTTCGTAATCATTTGAATGCCCGCGTCGACGCAGGGTTACGCTTTCTTCCACGCCGCGCTTTCCCGGCGAAGTCATTTCTTCCCACTTCCGCTGTCCCTGTGGTCGCCTTCAATCAGCCCAGGTTTATCTCAATTTTAGGATTCTTGCAAAATTCTCCATCTATCCTTGATCCAGGCGCAACTGTCCATCTCTCGCGGCGTCCGCGGTCAATGGCGCCGGTTGACCCCCGAACTTTCTCTAGCGTCTCCTCTGCGTCTCTCACTCTTCCACACTATTTCCACGTTCACCGCGACGATTCTCCTCCCAGAGAATCTCAGAGAATCCTGTTCCATATCCAATCCTCTTCGCTCTCCGACGTTTCTGGTCTCCTTTTTTGCGACTTTATATTCAAATGACTAAAAAGTTTGCTTCCAGAGCCCTCCCTCGTTTCCGGAGCACACCAGCGACAGAATGACCCGTGAGTGTTTACACATTTTTTTTAAATTTTAAAAACAATCATTGATTTGTAAGGAACAATTTTAAAGTAACATTTGCATTTTAGGCGGCAATCAGCGTGATCTGGCCCGTGAGAAGAACCAGAAGAAGCTGCAGGATCAGAAGAAGAAGCAGGGCGCCGCCGGTCGTGAAGGAAACGCCGTGAGTGGCTTTATTCTAATTCTTTTAGGTTGCTAAAGGCGAATTAGCTGTTTAAAAAAACTGCGCCTGATGCGACTATCGATTGATTTCTCACGGATCTGCGCGGCTAGCGAAGATAAGCTTTTTATTGGCTTTTAGCTAGGAAGATCATTCAAACTTGACTGCAAAATTCAAATCAAAGTTGGCAGTGTAAACCAAACGACCAGGGTTCGATCCCCGTCGGCGCACTGCTTTTTCGTGCGGTTTTAGTTAGTTTATTGACAATAAAACCTGAACCTGAGCTGAAATAACAAATCTTTCAATTTTATAAATTAAATAGATTATATTTTTTATTTCGGAAAAGCGCAAAAATATAGTGTTCTTTCTCAGAAGCTAATTTCAATTGAAATTATTGAAGACGGCTTCAGCTAAATTGAAAATTTTTCTTGAAAGGTTAAAATTTGGGAAAATCGAGTATTGATTATTTCTGAAACGTGTACTTGTTTTTAAACAATTTTTTTGTTTAAAAACAAATAAATTTAAAAAATTAAAAAAAACATTTTAAACAAATTTAAAAATTCTAATCCCTTCATTTCCAGGGAATGTCGACCGCCGGCCGAATGGACCGCGACGCCGAAGCGATGCGCATCAAACAGCAGAAGGCCGCCGAGAAGAAGGCAGCCGACGATGCGGCGGCCGCCGGAGGAGCGAAGAAGGTGGCCAAGGTGGACCCGCTGAAGATGTGATCTTCCCTCGTCGATATTTGCCCCCCTCCAAAGTTTTGATTCGTTACGGTTTGTGGACGGAGAATGAACATTATTTATCGCTTCGTGTTCTGGTCAGGGCGACAGTTGTCGTCTCTCTTCGCCTGCTAGCTAGCAGGTTCGGGTTTCACTCGTTTGCTTTACCCATTATCCATCTCTCGCCGACAGAGGAGGTGTTACAAGAATTGGCCCGACTTACTGGAGCTGAGGACTTTAGTTGAGATATACAACCTCTGGGTTATCATATATGTGCATTATTCAAATCGAGGAGTTCCAAGGCTTTCTGACAAACTAGCTAAGATGTCCAACCTCGAGTTCTCAGAAGATTCATGCACCATTCTAATTAACCAAAAATTCAACATTAAACAAAATATTTGGCAACCATAGGCCGCTCGAACCGCTTTTTTACTGTTAAAAACCGCCATTTGGTAAGCATAGGCCGCTTGAACCGATTTTTGGAAATTCAAAGCGGCTTTTTGGCAACCAAAGGCCTCTTGAACCGCTTTGTGGCAATTTAATTGGTAGCCACAGGTCACTATCTGCTTTTCGGCATACAAATACCGCTTTTTGGTAACCATAGGCCTCTTGAACCGCTTGTTGGCCATTGAAAACTGCTTTTTGGCAATTCAAAGCGGCTTTTTGGCAACCATAGGCCGCTAGACTCGATTTTTGTGAATTGAAAGCCGCTTTTTGATAACCATAGGCCGCTTAAACCGCTTTTTTGGCAACCGCTTTTTGGCAACCATAGGCCGCGTGAACCGCTGTTTGGCTATTAAGGGTAGCTTTTTAGTAGCAGTAGGCTACATAAACCGCTTTCCAACAAGTCTAGGCCGCTTTTTTGGCAATGAAAGGCCGCTTTTGACAATTAAAGAGGCCGCTTTTTCGTAGCCATAGGCCGCCTTACCGGCTTTTTGGAAAGTTAAGGCGGCTTTCTGGCAAATAAAGGCCGCTTTTTGGCAACCAATGGCCGCTTGACCTGCTTTTTGGCAATTAAAGGCCGCATGAACCGCTTTTTGGCCATTGAAAGCCGCTTTTTGGTAACCATAGGCCGCTCGAACCGCTTTTTGGAAAGTTAAGGCCGCTTTCTGGCAAACAAAGGCCGCTTTCTGGCAAACAAAGGCTGCTTTTTGGCAACCATAGGCGGCTCTAACCGATTTTTGGTAATTCATGGTCGCGATTTTTCAACCAAAGGCCGCTCAAGCAGTTTTTTTTTGCTAACTTTGGGTCGCCTTTTGGCAGCCGTAGGCCGCTTGACCTGCTTTTTGGCCATTAAAAGCCGCTTTTCGGTAACTATAGGCCGCTTACCAGCTTTTGGCTTGAGCCACCGTATCTGTTGGTCCTCTTGATATATGGGGAGTGACACGCGCCCTGCCGTTCCCCAATCCTCCGCAAAGCCACGCGGAGCCACCGCCGTCTCCTCCCATTATACCTCTTCTTTTGCACACTCTCTGGGGTTATCCTCCTCTTTCCTGAAGCCTTGTTTTGCTCATTTTTCCCTTTTTACTGCCCATAACCCTTGTATTCCCTCCAGCTGCCATCATTTTACAGCCGGAAGGGCCGGTAGCTGTCAACCGGCTGTCGCCAATAGGCCGTTTTTCTGTCTGCTGCGACAAGGACCTCCTGACTGTGTAAGCTTTCTTTCTCTTGGACAACTGGCCACTCATCAGGAGGAAATCGTTAAATTTTCATTTTGAAGGCAATTTTTTGCCTTCTGAAGGCTTCTGAAGAAGAATTGTACCCGGAAATTAGCCTCTTTCTGTCCTTTTCGTGTTCCCTGCAGGGTGTCGGTGGTTCGTTAGCGGTCGGTGTAATTACTGCCGCGGGCGATGTTCTTTGCTCGATTTGGGGGCTAATCCGATTTTAGGAGAGGAGCACCCAAAAAGAGGAATATCGCTCTCTCTCTCTCTCTCTCTCTCTCTCTCTCTCTCTCTCTCTCTCTCTCTCTTAAAGTGGAAGGACCGCGTAAAAATAATTTTTCTAATTTTGTTATAAAAGCCTAGATCTCATTCCCAGGATTCCGAAAAATACCTCTTTTGCCCATTTTGGATCAAAATGAACCGATTTAGGAGCGCTTGAATTTTTTGGGAAATTACAATTTGAATGGCCGCCAACTCTGCGTCTCCCCATTTCCCACACTCTCTTGCCCACTCTAGCCGTGTTTCCGTGCGGCAAACGCGTAAAACGGCCGTGTAAACGCGCCCCTTTTGCAGTCCAAATCAAATAAAAGGGGTTTGTTTCAGAGTAGTGGAAACGGCATCTATTCAATAAAATAACTGTTAAAACTTTGAAAAATCATTTTTACGAGGTCCTTCCTCTCCAAGACAGTTTTGGTTTAAATTTAACGGTTATTGTTTTCACCGCCAAGGCGAAGCTTTTGAGCCAAAAAAGTGGAAATGTGAAAAAGGTGCCGGATTGACCCTTTAATCATTTGAAAAGTACCAAAAACCAAACCAAAAACCAAAAATAATTTCACTTTTTTGAGGTGTTTCAATATTTTGACCATTTTGGGTCAATTTGAACTAATCACCTATTTTATCGTTTTCTACGTAAAATTTGCAATGGAAATAATATTTAAAGGGACCATCAGCCTCCTTTTCAAAATGAGCATGACTCTAATGCTAATTCACTCATTTCAGTTAGCATAATTTTTCCCAACACCCCTCCAGGCAACGGTTTTTCACAAAGATTAGCATATGATTAGCCTAGATTTTGAAAAGGAGGCTGATGGTCCCTTTAAAAACAAAAACAATTTGACCCCATCATACTCAAATATACGATTTTATTTAATGTTTAAAGCAAAAAGTGGCCCAAATGGTTTTGAACAAAACGAATTATCGAGTAATTATGATGTGTACAATGCATAGTGCGGTTTTGATACGTTTTGGAAAAAGACAACAATTTCAATTCCTTTTTCCGTTTCGAATTTCCGTCTTAATGTAAGATGGGTCTGAAACCGAAATAAGAAATAAGCTAGAAACACTATTATTTTGGGTTTTCGAACTTTTTAAAAGTTTAAAAATTTTCTAGTGACCCTAAAGACTTCCGGCGCCAAACGATTTTACATAGTGGACTAACAAATTTTTTGGAACTACTTTTGTTTTTAAAAAACCAACAAAAAATTTTAATTTTTTTTTGCTCTGCCTGTTTTCCAGAATTCGACACAAACACTTTGGTCAAAATATTCAAACAATGACAAACCTTTATTATCGCCTGTTGTTATCCCAAACAGTGGTGCTTAACTAATCATTAAACTTTCTTTGGTTTTCGTATGATCAAAAAAAAATTTTTTTTCGTCACATGTATGCAATACAGGTGGTTTTGGTGAAAAGTAAGTGATAAATAACAGTTTTTCATTTTTTTACTATGGTCTGCAATTGAGTGTGTGTGTGTGTGTGTGAGAGCGTGCGTGAGGCAGTGTGTTTATGTCTCTCTTTTCCACCCGGAGGTGGTCCTGTTTTGCGCAGTCCCCCGAGTGCGCTCCATCATCCGTCGCCGTGTCGTTGCCCTCATTAGCCTCCACGCACGGCCCCCTCCCCCTTTTTAGACCCCCAGGGCCGGAGGGCTTTTCCTGTTTACATTGAGCCAATGTCACGTTCGAAAGGCCAAGCGCCTTCTTTTGGGAAAACAACTTTTGGTGTACATTTCCTAGTCCTTTCTTTCTTTTTAAAGGGAGGACCTCGTAAAATTGATTTTTCAAAGTCTCTTTACAATTATTTCATTAAATAGATATAGTTTCCACGATTCCGAAACATACCCCTTTTATATGATTTGGACTGCAAAAGGGGCGCGTTTACACGGCCGTTTTACGCGTTTGCCGCACGGAAACACGGCCAGAGTGGGCGAGAGAGTATGGGAAATGGGGAGACGCAGAGTAGGCGGCAATTCAAATGGTAATTTCCCCAAATTTCAAGCGCTCAAAAATCGGTTCATTTTGATCCAAAATGGGTAAAAGAGGTATTTTTCGGAATCCTGTGAATGAGATCTAGGCTTTTATCACAAAATCAGAAAAATTATTTTTACGCGGTCCTTCCCCTTTAACCTCATTTTTCCAATATTTTCATAGGATTGCCATTTTCGACTATTTTTTGGTTGCAAAACACTTGCTAGTACAAATTTCCGTGTTGTTGTGATTTTAGGCTCAGCCAACCAGTTTTGTTGAGGGAAAACACGGAAACGATTCCTTTCTTTCTCTCTCTCTCTCTCTCTCTCTCTCTCTCTCTCTCTCACTTTTTTTGCCCTCTCGCCCCCAATCGATTGTCAAACATTCATCCCCTGATCTCTTGTTTGATCTGTTTATTCGACCTGCTCAGTTCCATCAACTAAAAATAGATCAATTTTATGGGCCTATAGACTTCTTCAGAAAGAAAACAATACTGAAAGAACACATGTTCTTGAGGTGACAGTTGCTGGGAAGTGAAATGTTTTGTTCTTCTCAAGTCATCACCCCATTCTTTGTTTTCCGCGGGTCTGGAATTCCAGATCTCTCTCTCTCTCTCTCTCTCTCTCTCTCTCTCTCTCTCTCTCTAACGCCCTCTCTCTTTCAGACATCATCTGTCGTGTCCATTTCACCTCCGTTATGTCGTTAGGCGTTGTTTTCCCCACAGCCGATGCCTCCTTTTTCGAAATTTATGCCACCCCTCGCCTCAAATTTTGGCCCATTCCTCTACTGTTTCAGATGAAGACGTCAAACATCTTCATTTAAAAGTCTTCATTTTTCAATTTCTCCATTTTAGTTTTAAGACCACGTAAAAATAATTTTTCCGATTTTGCAATAAAAGCCTAGATCTCATTCCCAGGATTTCGAAAAATACCTCTATTACCCATTTTGCATAAAAAATGAACCGATTTAGGAGCGCTTGAAATTTGGGAAATTGTAGTTTGAATTGCCGCCAACTCTGCGTCTCCCCATTTCCCACACTTTCTCGCTCACTCTAGTCGTGTTTACGTGCGGCAAACGCGTAAAACGGCCGTGTAAACGCGCCCCTTTTGCATCCAAATAATTTAAAAGGGGTATTTTTCAGAATCGTGGAAACTATATCTATTCAATAAAATAATTGTTAAGAGATTTTGAAAAATCAATTTTACGAGGTCCTTCCCCTTTAAGATTAGACAACGAGTGTTTTGATTTTCCCACGCGTTCACTCATCTTAATGGGCTTAGTCACGTTCTCACGCTCTTTGATTACGTATTTGTTCAGCTAAGAGGACACATGTTGATGTACATTCACACATTATCTCACACTCACACGCACACGCACACACCTCACGTCCTCACACGTACCCTCACATACTAAGACACAAATTCACATGCACGTCACTTCTCACATGCACACGTCCATACACAATGCACACTTGTCACGGGCTCATACACACTCACACTGAGTCTCACATGCTGAACACACTTTAACGTGCTCACACGCTCACACGCTATTTATTGACTTGTCAAAATGGACTGATTTCTCCCATTCACGTCGGTTTCACTTTTCAGTTTTCTGCGAAAAGTGTTAAAATTCTTTTAAATTCTTTTTGTTATTTTACGTAGACTTTTTGCCATTTCTTGGTTTTATTATGTTTTCGTTGTGGGACCATTTGAAGCCATTATTCACCCTCGCAAACGGACATGATGGATGCCTCCCTCCGCCCACATAGTAAGCATCTGAAAATTAGCATTTTGAAGGGCTCACCCCCATCACCCTCGAGATCAATGATATGTTTCATGAAACATCAGTGGGTGGTCCAATCTGGGTGGTCTGGTACGAAACTGCCAGGAAAGAGCACCGATCAGGATTGAACCCTGGTCGTTCGACTGACATTCTGTGTGGCTTTGTGGGTGGTCTATTCCTTTGAGACCTCCCTCATCAGCCCAATTCAACCCCGCCTTCCTCCACCGTATGCTAATTGCCGCTTATGGTAATGAGACGGCAAAGGGAACGGCCATTGTCGGCGCAAAATTGAATCGAAACACGCGAGAGCCATCTTGCTGCCAGCTTCCTCGATTGCTGCCAGCCGGTCGGAGAGAGAGAGACAGAGGGAGAGGGAGAGAGAGAGAGAGAAAGAAAACAAAGAGTTCGTTCTGTTGCGGTTCGCTACCGGTCATTAATCCTTGCCGCCAGCCGACTGACTCATGTTAACATCCAGCTGTACTCGCTGCTGACAGCTGTTCTCTTTCTCTCTCTTTCTCTCTCTCTCTCTCTCTCTCTCTCTCTCTCTCTCTTTCTCTCCTTCTCTGCAATCCCTCTCTCTCTCTCTCTCTCTCTCTCTCTCTCTCTCTCTCATTCTCTCCTTCTCTGCAATCCCTCTCTCTCTCTCTCTCTCTCATTCTCTCTCTCTGCAATCCCTCTCTCTCTCTCTCTCTCTCTCTCTCTCTCTCCCTCACCCTCTGCAACCCCTCTTCTCTTCCGTTCCATTTTCGGGCCTCACCCATCCTCCGCCGCCACCAGTAATGGCTCCCGTTCTGCCCTCCCAACCCTGCGTGTTGTTGTTTTCCTGTCGCCGGGGCGATTTTGATTAAGGATTCCGGATGAGGCTCCCCTCGGCCGAACACAGAGCAAGGCCTTGTTGTAATGTTTCACGGCCGACAGCCTCCTTTGACCGCTCTGCTCCCACGGGCGCCCTCCGAAAAGTAGGCGCACTCTGCTGGATTTTTTGTGGATTGCTTTTTCTTCACTTTCTTTTTATATCAGTTTTATTAATCATTATATATCCTCAGTTTTTTTTAACTTTTAAAAACTTTAATTTGAGAGAGACCCTCTATTTGCATTCACATACGCTGTGTTGTTGATAAACTTCACGGCTCGTAAACTTTGGCTAAACAAACAGAAATAGATGTTTGTTTCCGTTGCTACTCTTTCGATTTCCCTGTTTCTGTCTCTTTCTCTCTCAAACTCTCTCACTCACACACGCACACCCACACACACATTTTTCTAACTGAGGTTGGTAGCTACAATACACGTTCACACGTACGCACGCACGCACGCAATCACTCACTCATTCTATCTCTGTCACACTCTCTCACTCTCTCACACACTCACTCACTCACTCACTCTCTCTCTCTCTCTCTCTCTCTCTCTTTCTCTCTCTTTCTCTTTCTCTTTATCTCTCTATCTCTATATCTCTTTCTCTTTCTCTTTCTCTCTCTCTTTCTCTCTCCTGCCCTTGACTTTCTTCCTACAAGACACCACATTCCGCTCCTTCCTTATCTAAAGATGAAAATCGGCGTGAAAATCGGCTTCCCAGCCACTCCGAGAGTGACTCATTAGTTTTCCACTCAAAAACCGTTCACCCAGCTGCGCAGTAGTTGCCACTCGATTTGCAGCGCTGCATTCTCTCTTTTCTGATAATGTTCCTTGTCACGTTTCCAGAAATTTCCAACTTTCAATTTCGTTTGAATTTTGAACCCAATATTTCGATTTTGGCCTCGTAAACTTTTGACTTCTTTGAAACATGCTGGTTTATGTAAATTCCACGATTCCATTGCGATTCAAACACTGAAAATGATGTTCTACCCACGTTTTCATTGCATTTTCATGGGTCAACATATGGTCGTTGGAACTTTGATATTAACTTTTTCCTGTTTTTGATGGTCAAATGGATAAGAGGTACTTTTTACTATACTGCGCTCCCAAGTTCGATCCACGATCGATAAAACTTCATTGATTGGTTCGATTTTAACGAATTGATTTAATTACATTTTTCCAAAAACGTAATATTCCCAACGAGAAATTCAGATTACGCTATTGCGTGCTGCATTTAGTGGGGAAACCCGTTGCCAGGCATCTGTTATACCTACTCCGCGGCGCCCCACGGCCCCACGGTAGCCAAGGCTAGTGACATGAAAAAAATTTAGTCTTCGATTTTTTAAAAAAAAATTTTCATTTAAAAAAAAAATTTTCGGCCCAAAAGTTCTCAAAAGTGATTATATGACCTGAATATGACATCCTGAAACTTTTGGATCAATATCGATTTTTTGTCCCGGGTTACGGTAGGGGACCCTGGCCTACTGTAACTTTCTTCAAAACAAACTCAACCAAATTTCAATTTGAAAAACGCTTTTGATAGATCTTTTTACGCTGAAAAACACTGTCAATAACAACATTTTAAGTTTCCCCCGAAACTTTTTCACTAGAGCCAAAAAAACCACGGAAAAAGTGAAAAAATATCGGTTTTTTGCATTTTTCGACCATTGACTATTTAGAGGGTAAGGAAACGGACATCATATTAAAAAAAATGAGACAATTTAGACTCTTTTGAAAAAAAGAAAAAATTTGTATTGAAAGTGCCAATTTTTCAAAAAATATGACTTAATTCTCAAAACTTTCCCTGAATAAATCGAAGACTAAAATTTTTTTTCATTTCACAGGCCTGCTCGACTTTTACTCCTAGTTTCCCAAATGTTACCCTGACGCAGTATTGCGTACCTATATTTAAACACTTTGTTTTTGTACGCAATTTCGCGTTTGGTGTCCTTTGACAAGACCTGAAATGGGAGAGGGAACTAGGATTGGCTACGGCTACATGTCTTTCATTAAAAGGGAAGGACCGCATAAAAATAATTTTTTTGATTTTTCGATAAAAGCCTAGATCTCATTCCCAGGATTTCAAAAAATATCTCTTTTACCTATTTTGGCCCAAAATAAACCGATTTAGGAGCGCTTGAAATTTTGGGAAATTGTCATTTGAATTGCCGCCAACTCTGCGTCTCCCCATTTCCCACACTCTCTCGCCCACTCTGGCCGTGTTTCGTGCGGCAAACGCGTAAAACGGCCGTGTAAACGCGTCCCTTTTGCAGTCCAAATCATATAAAAGGGGTTTGTTTCGGAATCGTGGAAACGATATCTATTCGATGAAACAATTAAAAGAGACTTTGAAAAATCAATTTTACGAGGTCCTTCCCCTTGAATGTGATAGATCATCTAAGCATCTAGGCTACCGTACCCCTTAAATCAGTGCCCGTAAATCCATCCTGTTTTCGTTCCGGTCCCATGGCGTTTTTCGCTATGCATGAATCCCATAAAACGGCTCTTTAGAGCCCATAATTCGAGTCTCGGCGCGCAGAAATCCGCGCAGCAGTTGCCGTCAGCCGGCTGTCGTCAGCCAGCTCATTCATTCGAAATTCGCGCCGACGACCACTTATCGGTTGGGCAATTGTTGTCGTTCCATTGTCTCTGCCCATCTAAGGCTTCGGAAAACACACAGACGACGGAGGCTTGCACACACACGCACACACGCACTCACTATCACACTCTCTCCTACACACCCTCACGTTCACACTCCCACACGTTCCCTCTCCTTCACCTTCCGTCACCATTCGACTTGTGGGAATGCATACAACTGCATGAATACCTAATTCTTGTGACAGCCGGAGGGGCCACTCCTGACAGCCGGCTGTCCGATGGCCCTCGGAGAGCAACACACGATTTGATTACCGCCAGCCGGCCCCTCGTCTAATCCTTAACGGATTTTCATTTCCCGAAAACGGCTTCTCCCCTTTTAGCTTACTCTCTCTCTCTCTCTCTCTCTCTCCCTCTCCCTCTCTCTCTCTCTCTCTCTCTCTCTCTCTCTCTCTCCCTCTCCCTCTCCCTCTCTCTCTCTCTCTCTCTCCCATCGTCGTCACTCTCATTATGTTCCCTGTAATGGCCGATCGATAGGCCGTAAAGAGGGAGAAGAAGCTCCACACATTCCCCAGGCCCATTTCCTCTACCCGTTTTAGTCCTCATTCGCCCGTTTGCCTCTAATGAAAACAATTTCAGGGGCGAGAGTGGGTTGAGTTACAGGGAAAACAGCCCTCGTCTCTGCCGCAATGCCAGCCATGTGGAGCAAAATCACTTCCCATCTGGGTGAGTCTAAAAAGGAAGTTAAAACTGGAAAAGAAACACAAAAAGCAAAAGTTTTGCACCAATGGGGAATCGAACCAACGACCTCGTGGGTATAAAGCGAGAGCCTAACCTACTGCGCCACGCTGACCATTCTTACGGTCGCTGCCCGCGCCCTTATAACAGACGTCCGCGCCTGGGCCCGTTGAAATCGACTTCAAAAATCAATAAACGATGCTAAATTAACTAAATTTCTAGGAATTCTTATTCAAATCAAGATAATTTCAATTTAGGCCTGTGGTTAGGCCTGGAGGAGGCTGAACGGCCTATGCGGGCTTCCTGTTCACTTTCCGTCCTCCACAATCCTCAACTGAACGTTGTTAGGCCTTCAAAAAGCTCGGAAAATCTCCATCGGGTCACTTCCAACTCCCCTCAGCACAGAAAAGTAGGTTTATTTAGCTTAAAAATGTCAAAAAAAGCATTTCCGTCGGTGAGAGGTGGCTGAAATAAGACCACCCAGGTGGCAGAAAATGCTATTTTTGTTGACATTTTTGTCTTTTCTCGTAACTTTTTTTTCGTTTTTATTGTTTTTTTCTTTAAATTATTGGGGTTTATGGTTTCAAACGGAAAGGAGCAGGTCAAAAAGATGGAATAGTTCATCATCTCTTCTTTTTGATCTACTCTTTTCTGTGTGAGACAAAACTATCCTGTTCATCAAGTAACATAGTTTGATAGTATTTTTAATCGTCTCAAAATAAAGATAGCATCATTTGAGCAAAAAGTAACAAAGAATGAACCTCGGGGATTCGAACCCACGACCCCGCAAATTTGATTGCACCGCAGGCGAGCTCCCTAACGGCTGCGCTATCCGAGCGTCTAGGGTGAACAGCGCCGCCGCCGCTTTTAAAGCGTTCTTCAATTAAATGCTTCAATTTCAGAGTAGCGGTGGTTTTACTCTCCGGCGAAATAGGAACAAAGAAAAGAAGTCTCAGACTCAGCAACCGCCGGATCCTTTGGCCCAGTCTTGGCATAGTCAGGCCCAGCCGCCTGTGAAGAACATCTTTTCTTTTCTGAAGTGAGATTTCTCTCTCTCTCTCTCTCTCTCTCTCTCTCTCTCTCTAAGAATCCCCCTTTAGGTCAACCAGGTCCCGTTCTAACCACCAAAATGGTCACAATGAAGTCGCCACGACTTGTTCTGCCCCGGCGACTGCCCCAGCCCCCACTTCTGGAGGTGTTCCAAGAAGAAGACGTCCCAGAAGTGCCCACTACGATCCAAATACGCTGGTTTCATCACCGGAGGAGGGAATCCAACAACAGGATGTGAATGAACTCTACGATAGGATTGAGAAACTGGGAGAGGGGAGCTATGCCACCGTTTTCAAGTGCCAATCCAGGTGAGATTAGAGAGAGAGAGAGAGAGAGAGAGAGAGAGAGAGAGAGAGAGAACCTTTGTCGTTTTCCTTGGCTAAGTGGAAAACCCCAGAACAGTGCGCAATTGATTGTTAGTTCGATCCCCCTGGAAGCTCTAACAAAGACTTGGTTACTGTAACCCACAATTTAACTGTTTAAAACAATTTTTGAAATTCAATTTTCATTAACTGAAGATTTCCTCAATCGGATCACATCTCCTTAAGATCCATGTATCCTCCTGCATTCAGTGACGTCATGGAGATCATTTCCACCAATTTGTCCAATTTGTAGTACTAAATTTGAATTTTACATAAATTTTACATTAAAACAATTTCAAATCCAAATTTTCTAACCTTGGCTTCCTGGAAAAGTTTGGCTGCCGTGACTCCGTCGGCTGGGAAGACCACTCTGTCATCCCTGAGGTAATTCAGAATCAGGGGGAATACGGTAGGATCCCGATCGATGAAAATCTCGTCGCAATCGATTCCCGCCTTTTCCAACTGAAAATTAATTTAAACATTAAAAAAAACAATTTAAATAAGTAATTAAAATACCTTGGCCAGGAGACTTTGAGGCTTTGCGTTGAGGGTGAGACGGGTGGTTTGGAAGCGGGTTCCTCCGACGTTTAGAGTGATGATATTCATTTTAGAGAGGTTTTTAATGAAGTTTCAAAAGAAAGGGGGAGAATTCGAAGGAAAGTGGTTTTCCTTAGTTCTGAGCGCATTTTATACGGAATTTCCTTCGCGTTGGAAAGGGACACGTGGAGGAGTTGGGAAATTGCGCCCAAGTATGCGTCACCCACGCCCTGAAACCGATAGGACGGGTCTTTTTAATCAGCGAACGATTAATGACTTTAGTTTGGTTTTTGTGCTTCTTTAAGGACTAAGTTGAAGTAAGTAACCTGAAATTCTGTAAAAGCCTGATTTTAACGCGAATTGACAGATTTTGAGAGCAATTCTGTTTTTTTTCACGTTTTCTGCCTCCTTGAGGCTTTCAAAAATTGCGTATTCCACCCATGTTTCAGGGGGAACCGCGGGCAATTGGGAAAAGTTTTCAACCAGCAATAAACGCACCTCAGCAAAGCTTCATGGGTCACGTTATCGCCTCTGCGCAAAGCTGTCCCGGTCGGTCGGCGGCCGATAGTCACCCCGCGAGGCCGCCGATTCGCTACGGGTGTCAGTCGCACACAGGCGAGCGACCGTTGACCTTCACTCAACCAGCGGCAATTGTCTAAGTCTGGCAGCGGCATTGATTCTTTGGCCTATAGCTTTTAATTTTATTGATTATTTAACAAAGATAGTAACGGAAAAATACTTGAAGGCCGTCTATTAGAAATGAACATTGCATTCAAATTGAATTTACGCAGCCGTTAACATAAGGCGCCTGTGCGCAATCGTTCCTGCTGAGACGATAGCTCCCAGGTTAGCATTTTAGTCTCCCACCCATACGACCCGGGTTCGATTCCTCTCGGCGGCAAACATTTTGCTTTTACCCTGAATCACCAAATAAACACAATTTCCAAGGGTTTTTTTCTATTTTGCACTTGATAATCGCCTGACAGACAGTACAAAATACCTTGAAAAAGACAAAAAACAATGATTTTTCAGATTGGACGGGTCAATTGTCGCATTGAAGGAGATCAAACTACAATTCCAGGAAGGTCTACCTTTCACGGCTATTAGAGAAGGTACCGTAACCCAAAAATGATGAAATTTACAATTTTAGCATCTCTTTTGCGTACTTTACGCCATGCGAATATCGTCTGTTTACATGACATTTACATCCAACACAATCAACTCACCTTCGTCTTTGAATATATGGTAATCCCCATTTTTGATCAAACTAACCCTTTTTTCAAGAAAATGGATCTTAGCAAGTACTTGGAAGCCCATCCGAATGGTCTTTCAAACCGCCAGACTATGCTACTATTGTTCCAATTACTCAGGGGACTCGATTTCTGCCACAAGAAGAAAATTCTGCACAGGTGGGAATGGAAATGTGGGCTTGAAACTTGCTAGACTAAATGAATGTAGAAAGCAAAAAAGATTCGCAGTCAGCAGGATTCGAACCTACGCGGGCAGAGCCCAATTGATTTCTAGTCAATCTCCTTAACCACTCGGACATGACTGCACGGGATCTGTGCCCGCTGCACCGATTGATTAGCCCCCCGCCGCCGCCGTGTACACAGAGGAAAGGTCACCGCAGATATCTTTCAGAGATCTCAAGCCGCAGAACTTGCTCCTCGATGGAGAAGGAGTCCTCAAATTGGCGGATTTCGGGCTAGCCCGTGCGAAATCAGTGCCAAGCAGGACTTACAGTAACGAAGTCGTCACTCTCTGGTACAGGCCGCCAGATGTACTGCTTGGGAACACAAACTACACCACTTCTTTGGACATGTGGTGGGTTTTAAATTAAATTTTCAGGAATTTGTTCTTTTTGTGAAGAAATTACGCGAAAAAAAAGGAATTATTTTAGGGGTGTTGGCTGCATTTTTGCGGAAATCTGCTCGGGACAGGCTCTTTTCCCAGGGACGAAAGATGTGGCTGATCAGTTGGATAAGATATTTCAAGTTAGAGGGAAACCGGATCTTGCGAAATGGCCAGAGGTAGAGGGAGAGAGAGAGAGAGAGAGAGAGAGAGAGAGAGAGAGAGAGAGAGGGAGAGAGGGAGAGAGAGATACAAATAATTTCAGGTCCTTCGCCTTCCCCACTACTCTCAGCAGGATTTCCCCTCCTACCGAGAAATGTCCTTCGTCCACGTAAACTCTCAACTAAGCCGTCTCCTAGCTCCAGGCCTGGATCTTTTAACAAAATTTTTGCAGGTAATCAATAAAAACAAAATTTAAAAAACTAGAGAAAAAAGAAATACAAAGGGAAAAAAACAAAAGAAAAGAAGACGAAATGAACAAAGTCATATTCGTTTAATAGTTTTTAACCCTCCCAATAAAGGGTTCCATAAATTAGCGCAGGATAGACTGCAGCCCGCCGAGACTACCCCTCGCAGAGTCGCCAATCTCATACGGGTGTAACCCGCGGACGCCCGCCGCAATTACAATCAGACTACATACTGTGGCAGTTCGCTTGGAAACCCTTCAATGTCAACTTTTTTGTGTTCTGAAAGCAGAATAGCAAAGAAAACAGAAGCCCGCATCGAATGATGCACAATCCACCATAACTGCTTCTTTGCAAAGCACCTAAAATCGCCCAAAAGTCGAAAAAAGTGATTTATAGGCTGGAAAATCCATTTTTCTTTTTTTTCAAAATCATGTTTCCCTCCTCGGAGGGATTCCAAAAATTGTGCGAACCTTAGTTTGCATGCAGTGCGTTCCCGTGGTAAAGCAACGGGAGCACCCGCCCTAGGTGGTCTTTGGGGGATTCACCCGCAAGGACACCCCCCCTAGGGCTCATGTCATAAGCGAGACTCTACCGTCTCTCACACTGAGTCATCGAGAGACCCAAGTCTGAAAGCAATTATAATCCCGGTGACTACACCAAAGGTCAGGGCCGAAGCCGTACGGGTGGGAAATCCTAGGAAAAACAAGCGACTGATACTTATCTCTCTCTCTCTATCTCTCTCTCATCACTTTGTGTAAACTATTTACAATTCTGTTTCAGCTCCGCCCGGAAGATCGCGTCTCTGCTTCAGCCGCCATGCTACACCCTTACTTTTCAATGCTTCCACGGGAGCTTCTCCTTCTTCCCCTCACGCAGCCCATCTACGCCCTTCCACAACTCCGCTGGTGATCTGGCACTACGGGTTCGAACCGAGATCATCCATAAAGTTTAATTTTTGATTGTTGATTGTGAAACTCATTGAAATGTCAAAAGTAGACAAAACAAAAAAGTAATGGAGGTATGGGGAATCGAACCCCAGGCCTCTCGCATGCAAAGCGAGCGCTCTACCCCTGAGCTATACCCCCGTTGGCTGGCGGCCGCCGGCGCCCGTTTATGTGTGTGCCACGATAACGCGGCTGGCGGGAATTGAGAACGGTTGAAAAAACAAGGAATCTCTCTCTCTCAATCCTCTTGTGTTGTGTGAGAGAGTGTGAATGTGTGAGAATGTGAGTGTGTGTTTGTGTCCAATATCAGTTTCAGGGGCGTGGGTGACGCATACTTGGGCGCAATTTCCCAACTCCTCCACGTGTCCCTTTCCAACGCGAAGGGAATTCCGTATAAAATGCGCTCAGAACTAAGGAAAACCACTTTCCTTCGAATTCTCCCCCTTTCTTTTGAAACTTCATTAAAAACCTCTCTAAAATGAATATCATCACTCTAAACGTCGGAGGAACCCGCTTCCAAACCACCCGTCTCACCCTCAACGCAAAGCCTCAAATTCTCCTGGCCAAGGTATTTTAATTACTTATTTAAATTGTTTTTTTTAATGTTTAAATTAATTTTCAGTTGGAAAAGGCGGGAATCGATTGCGACGAGATTTTCATCGATCGGGATCCTACCGTATTCCCCCTGATTCTGAATTACCTCAGGGATGACAGAGTGGTCTTCCCAGCCGACGGAGTCACGGCAGCCAAACTTTTCCAGGAAGCCAAGGTTAGAAAATTTGGATTTGAAATTGTTTTAATGTAAAATTTATGTAAAATTCAAATTTAGTACTACAAATTGGACAAATTGGTGGAAATGATCTCCATGACGTCACTGAATGCAGGAGGATACATGGATCTTAAGGAAATGTGAACCGATTGAGGAATTCTTCAGTTAATAAAAAATGAATTTAAAAAGAGTTTTATAACCCACTTCTGAATCTCATGTTTCCCTTCTGGGATTTTTTCACGCCCCATCCGCGACTTAGTGCCCAAATATGATTAATTTCAACCGGCTTGCTTTTTTGTTGTTGTTGTTGTTAAAATTCCTTTTTTTCGCTCTACAAAGGGTATCCTCACTGTTAAAACAACCCACAAACCCCAGAGATGTATGATGGCTTTAATTTTCGCTTTATTAGGCTTCAAAAATTAAAAATTATTTTTGTTTAAAACCCATTTGTAAATCCCTCATTTACCCCTTTTCCATGAAGAGAAACAGCCTTCCTTTTTGAAAAAGCCTTTGGGTTTAAAGGACTAAGTGAATGGGTCCCGGCGCGATGCCAGCTGAGGATGCGGGGCGCGCGATGAGCTCGGTTTCAACCTCTTCCCTCCGTGATTAAAGCGTTGTTATTCCAAGTTTTCACCTGTATTTTAATTGCTATCGATTGTAGAATTAATTGCGCTTAATTTAAGTGGCTTGAATGACGCAAAAAAATGGTCAAAAATCAAGGGAAATGGAGAGAGAGGTCGCCAAATGCTGACAATTCAAATTTTCGGACACCTGGAGCTTCTATTTCGTCGGTTGTGGTTATTTCACTGATTTTTCGACTAGATAATGTAATTTTGAGCAAAATTAACTTGTTTAATCGTGATATTGCCGTGGAATATTGTAACTTGTGGTCTTCCCGCCAAAATTTAAATTTTCGCCGCTTTTGTGCTTTTCTTTATTTTTCCTTTTGTTTTCTTCACTTTTTGAACTTAAAAGTAATTTTATTAGAAAGATCACTATTTTAGCAATAATTTAAGCGTAATATTCCTGAAAATATCTCCATTTTCAGTTGAAACGCGTATTTTTTGTTTGTTTGAATAAGTAGCCTTGTTTTTAGCTGTTCCAAAGCTTTTATCTGTGGAAAGCGACAACGATTTGTTGTTAGGTTTGCCGAATTGAGTAGGAATTGTGCTTTGTCGATCGATAGCGTCAGTTTACGATTTTATCACGTTCTCCCACTTTTTGACACCTCCGACATGTTTTCAACGCCAAGTTGTTCCCAGAAGCTTCTTCTATCTCATTATTCCACTCTTGTTTACTTCGCCGTCATCGGTCCACTTTCCTCGCTGTCAGCGCTTTCGCTAGTCAGATTATCAGGAGCGGGCTTTGTTCCCCACATGTGGCGTAATCGCTGCAAGCCGTTTCCTTCTGGTTACCACCGGAACTTTAGTTCCAACGGTCAAATTCTCGTTTTTAGATTCAAAATTACAGTAGTTTTCTGTGAGTGTGCTGCTCCGACACACTCCTAGAACTATTCGCGACGGGACCATTTTGGTGCCATTTCCATATTTCCTGGCTTTGATTTCCACGATAAACGCTGCGGTATTTTATATTCTGAGGCTTTTGTCTACATTTAAATGTACCTCAATATCGCATTTAAACGGCTTAAAGTCACTTGGGAGCTGTTATTTTTTGAATATGTGGCTTCACAGCTAAAAGTGGCAGCTGAAACGGTTCAAATCCTGAGCCGTCGTCACTTTTTGGCAGTTCCGGATCAATTTCTGAAGTGGAGCCGGGCGCCTTTCGCCTGTCTGTGTTGTGTTTTCTCAACACGGAGCGAGGGTTATTTGCCATATTGTTACTCTCCCGTGCACCGCGCGTTCCTATCGATCGTTTCGCCCCCAAAATCACAGATCGTTGACCCGGCTCCGATTTCGTCTTCCCTTACAAATTTGACTTTTGACACAGCAATTTCCAGCTTTTACAGCGCTTTTTTGTGCAGTTGGTGAGAAATATCAAGTTTCCTGCCTACAGGTGAAAGGTGTGCTCATGCGTTTTCGATTTTTCGACGCTATCGACTCCCATAATTCCCAGATTATCATACGCGTCCTTGCTCTCTTCGTCCCAAAGTAATCAATACCCGCTGACTCATTTTCGGTCGCCAGAGAAAATCTCGCTGCTCAGTTTTTTCTGCGTGTGATGTAAGCACTTGTCATCATTTAAATCATAATTAAACACTATTTAATTAATTTACAATCAGTTTTAAGAAATCAAAAAGATTGCCCCTGGATGAATCCGAACTATGGATGCTTTGTCTTGTAGGCGCTCCGTTCCGGTTACTGGGAATTGTCGGTCCGCCTTTCTGCCACCCTGGCTTGAAAGTGCTACATTCAAATTTTGTTAATTAATATTAAATTTAAATCACTTAAAACTATTTAAATCGCTCAAATTGATTAAAAAACTAGTTATAGCACATTTTAGTTGCCATATGAAAACAGGAAATCCTACGTTATTTTGAGTGCCTGTTTGCTAGAAGATTCAATTATCACATCCTCCAGAAGAATGTTTTCGCTAAAAAGTACGCCGAGTAGAAATAACTAATGAAGGAATCGAATATATCCCTGCCATTTCATTGAATCTGGATAATCTGCTTTTAATCGCAATATTCCAGTTATTACTAGTTTAATTCAATTTGAATTCAAAACGAATTTGAATTTTGGAATGGAGTACTTGCTGTTTTGTGCTCTTTGCTTCAAACTCACGCCTCTCACGTTCCCACGTTCTGCCCTCAGGTCTCATCCTGATCGATGCGTTTGCGTGCCTGCTGACATTGCCTTCAGTGCGTGATAATCCTCTTCATATACATCTGGCGCCGCGCACGCGCGAGAATCTCCTCTTCCCGTTGTCGATTTTTCCCAGCCACGGCACAAATTCCTTTCTTTCGAGAGAGAATTACCTCTGTTTTGGATGGTGGCTCTGTGTCTTCAATAGCCCGCGAAGCCGTCAGTTAATTGGCCGCGGTTATGTATGCCCCGGTGTACGTTTCTTGGTACTTCCGCGTCTAAAAAGAAGGAAAACGCACGATCGACGGAGATATTAGCATTCAGCGCTTACAAAAGCTCGTGGCTTCGTTTTAGGTTCTATTTCCGAGAACTATCTCGAATGGCCGAATTGCGTGTTCGAAAATAGTCCCGCCACGATTCCAAGTTCACAGGAAATGGAGCCCCATCAACACTTTTTTCCCGAAATTTTAATTAAAACCTTAAACGAAACCTTAAAAGGCGCCAGTGGAATCTTGCCATTGTCACCGCGAGGCTCCGATCTGAATGTCCCTTATGCAATAACCTAATTTTGGAGCATCTCAAACATTGCTTAGACCTTTAAATGGCGCCTGATTCTACGGCAGTTTCGGTGCCACCAGACGGCGAGAGCTTTGACTCGCTATTTGAATTTCCCGCGATTGTTGGCCTTCTGTTGCCGCTGTTGACAACTTTTTCTGCCGACTTGCTGCTCCTCCTAGCGAGATAATTCGAATTGAAACCAATTTCTCTCGAAAGTGTCACAATTTTTTGTTTTTTTAATTTAAATGATTGAACTTTTATTTGAATTCTTAACTTTCTCTTTTCCAAACTGGCTTTTTATCACCTAATATTCTAATTTTGCTGTTGCAGTATGGTGATGGAGGTCGATGAGCCTGCCGGTACTTCCATGGACACTTCTGAGCCTGTGGAGCCGGGAATCGAGTGGAAGTTTAGCCAAGTCAAGGGCAACATCGACGGCGACGATGCCCACACCGAAGGTATTTTTTATTTATTTTATTTGATTTTATATATTTTTTAATTATTTAAATCATTTTATTTGTTTAGCTGATGTTATCTCCTGCGTGGAATTCTCCCACGACGGAGAGTATCTGGCCACCGGCGACCGGGGAGGACGCGTTGTCATCTTCCAACGTGACCAGAGTGTGAGTTCATCATTTTAATCTTGCAGTTTTGAAAAAAAAACCGAATCCCCGCGGGACCATTATTTGGCCTCCCGCCCGTCCACAGCAATCCGTATGAATTAAATATCAGTTTTCTCGTCGTAGCTGCATTCTCGCCGGCCTGGGGAGATTCTTCACCCGGCGAATCTATTAATACTTGGCGGATTAGTATCTCTTTATATTGATTTGGGCGTAATTATCGCGGCGCATCAATTGATTCGAGCAAGCAGAGTGCACCAGTCCGAGCGAGTTTAGTGCAGCTGGGCATATGACGAAAAACAGGGCGCTGGGGAGAACTTTAAAATCTATTTTTTTCGGTTTCTTCGGCGTAACACGTAGAGTTGGCTAGTCGTCGGATTTAAGCGGAAACGGTTTAAAAAATTATTTTTAATAATTTTAGTTTTTTACGGGAGAAATATTGAATTTAAAGTTTAAAACAATGTTTCACAAGTACGGTTCGAAACCGCCATGGGAGGTGCTATTGGGTCTAAAATTGCACTAAAAAGTACTTTTTGGGGTGCTATATACAAATTTGGGGTGCTATTTTCAAATGAAACCGGATCGTGTCAAACAGTGGTTTAAAACTATATTTTAATATTAGATGGAATCTTGTCGATTTCCATAATTTAAATTTATTATTTTGAATTAAAAGAAATTTCCTTAAGCTCATATTTATAATTTTAAAATCAGTTGAATTAGTTAACATAAATAATTTAAAATACGTTTTTTTTTAAATTCCCTAAATATTTTTTCGATTAAAGACTTTAGAATTTAACTAAGTAAAATTATTGACTTTAGAATTTAAATAAGAAAATTTATTGAAATATCGAATTAAAATTTTAAAACTATTTTAAAATTATTGTATTTTTCTAATTTAATTTATTTTCAGGGGAAATTTGTGAATGGAGCGCGGTCGCGAGATTACAACGTCTACTCCACCTTCCAATCCCACGAGCCCGAGTTCGACTACCTGAAGTCGCTGGAGATCGAGGAGAAAATTAATCAGATCAAGTGGCTGAAGAAGAAAAACGCCGCCAATTTTATATTATCTACAAATGGTGCGTTTATTTTATTTTTGAAATTTTTAATTTAAGTTTATTTTAATTCGTCTAATTTCTTATTTTATTTATCTACTTTTAATTTTTTTTAAATATTGGTTTTTTCAGACAAGACGGTCAAACTTTGGAAAATCAGCGAGAGGGAGAAGAAGGTCTCCGAGGATGCCTGGAATGTCCCCCGTCAGGGCCGGTACGTTGGCTTCTTTTTGGAATTATCTTCGTGCAATATTCGTATTTCTTTAATTAACCCCGAATCATTTCCTATTTTCAGGGGCAAGTTCGGCGGATCCTTGCAGATTCCCTCGATCGTGCCAATGGAATTGATAGTCGAGGCGAGCCCGCGGCGGGTGTACGGAAACGCCCACACCTACCACGTCAATAGCATCAGTGTTAACTCCGATCAGGAGACGTTTTTGTCTGCTGACGACCTCCGGGTCAATCTCTGGCACCTGGAGATAACCAATGAGTCTTTCAGTGAGTTTTCAGCTTAATATTCAATTAATTTAATTTATTTAAAAAATCATTTTAAGCATCTTATATTCATTTATTCCTTTTCAGATATCGTCGATATTAAGCCCAACAACATGGAGGAGCTGACGGAGGTCATCACCGCCGCCGAATTCCACCCCACACAATGCAATTGGTCCGTTATATTCTAATTTTGCGATTTACAATTTTATTTTATATATTTAATATTTGATTTAAATGTTTTCAGGTTTGTCTACTCTTCGAGCAAAGGATCCATCCGACTCTGCGACATGCGAGACCGTGCTCTGTGTGACGCCCACGCCAAGAGTACGTTTCTTCTTATTTTTACGATCTTCATTTGAATATAGCGCTCATAAAGGACTATTTCAGTTTACGAGGAGGCAGAGGATCCGAACTCGCGGTCCTTCTTCTCCGAGATAATAGCCAGCGTGTCCGACATCAAGTTCTCTCACAACGGACGCTATCTTCTCACCAGGGACTACCTCACCGTCAAGGTAAATCTCCGACATTTACATTTTGTATTGAAATCTAGCTAATCTGAATTTTGACGTTCAAAAATAGAATTATCAATACTTTTCTTTTAGGTTTGGGATCTGAATATGGAGAGCAGGCCCGTGGAGACGTACCCCGTCCACGATCATCTGAGGACTAAGCTCTGCGCCCTCTACGAGAACGACTCAATTTTCGACAAGTTCGAGTGCGGCTGGAGTGGAGATGACAAGTAAGTGATTTATTAATTTTTGATTTCTCTGAATTCTAATTTTAAATCTTTTTTCTTTGTTTAGGCACATTTTGACTGGATCCTACCACAACCTGTTCAAAACGTACGCGAGAGGGAGCACGGAGGCCAAGACGTGGGAGGCCAGGCCGCAGGAGCCCCACTCTCTGCTGAGGACGAGGAGGATCGCCGCCGGAGGAGCTGGCCGCAAGAAGCGTTTGGCTGGGGAGAGGGGAGATGTAAGTGTTTTTTTATTTAGTTTTAAACGGTGGAGTCTCCTGCCAAATCTGCTTCAAATTCAGCGCATCCATTGCGTACCACACTTGATACCACGCACATTTTGATTACAGTAGCCCTGGGTTCCTACGGGTTTGGGCCGAGTATAATTTCGAATTTTAAAATTTTTTATTGGTACCTCGTCGGCTTGATTTGAAAATTTAAAATGCATATTTTGATTTTTTTTTAAATTTAAATTATTTAGATTTTAAAATCATTTAGGTGAAATCTTGTCGATTCTAATAATTTAAAATTATTTTTATGAATTAAAAAATTATTTCTTTAATTCACGAATTAGTGAAATTTTGTAAATTTATTTGAATAATTTAACTCATAAATAATGTTAAAAATTATGTAGCGTTAAAATCAGTTAAATTCTTAAACATGAATAATTTAAAATTCGTTTTGTAAATACTTTAAAAACTTTTTTATTAAAGACGAATTTAAATAAGTAAAAAATTAAATTAAATGCAAACATTAATTTTGACATAATTTTTTAATGTTAGTGTTGTCTTAATCTTTATCTACAAATTGATTAATCTTTTTTATTAAAAAAAATAAAAAAAATTATTCCCTTGAATAATCAAAATCGAGTTAATTATGTCGTTGGTTTGGACTTCTTTCAGTACAATTGGTCTGGTTAGATGCTGATTGGCGCACTTATTTTTTTGTCACAATTTTATATACAAATTTGGATTTTTACAAATTTTTATTCGTGGAAAGACGACCGGGTTAGCTAAAAGTATATCATCCATCAGTCCGTTTTAGAATCCCGGGCTGTACGCAATGGAAGCATTATCGAATAAATTGGTAGAACAAATTGCTTGAATTTTTTCTTGAACTATTTTTTTTTAACTTTAAAAAAATCTTAATTTCTCCATTTCCAGGGCTCTTGCGAAGACGAGCTGGCGGCTGACTCGCTGGACTTCAGCAGGAAGATACTCCACACGGCCTGGCATCCGCAGGAGAACGTGATCGCCCTGGCGGCGACCAACAACCTCTACATATTCAGCGACAACTGATCCCTCACCCTCTCTCTTTCCTCTCGCGTGTACCCATCTGACTGCGACTGTAGCCCTCATCACCATATAGCCAGTATAAGCACACACCAACACAGGTCCCCCCAACAAACCCGGTACTAATCCACGGTCCTTTCTTCGCTCTTTCCGCTTGTGCTCCTCCTCCGGCTAGACGCTCCCGCGTGACCTCGCGCGGTCTCCTCAATCACGCATAGTCTCTCTCCTCGGTTGTGTCGTTAGTTCCTCTCTCTTCTTCCGCGTAAACAACGGGCGCTAACCATCGAGCGCCGCTTGTTTGCCCACCCACACCCCTATTGTATTTTGCACGTCCATGCAATGGATTTTGTTTCTAAACTTACGTGACGTTATCTGAGGTCCTTCCCCCCACAGGATCCTATGTTTGCTAACCTGGTCATGCTGATATAGGAAGTCTGTCTGTCTCTCTCTGTGGTATTTGCCCATAAGTAAATGCTCTTTATATAATTTATTTGTGTTGGTGGAATAAAAGGAAACTTGATGGTACACCCTGAGCTCAATGACACGACTTCTACCAAATCGTGATTTTGAATAGGTAGAGCACGAAGGAGGCGAGGAGGAAGTTCAGAAGGAGGAGCAGAGGGGTGCCGTAGGAACGGGACACGCGGTTCAGCAGAAGACGACAGTCGTAGCCAAAGTCTGCCACTGAAATTTGAATTTTGCGGGATTTACCTCTTAAAGGGCTTGAAATGGCTCTATCTGGATTCCTTAAAAATTATAGCGGTCCTTAGAAAATACAACGGCCCATAAAATTTAATTATAGCGGTCCATAAAAAAATTGAAAATTAAAAAGAAATAAATGTTTAAATTTTTTTAAATTTCATTTTTGCAAGTTTTTGGTTTTTTTTTAAAAATTTCGACACTTTAACTTTCAAAAAAAATTATAAAAACATACAAAAAAAAGTTTAATTTAAAAAATAAATTAAAAATTGCATTTTATTATATTGAATATTTGTAATGTCTTTATTTTTAAATTTCGACACTTTCAATAGATGTTTTCTTTTTCTTACCCTGTATTTTCTCTCTCTATCGAAAATTTAAAAAAAGTACATTACAAATATTTATATAAAAAAATAAAACTTAATATTTTTATAAATTAAATTTTTTTTGAAAGTGAAAGTGTTAAATTTTTTTTAAACCAACCAAAAACTTACGAAAATGAAGTATAATAAAAACATTTTTTAATTTACAACTTTTTTAAGATCGCTATAATTAAATTTTATGGACCCCTATAATATTTAAGGACCGTTATATTTTTTTAAGGACAGCTAATCCAGAATAGAGCCCTAGAAATTGAGTCTTAATTTTGTCACATTAGAATAAAGCCCGCAAATCTAAATTAATATTTTTTAAATGTTTTTGCACACATTTAAATGTTTCACTGAAATTAGAATTTTGCGGAATAAAAGTAGCCCCCACATAGGCTGAGACTGCTTTTCGACAATTATTGGCCGTTTGACCCGCTTTTTTGAATTAGCCGCTTTTTTGACAACGATAGGCCGCTTAAACCTCTGATTTGCAATGAAATGCCACTTTTGGCTATTCAATGACTCTACTACACCTTTCCCGTCGCTTGTTTTTCCTAGGATTTCCCACCCGTACGGCTTCGGCCCTGACCTTTGGTGTAGTCACCGGGATTATAATTGCTTTCAGACTTGGGTCTCTCGATGACTCAGTGTGAGAGACGGTAGAGTCTCGCTTATGACATGAGCCCTAGGGGGGGTGTCCTTGCGGGTGAATCCCCCAAAGACCACCTAGGGCGGGTGCTCCCGTTGCTTTACCACGGGAACGCACTGCATGCAAACTAAGGTTCGCACAATTTTTGAAACCCCTCCGAGGAGGGAAACATGATTTTGAAAAAAAAGAAAAATGGATTTTCCAGCCAAAAAATCACTTTTTTCGACTTTTGGGCGATTTTTACTCTGGGTGATTTTTCGCCCCTCTCCATATGGGCAAAATTTTTGAGGGCCCTCCTTTTGATTATATTTACGGGTATGCTAAGTAGCCCATACAAAAAATATTTCAAAATTGGGGACCCCGAAACATTGAAGTGACTAAGCGAAAAAATTGCAAAAAATCGCGTTTTGGGCGTTTTTGGCCCATTTTTCACTTTCAATTAAAAATTTGAGGATGATGGTCGTTCTTAGTTTTTGATTTTAGGTGAAATTACGCGTCGACTGAATCGACGCGTAATTTCACGTAGAATTCGATGAGATTAACTTTTTTTGGTTTCGAGGGTGAAGGGTTAAAAACCTCAAAAACATGGTTTTTTGAAGGTTTTTTGAGGGTGGTGGTTTCGTCTACGACCCGAAGAAGTTTTCATTATATCATTCGTTGTGCCCATAAAATTTCCCATATTTTTTTGTATTGAAAATTGAAAAATTTATATTCAAAATTTTTAAATTTTCGTGTTTTTTTTCTATTTTTGGTTTTACTGTCTCACCTGTAAACATTTTGTTATAAACTCTCTTTTTTCTTCCTCTCTGTTGTCGCCGAGATTACGGTAATCACTTCACGGATGTTAGTCTAGTTACTGTAGCCTAGGCCGCCGGACCGCTTTCCGGCAAATTTAGGCCGCTAGAAGCGCGTTCTGGCAACCTTAGGCCGCTTAAGCAGCTTATTGCTTTTTAGGCCGCTCGGACCGCATTCTGGCAACATTGGACCGCTTGGGCCGCTTTCTGGAAACGATAAACCGCTTGAACCGTTTTCTGGCAACGTTAGGCCGCTTGGACCGCTTTCTGCCAGCCTTAGGCCGCTGGAATCACTTTTTGGCATCCTTAGGCCGCCTAGACCACTTTCTGGCAACCTTAGGACCGCTTTATGATGACTGGACCGCTTTTTGGCATCCTTAAGCCGCCTCCTGAACCGCTTTCTGGCAACATTAGGCCGCTTGGACCGCTTTCTGGCATTCTTAGGTTCTCTCTCTCTCTCTCTCTCTCTCTCTCTCTCTCCCTCTCTTACCGTATCTCCTCGCCCTCTCCAATCGTCCTCCCTCCGCCTTCGAGCGCCAATCATTCGCAACTCCGCGAGAGATCGTCGTCGTCCACAGCGCATTCGGTGAAACCGTCTCCTCCACCTTTCCGTCTACTTTCTGTCACGTAAAATTAACATACCGTATCATTTAATTAACCTCACCTTCCTTCCATCTACCGTATACTCCACTTTTGGCCGTTTTCTCGTCTGAAAACAGATATTGGATTAAAGGGGAAGGACCTTGTAAAATCGATTTTTCAAAGTCTCTTAACAATTGTTTCATTGAATATATGTCGTTTCCACTATTCTGAAACATACCCCTTTTATATGATTTGGACTGCAAAAGGGGCGCGTTTACACGGCCGTTTTACGCGTTTGCCGCACAGAAACACGGCTAGAGTGGGCCAGAGAGTGTGGGAAATGGGGAGACGCAGAGTTGGCGGCAATTCAAATGACAATTTCCCCAAATTTCAAGCGCTCCTAAATTGGTTCATTTGGATTCAAAATGGGTAAATGAGGTATTTTTCGGATTACTGGGAATAAGATCTAGGCTTTTATCACAAAATAATAAAAATTATTTTTATGCGGTCCTTTCCCTTTAAATCCACGAGGCAGTCTGACATTCAGCCATTTGGGTCAATCTTTTCCCTGCGTGAGAATCAAATGCCAGTATTCGCCGTGGGAGGTAAATACGATTAAGGATGACGCAAACCGGGCGACTTAAGAGGGGACCCGCCCTGATAACTGTAATTCAGGGGGTAGAAAATCGATTTTAAAACTTTAAAGGGACCTCAGGGGTCTTTTACAAATTTATTTTAATTAATTATACATATTTTTATTATTTTGGTTTCAATATTCGATTTTTTTCAAATTGCCAGATAAACTAGAAATTTTAAATTTCTCCCTTGAACCAATTCTTTCCAACGGCTTCCAGCAAACGGGCCATGCGCAACTGTCGCCGCCCGCTGTTTACAGGACTGTATGCGGCATTCGGCATGTTGGAGCTGTGCCAAAAAAAATGTGCGGCAAACGGCAGCTCATATTTCAAAAAATCAATGGAAATTCAGTATTTTAAGTTGGAAAATGAGGAAATGCTAAGTAATTGCCTTTAAATAATGTATGAGTTGTAATTATTCCCCCAAGCACTAATTTCATGCTCAAATGTGTCCGCTGCGGACTTCTCTCGTTGTCTGCGTCTCCCCGCGAGAGAGTTGCGTCCAACTGCCGTACGGCATTAGCGGCGCCGGGAGGGGTAGTCGGCGGCTAGGCCACGCCCACCGTGATCTAGCGGAGTGTCGCGTTGTGAAAAATACAGTGGATACTGTAACCCCCAAAAGGACCCTGACGGTATCTTTAACTTTAAATTTATTTAAAAAAAAGAGAGAACCTACACTGTCGAAAACTTTGTCTTTCTTGTCGCCTCGCCCTTCGTGGAATTCATCGAGAGAGGACGCCTCGATGGGCGAGTTGAAGACGTTGATCATCACAGATGGGACCCCAGGAGATGAACTGAAAAGAGAGAGAGACGGTTAGAGGGAGAGAGAGAGAGAGACAGAGAGAGAGAGAGAGAGAGAGAGAGAGAGAGAGAGAGCGTTAGAGAGAGAGAGATGACGTGGAGTGATGTGGCAAGACTTGTGTACAACGAAACTACCGGAACAAATCAGAGTTAAGAGTCGATTGTTTATGGTGACATTTGTGTACTAAAATCAGAAATCACTCTCTAACTGCCGTTTAGCTTCCGACGACCACGCCCGAAACAAGAACGAATCATACGCATCGATTGACTCAATTGGCAGAAGGGTGCGGTTTTCACGTTTAAAGGGCAAGTTCAATGAAGAGTTGTGACTGGTTGTGAAACATTGTCTTTTTGACTCTTGGACAACGTAGGCTTTCAAAAAGATGATTTCAAGCTTACTACTCAAAAAAGTTCTAAAAATTCGATTGAATAATTGGTGTCCTGCTTTTAGTGGCGTTCTAATTTGAATGATCATTTGTTTTTATGATATATAAAAATTTAACGGAAATATATTTTTCAGATCGCGAATTTGAAAGCCTGATCAACACCGCCTTGCGGCTGCTTTTTCGGTATCAAGCTATACCTAGGGCCCCCTCGATTTTTGATCTTAATATTTTCTTTTGATCAGAATTCAATACTCCACAATATAGCAAAAAATCCCAGATACAAAATTTCATATTTGAAAGTAAATTTAGTTTGAGTGAAAAATTCTTCACTTTTCTGTCTTTCGGAGGGTGTAACTCGCTTGCGACCCCAACAATCAATGTTTTGTTTATTTACAAATTTTCTTAGAATTAAATTTCCAATCGATTGGCTCCCCCAGTTCAAAAGTTGGCCCACGTTGAACGGAGATAGAAATTTGACAAATTAGGCCACGCCCACAAAAAGCCGAAAATCGATAATTCCCAGTTTTGTCAGAAATGGCGTTTATGGGTCTAGGGAAGTGCCTGGACATTATATCAGCCCAAACAAAAAATTTGTTTTTTGGCGAATGTCCCTCGGGTGATCGAGCCTTATTGACAAATGGTCTTAAATAAAGAACAAACTGATGGTGAAAAAACTACCAACGTGCCATGACGCAGATTCTCAAAGTGGTCGATAAGCTTGCGCGAAGGGAAAAATGACGAAGCAGACCATTTGCTTGACTAGTTTTTGACCCTTTTTGATAATAAGACAATGAAAAATGTTATGAAAATGAAAAGTAGGGCCTTGGCGGAATTTCCCAAGTTGTGGGTGGTTTGACCTTGGCCGTACTTGTGGACCACCCTGTAAGCCCTTAAAAATAAGCACTTGGGTCTTAACGTACTTAAAACTATTCTTGGTCAATGTTGTAAAGAAATGCGAAGACAATGAACTTTGAAAACAATTATGGTCAAAATAGGCATTCTGAGCATTGAAACAACCGGAAGACAAAATACACCCAAGTCAGACAAAGTCATCGCGGTAGGACCAAAAATTTAAAAAAAAACCTAAATTAATAAAACATTAGGATTGTTCTTTCTAGTCACCTTGGTTGTATTTCAGCTTAGAATGTTAAGGTAATTAAGGCTAACTTAAGGTAATTAAGGTTATCTTAAGGAAATTAAGGTTAACTTAAGGTGCTTAAGGCTACTTTAGTCAAGTTTGAAAGAAAGAATAGAAAGTGACGTACCAGAAACTGGACTATTTTATGCCCGCTGCTGGAAAAGATACTAATTTATTGGCGTCGTAACTTTTATGGTCCTGGCGGGAGTAAAAGAAAAACAAGGGTTTTAAGAAGTTACGAGTCAAGAGAGAGAGAGAGAGAGAGAGAGAGAGAGAGTGCTACAGAAAAATACTCTCATTTGCTAAATTCTGGGCATTTCCCCCCTGCCCCCCCCCCCCCCGAAAAATAACGTAAACAGGCACTTTTCAAAGTTCTCGACCTTTCTCTCTCTGACGTAAGACCGAATCTGTCA
>JAJQXH010000084.1:720000-730000 GCA_022343465.1 Oscheius sp. G VE-2021
CTTCGCAAATCAGATAATACAGAAAGCGGGAAAAGCATGCCAGACGCCTTTGGCATTTCTCGGCGCACTCTTTATTTAACGCGATCTCTCACAAAAATAGATTGACGCCGTTTTTGATCTACCGCTTTTCTTTGCAGGGCCATATAACAACTCTCCTTTAACCAGCATAAACAGCGATTGTCCGCTTCACACCGATTATATTCTTACTTCTGCGGGGAAGAAAAGGGATTTGTTTTTTCATGTAAATATGTAAAGTGAGCGGTGGAAATGAACTAAAAAGGCAGTGTTCCTTCTAAATTCTTCAAAATTCTGAAGGCCGGACCGGCCCGCGCTCCCGAACTTGGCCATAAAAACCAACAAAAAATAAAATATAGAATAGTTCCTATCCTCCTTTAAACATTATCTTTTGCATGTTCACAACTGTTATTAAATTTGAAACCAGTTAAATTCAAAAATCGATTTAAAAAACCCGGGCTGCCCTTGTTTAGCCCACATAGAGAATGTACACTCTTTAAATTTTCAAAATGTGAAAGAACTATAAATGATATTCAATGAAAGTTTTTTCATATGAAATTAAGGTTTTATCAATAAAAATGGGCATGTTAGACTCATGGCAAAAGCGGCTAACGACAATCTTTTTCTAATTCCAATTCATGTGCAATTCGCCCTTCTTAAATTACAGAAGCTGAGAATGTTAGCTGCATTGATCGACGAAAAACATCAAATCGGAGGTCCCCTGACGATTCTGTTAACCCATCTACCTTCCGGTCTAGATTACCATCTATCTTCCGGTGTAGATTACCACCTACAGTCAGAAATATCGAAACTCAGTCCGTTAATTGGTGAGGCGCAAATTACCAAAGCAGGTTTTTTTTATCGTAGATCGCTTTAGTTGAGTAAGAAATTTCAAAGGAAGACTACAAACACGTTTCTGAGATTTTCGGTGGATGTTTGTTAGCTTAAGGAATACAATTGAACTCACATGCTCGCACAAACACACACACATACACACACACGGTGAGGTCAACCTAACAAACTTTTCCCTCCAATTATTTCTCCCCAGACCAACGTGCTGAGTGGCCCCTTACTGTCTACATGTCAGCTTGTTTTTGGTTACTTTTACTCACTGATTCATCGTCCTATGCCAACAAATAGAACACAACGCTTCTTATCTCCAAGAGAGTCACCGCCACTAATGTCTGGGAGGTGCAGCTGAAAACAGATACGTAGTGAGAGCAATAAAACAGCATCGCCGAATATGGAATGATTGCGAAATTTAGTATTATGCAAGAGATTGGGATATTTAGTCAACATGACAGTCATAACAGGGTTGGGAAAGTGGTGGGGCCAGTTGGATGAGAAACTTTGGGTTGTGAAATGAAGGAAACGGTCACTTACGATTGGGTTTGTGGTGGCAGATCGTCTGGTCTTGCAAGAAATGATGATCCGTTAAGAATTCAAGGTCCCGCGACAAAAACAGACACTCCGAGCCACCGCCGATGTCGTCTGGGTTTCAGTGCCGCCTGAAATCGGACAATTCTTAAACGACATACTTTTTTTTTTAAATTTTGGAAGACTTAAATTTTGGAACAGAGAATCTGCGAAAGTATTTTCTCGCGGACTCGAAAGAATGCCGAAAAAAAAATCGTAAAATGACATTCCTACCTGAATTATCCGGCTTTCTTTCCTTTTGTTGACGGCGAAATTATGTAAATTTTACCTAAAATAAAACATAAAATATAAAAAAGAAGCTTAAAACACATTGACGAAAAGAAAACATGTACAATACGTTAATTTTGAGAAAAAGTGAGTTTTCGAACAAAAATTAAATATTTTTACATTATTTCACAGTATATTCCGGTTTGTATAATTGTTAATTACTGAAAAACAGGCATTTCAACTAAAAACACAATGAAAAAGAAATAGAAATACAATAAAAACCAAAAACAAATACAAAAAAATGAAGCTGGCAAATTGCCAGCAGCTACGATACCATGGCGAATATGTTCAGATTTTGCTTAGCTGAGAAATCAAAACGAGAGTTTTCATTTGATGGACGCATGGTGGCTTTGTCTACTGTATTACCACACAAAACAGCCTCAGGCTGCTTTTTATCGCAAATGGTAGCCTCAGGCAGCTTTTAGACGCCGATGGTAGCCTCAGGCCGCTTTTTACCCTGATAGTAGTCTCAGGCCGCTTTTTAAGGCAAATGGTAAGGTCAGCCCGCAAATGGTAAGGTTTTTTTCTTTTCTCCCACGTGTAACCCGCAAAAACCACCAACTTGAATTCGCCAAACTCAGTTATCTTTAACCGTTGGCCAGGAAAACTCCAGAAAAGATGCACCGAATTTATTTTGTTTATCTCTGGTGACTAATTGATCCCTTATACTTCTCACTTTCAGAGTTAGGCTGTCAAAGACAATCGCATGAGTCACAGCACCAGAAGCAGGATTGGAAGAATGGAAAAAGTTGCGCTGTGATACATACAGTCAGCGCAGAAGCAGAAGAATTGATGGGAAGTGACCAGTGCGCGAGATAAGCAAAGACCAAGGGTTAGTCATCTAAGGTGGTCAGTTGGGGAGACCTTTCAGAATCGACGAGGATAAAGTTTGATCTCTGAAGCGGCAAAAAGCGGCATGAGGGCAAAAAGCGGCCTGAGGCTGCCATAAGCGGTACAGTGCAGCCTGGGGATGCCATTTGCGTTTAAAAACGGCCAGAGGCTACCATCTGCGGTAGAAAGCGACCTGAGGCTACCATTTGCGGTAAAAAGCGGTCAGAGGCTACTATTTGCGTTAAAAAGCGGCCTGAGGATACTATCTGCTTTAAAAAGCGGCCGGAGGCTACCAAATGCGGCAAAAAGGCCTGAGGCTGCCATCTGCGGTATTGCAGCCTTGTACCAGACACCTCGGCGGCGCCAGTGCGACTGCCCTCACACTGTTGATATACCGACCACTCACCTGCTTGAAACTTACAAAGACCTTGCGAAGGGCAAATAGTAGCTTCCTCTAACTAATTAGTCACCAATGAGAAGTCACCAAGAAAAAAAAGAAACTGATTCCGAAGCCCCGTTGCCGCAAATAAAAACATGAGTAATCTCCAACTCGGAATGTGCGCGGTTATCAATGGAAGTCATTGGAACACACGGCAGACGAAGACCGAAAATCGCTTGTTTGGGGAACTGTTGGGATGAGACTGGTCAAAGAGAGCAGAAAGAACGGACAGAGGTCAAACTAGGAACGAAGGAGTGCAGAAAGGAAAATCGAGGGACTTGATCCTGCTTCTAAGGTTTGGATTACGGTAGTTTGAGGTTCTTACTGTAACTCTGATAAAACGCGTACAAAACTGTACGCTACCCCTAAAAACAAACTTTTGTGTGTGTATGCGTGAGTTTATGTGTGTGCCTGAGTGAGTAAATCATTGAGTGAGTGTGACTGTGACTGTGTGGTGAAAGTAAAAGAATGAGTCAAGTTAGTGTGTATGTGTGTATGTGTGCATGATTTATGCGTATACGTGTGTGTATGTGTGTGTGAGTGCGTGTTTAGCTGTGAACGGTGTGAGACATAGTGAGAGTATGAGTGTATGCATGTGTGAGGGTGAGTGTGAGAGTGTGTGTTTGTTTGTGTGCGAGTATGTAAATAAGTGCGCGTTAGTCAGTGTGTGTGTGTGTTCGTGTGTACGTATGATTGATTCGTCTGTGAGTGGATATATGCGTGCATTTTGGTTTGTGCGCGCGTGTGTATGTGAGCACGTTAGTGTGTATATGTTTGTGAGTGTGTTAGTGTGTGTATGTATGTGAGTGTGTGTATGTGTAGGTATGTGTGCGAGAACGTGTAAGTATATGTTAGTGAACTGCGTGTGAGGATATGTTAGTGAAAGTACACGTGAATGTGTGTACGTGTGCAAATATATGTGTGCAAACACAACACGCACTCCTACTCACATTCACACGCACACACAAGCACATTCACACCACTCACACACACTTTCGTCCCATGCTCCGCAACCAAAAACATAGGTCAACCACCCCCTCGACCTGTAATCTCTTAATCTATTAGTCAACAACCGTGAGAAATTTTCCCATCTCTCCTTCTCTCTTTTCTTTTTCAGTGTGAAGCCACTTCCGCTAATTAGACCATGACTGGGCGAATTCTCCGACCGCAGATTTTTATCATCGAAAGACACGCGGGAATCGGAGAGACGGAACGGCGAATTATGGTCGTTCGGGTGCAAGTTGTGCAAAAAGCGAGCGGCTGACTCAGCGCAACAGCTGGCCTTCCCCTGCAGCCGAGTACTTAAGGAGGCGGTGACGGCGAGTTTTTGCCGTCGTCCACTTCGACATCTTTGATTCTCGAGAGGAATAAGCTTGACCTACAGTATGCTACCTATGGTTGGTTTCCAACGGTCAATTCTTAAACGACCGACAAATTTTGGAACACAGAATCTGCGAAAGTATTTTCTCGCGGACTCGAAAGAATGCCGATTTCGGAAAATGACATTAACCTACCTGAATACCCAGCTTCCTTTTCTTTTGTTGACGGCGAAATTATGTGAATTTCACCTAAAATAAAACATAAAATTTAAAAAAGAAGATTAAAACACAATGACGAAGAGAAAAACATTTACATAACGTTAATTTTGAGAAAAAATGAGTTTCGAACAAAAATTTAGTATTTTTACACTATTTCACAGTATATTGCGGTTTGTATAATTGCTAATTACTGAAAAACGGGCATTTCAATTCAAAAACAATGAAAAAGAAGTAGAAATACAACAAAAGCCAAAAGAAAATACGAAAAAATGAAGCTGGCAAATTGTCAGTAGCTACTCAGTAACTGTGGGGGTGGGTCGCGCGCGAGAAAGTCGGGGACTCGCGCCGGAGAAAGGGGGCGTTTCGGCATGTGAACATGCGCGACATGCCCCCTATCTCACGCTGCACCCCTGCGTGAGTCGCGCGCGTTATAAATATTTATTTCTAAACAAATATACACAGGGTATAATTACAAGAAAATTAACTAATAACGCCTACACAATATCACAGTAAATTACAACTAAACAATACACGAATCAGATCACACTTAAATGATTATAACGGTGGGTAGGCGACTTTCCTCCAACGAAGCAGCGTCGGCTTACTTCAGGGTCCGCGGGCCACTCTTCTCAGAATCAGAAGCGACATCCAACTAAATATATGATGATGAATATGGGAAAACAAACGGAAAACATAAGGTAAAGAACATAAAATTACAATGAAAACTAACCTGGATTACATCTGAAATAGATTACATTAAACAATACAAATGCCAAAAAAACAGTAAACAAAATAAAGTTCTAAAAAAACACCGGAGGACGCTAGTTCAAAACATTCAATTTCGCGGTTCGCCTCAGGACCAAATCTTGGGGGTAGTCCCGAATAACTCGCGCGTGAGTCGCGCCTGTCTCCCCCAAAGTCGCTGTAAGACCACTCCTGCGCGAGTCACGAGCGACTTGCGCGCGAAACCACGTTTTTTCGGGGGTATCAGGGCGACACCCCGCGCTACTCGCGCTGATCACCGACCCCCCGCGTGAGTCGCGCTCCGAGTTGCTGAGTACGATGCCGTGGCGAATATCCAAATCCGCCCATCGTTGCGGGACCCAATGTACCTGTATCCTTTAACTAACCGAAATCGGCGAGTGTCCGTTGGAAACCAACAATACCATTTGATCCCAAGCCAGGGTGGCCCAGCTTTAGCTACTTCAGGGTGGCCTAGTTTTAGCAAATTTTCAAAACTGTTCCTGGCGGGCCCATTCTTGACTCGGACCGTTCCGGACCACCCACCACGGTTACCAAGACCACCTAGTCAAAACTGTCAAACAAGCGACCAGGGTTCGATCCCAACCGGTGCACTTCATTTTTCCCAATTGAAAAGTGAAAAAATAAACAATAGAAGAACAAAAAGTCAACTTTTAAGTTTTGAAAAGTTCTTCGTCTCTCAAAATCGACTTAAAAATATTTTAAATTTGCAATTTACAAAGTTTTATTGAAAATTGCTTTAAAAAGGGGGTCGAACCTTCGTTTTTTGTCCTGTGCTTTACCACTGAGCCATCCATTAAACTGTCATTTTGACGGTTCTATCAAACAAACGACCAGGGTTCAATCCTGACCAGCCCAGACTAATTTTAGCCCTTCGTTAACTTTCAAAAAATGCAAAAACAACAGATGCGGCATCTGTCAAACTCACATCTGGCACTTCAAAGCTATATTTTTTGTGCCGGAACCCAATTACGCAGTTTGATTGCAAAATTGCTTTAAATATCAATTTTAAAAGTATATCTTTTAAAAACTTACAAAATTACAAAACATGACCACCAGGGGGATCGAACTTTCGTTGTTTGTCTTCTACCTAAAAGTTTTTTTTCTCACGGGCTGGGCCACCTTGAAAAAAGCCCGCCTTGGGCCCGTTTCGGACCACCCCCAACGTTAACCAGGACCACCCAATCATTATTCTTAATTGAAAATTGATTATATACAGTGCGTGCCATAAGTATACGGCCACCTTTCTTTTGAGATTTTCAGTGAATTTGCAATTTTTTTAAAAAGCGTGATATAACTGATTGAATTCAGCATGCATTTATGAACAGATTATTTTTTTAAGATCGAATTTTCATTGGCATACGACTCTGTTACATGCATTCCCGTGATGGTCCTTGAATCAGGACCTGAAGCGGAATTTTTCTTGGTGCCAAAACAGACGCCATTCGATAGAGCGTAAAAAGTTATCACTAAATCTGTTCTTGTTCGATTTTAGAAAAATTTCCCTCGTGAACAGAGCTGTTTGAAAAACCAATTTTTAATTATAAAACAATGGATATTCAAATGCAGAATAATGAAAATTCACTATTGGCTGCCGAAATTTGCGCTTTTCAAACAGCTCTGTTCACGAGGGAAATTTTTCTAAAATCGAACAAGAACAGATTTAGTGATAACTTTTTACGCTCTATCGAATGGCGTCTGTTTTGGCACCAAGAAAAATTCCGCTTCAGGTCCTGATTCAAGGACCATCACGGGAATGCATGTAACAGAGTCGTATGCCAATGAAAATTCGATCTTAAAAAAAATAATCTGTTCATAAATGCATGCTGAATTCAATCAGTTATATCACGCTTTTTAAAAAAATTGCAAATTCACTGAAAATCTCAAAAGAAAGGTGGCCGTATACTTATGGCACGCACTGTATACAGTATAAGTATTACAATGTCATTTTCTAAGTTTTAAACTATTTATCTGCCCTAAAATCGATTTAAAATCATTTTATATTCACAAGTTAAGTTTTCTGGTAATTCCGGCAAAGCCCAAATTTCCCTTATGAGATTTCCCCCCTTTTAGTCATATTCCCCCATTTCTTGCCCTTTTATCAAACATAGAAAAACCACCCTTGTACGAACGCTGGAACACACCATCGTATAAATTGTTATCTTCTTCTCCAGTCATAGCATGATTCATAGACTTTTGCAGAGATAAGAACTTAAGCACTCTTTTTTAAGTGATTTTACGTCCATTTAGTACTTTGATGTGTCTGATTGTCTGTCTGCGTTCTGTTTTCGTTTACCTTTTGTATCGTTTGCGTTTGAGAGAGAGAGAGAGAAAGAGAGAGAGAGAGAGAGAGAGAGGGAGAGAGAGAGAGAGACGTTTGACCCCCCTCTTTCTAACATTAAGACCAAAGATGCTTTTCCAACTAAGACCTCCGTGTTGTGTTCCCTGTAGGTAAACATAAATGTCCGTGCCGAAACTGTAAACAGTTTTAGGTTGCAAACGGGGGTTAAAAACTAGGTTGAGAAAACTAGAATTGCGTTAGAAACAAAAACCACATTTAGAGATGTCGGTATAAACATTATAGTCATTTTGTAAAACATCTGCATTTTTATATAGCCTAGCCTATTATTTGTTTTAATATATTATCATTAGAAAGAAATGCACTATGTCACATGCGGCGGAAAACTGGTACAGACTAGAAAGATAAGCCGCTAACTTTTCGTTCTATGAAGGAACTGAAATTTTTTTGAGTGATCCTTGGGAGGTGTTTGCAATTCTGAGGAATTGTATAGTGTTCAGTAAGAAAGTCCTCTCAGCTATCTTTCGCAGGCCCTTTTCCAATGGGGTCCAATGTGAAAAACGGTAGACAAGAATTTTTTAAACTAGATTTGAGATAGTTAGTCATCTAAAGTATTTTCCTGTTTTAACGAATGATTGTGAAAAATTGAAATCAACATGACAAATGAGTAGAAGCACCTGGGAAGTTCAATTTTTTAGCCGTTTGCAATTATTAGGATGGCCAGCCACCCAAATAACTGAAAACGTATTGAATTCACAGTTTCCTTTGAACCGTAGCCAAACGCCCTTTTTTGGGCTTTTGGCAAGGGGTTTTTTTTACCTTGATCAGCGGCTGCTTCCAATAGTTTTTATAGGGTTCGGGTCCCTGAAGACAACATCTGAGGCTCATTTTTAAACACGTTTCTTTTAATCAAATAGGCACCTTTTAAAACCAAGGAGTAGAACCAGGAACATCTAGTTTACGAAGCAAGGCACTTTTAGTTGCCTTGGAGCGCACTTTTCCTTTCGTTAAGCGACTTAAAGGGGAAGCACCTCGTAAAATTGATTTTTCAAAGTATCTTTACTACAGTTGCATTGAGTGGACCTCGTTTCCACGATTCCGAAACATAGACCTTTTATATGTGTTTGACTGCAAAAGGGGCGCGTTTACACGGCCGTTTTACGCGTTTGCCGTACGTAAACACGGCTAGTGGGCGAGAGTGTGTGGGAAATGGGGAGACGCAGAGTTGGCGGCAATTCAAATGGTAATTTCTCCAAATTTCAAGCGCTCCTAAATCGGTTCATTTTTTATGCAAAATTAATAAAAGAGGTATTTTTCGGTATCCTGGGAATGAGATCTAGGCTTTTATCACAAAATTAGAAAAAATATTTTTACGCGGCCCTTCCCCTTTAACAGTCTCTTTTTCCTACCTTGTGGACTTTCCCTGGATCCATCTTATCCAATTGCTAAGAAGCATATTTGCATTTTACATGCAAATGGGGGTTTTCAAGGGCTATCCTTTTAAGCCTTTTTTCTGTTCATGTCTTTTCAAGGGACCTACTGTAAAGTTGTTTAAGCCTATCTCCTTAACATACGGTCTTAAGTTGAGGCTGCTTCTTCCAAGACATTGTTTTGAAAATGGATCAAACCGACTTTTGGCGTTCAGAACTTCTTTTTTGTGAAAGTAACTGTTTTCTACCAAGACGAGGCAACTCAAATAACAAAAGCGAAAGGACAAAAAGTCAAAAATGACCATCCAGTTCACCTCGAACAGTTGAAGGACAGTCGGATCCACAACAACATGCCAAGGGCTAGAAGGCTGGCTATTTACGCCTGACTGGAAGAGCTGGAAACCGACCGCACCCCCCTAGAGAGGTAGAGAAAACAACAATTCAAATGAATTGCGCCAACTAATACCCAAGAAGACAAATTTCTCAAAATGACCTTCCCGTTACCTTCGTAACAGCATATCATTGTCCGTCCTGGTTACGGTAGTTGAGAAAAGTATCGAAAGCCACAAACAATTTGTGTAATACTGAAATGACTGTAGTGGACACTACCGTAAGAATGATAAATTGTGGCAAATGAAGCCTTGAAAGTGACAGCTAGAAATTCAGAAGGGTATATAAACTAACCGCCAATAGTTGGATTCGTTAGAAACCTCTTCTCTCTCTTTCTCTTTCTCTTTCTCTCTCTCTCTCTCTCTCTCTCTCATTCTCTCTCTCTTTCTTGCAAATCCCTCTCATCATCTTACGAAACCCTCCCTACTGTAGCTTACACACACTGACTCAAGTAGTTTACACCCTACTCATTGCCCTCCCATTGGCTGTGGAAAGGAGTCATGTGCCAAAGTTTGAAATTTCACTATTTATACTCCCCTCTCTCTATCACTCACTTCACCTCTGCACCAGAAGGCTGTTTTCCTTTATATGT
>JAJQXH010000084.1:735000-750000 GCA_022343465.1 Oscheius sp. G VE-2021
AAACAATTCTTTCCGACGGCTTCCAGCAAACGGGCAATGCGCAACTGCCGCCGCCCGCTGTTTACAGGACTGTATGCGGCATTCGGCATGTTGGCACTGTGACAAAAAATTTGTGCGGCAAACGGCAGCTCATATTTAAAAAATACTGAAAATCAATGAAAATTCAGTATTTTAAGTTGTAAAATGAGGAAATGCTAAGTAATTGCCTTTAAATAGTGCATGAGTTGTAGCAAAAACCCCAAGCACTAATTTCATGCTCAAATGTGTCCGCTGCGGACGTCTCTCGTTGTCTGCGTCTCACCGCGAGAGAGTTGCGTCCAACTGCCGTACGGCATTAGCGGCGCCGGGAGGGGTCTTATCTCAATCACTCTCTCACGGTCACACTCTCACACAAGCTCACAAATAGATTCGCAGTAAGCTCCTTCTTTCAGGCAATCGATGAGCAGAAGTCTCTCACGGAGAATTGGCGTGTTGCCATCCGCGACAACCTCATGCGCTTCGACGTGATGTTCCAGTGCGTCAACTACAAGCGAAACCTCGGAACCCTTTCCCACGACGAGGCCACCCACTTGGACTTTATGGTTCAATCGGTAGACTTCCTCAAGTACGCCTTGGATAGCCTGAACCACTGTAAGTTTAAAGAAAGTGACTTCTGATGGTTTTCTTTTTAGACGTGGACAATCCTTTGGCTTTCCTTACCTCAAGAAACGACTGACTTCGATTTGAAGTTACAGAAATTTAACTTCTCAAAAAGACTGCCTCTATGAGTGACAGTTTGTACTTGATTGTATTTATTGGATTCTTTCATATGTTTTATTGATTGTGAAATTTATGTGTTGTATAAATGATGGATAATTTTGGAGAGAGAGGGAGAGAGAGAGAGAGAGGGAGAGAGAGAGAGAGTTTTCCCAAAATTCTGAAAAAGGTGCCTTTTTATTTCATTTTTTAAATATTTTTATTTTTATTTTGTATTAAAATGTAAAATAGTCAAATTTAAAAATTCCTTACAAGAACAGGCCGATTCAAAATTGTCAACAGTTTTTGCCAAAATCTTTCGAAAAACCAATTCTTCACGAATGTTTCCGGTTGAAGTAGGACACTTGTCCTTTAAAAATGTCAGTTTTTTAAAAATAAATTACTTTGTAAACTTTACATCGTTTTATAGAATTTCAAATTTTTGTTTTGGTCCGCCAATGAATAAATAATCATGTTTCTTTCCAGCTGATTAAGGAAACGGAAAAGTTGGGAGTCAAATTCCTTACGAGGGTTTTCCACAGGCTCAGTTTAACTGTTCATTTTTTAAATTTACCTGTAAGTTATCCTTTTAAATTGTATTTTTTACAATTTTATACAAAAAAATAATTTTAGGTAATGTTTACATTGCTCCTAAAGTGATGGAGATAGTTGGGGGAAAATAGGAGTTGTTGTGAAAAAACTACATTTTGTTGGAATGGTGGTTTCGAGATTTGATTGGATTAAAGGGAAGGACCGCGTAAAAATAATTTTTCTGATTTTGCGATAAAAGCCTAGATCTCATTCTCAGGATTCCGAAAAATACCTCTTTTACCCATTTTGCGTAAAAATGAATCGATTTAGGAACGCTTGAAATTTGGGGAAATTGCCATTTGAATTGCCGCCAACTCTGCGTCTCCCCATTTGCCACACTCTCTCACCCACTCTAGCCGTATTTCCGTGCGGCAAACGCGTAAAACGGCCGTGAAAAGGCGCCCCTTTTGCAGTCCAAATCATATAAAAGGGGTATGTTTCAGAATAGTGGAAATGTCATCTATTCAATAAAATAATTGTTAAGAGACTTTGAAAAATCAATTTTACGAGGTTTTTTCCTTTAAGTTTTTTGGAATATCCAAAACCACGGTTAAACATTTGCAAATACTGATAATTGACCAGTTTTGAAGAATTCTCTGCTTCTTGCCCATTCATTCTGACTCGATTAATATTTTTCTAATCCTTTTAGACAACAGCTAATCCAGACCGGCGAGTGGCATGCAAGAATGTACAGACGGTCATAATCATTATGCACGATGCCCCGCATATTTTATCCATTTGGCGTCTGACAACACTTACACGTGGAAGAAGATGTGGGGTATATTAAGTGTCTGCATACATTATCTTTTATCTATCGTGTTGTCCATTTCCTTCTCTCTCTCTCTCTCTCTCTCTCTCTCTCTACCTCCCCTTTTCAGGAATGTCAACTCCTCTGCCCACTTCTGTCTATTCAATAGCTTCAAACCCTCAGCCAAATATAGTCCGTTTCCAACGAAGAGTCCCTTTAACGACAGCCAAATTTAGGGATACAGTAAGAACGAAAAAGTGCCGCGCAAGGGATTCGATCCCACCACCTATCGAACGAAAAGCGAATCAGTATCCATTGCGCTAGGGGTGCGTAATCTCCGACCCCATGTGGCCCGCTAATGATCACGCGCCCCCAACCAAGGGCACCAACACCGAAGACGCCCGCTAAAAAAACTAATTCAACGCATTTACACAACGGTTAGCTTTTTGCTTCCACCGTATTTATGTTGATTACACCTGCGAACACATACATATCACAACCATTCACAGACACACGGCTTTGGCAAGAAAAACAACAAAACTTCGTTATTTCTTTATTCAGAACGCCAATAGAACAAAAATATATTTTATTTCATTAAAAAATACATAATTTACAACAATAGACACTTGAAATGAGCGAATGGGGAAATCTATGGGGGAGGGGGTAAACGCCGAAATGCCACGGTCTTTCAATTTATGTGAAATTAAAGGCTTCCTTTAAAGTTCTTTGGGTCGGGCCGGGCCGACTGAAAAATTCTGATCGGCCAGGCCCGGCCCGTAGTAGTCCGTCAATCCATAATGGTCCCAAAAATTATCAATCACGCGACAAAGGTTCAATCCCTGTCGGCTCACCTCTTGTTTATCTAACTTTAATAGAATAATATGGTAAATAGAAACATACAAATAAATTTAAACCGTTGAAATATTGCATTGTGATAAGGTGGTGTCGAAAAAGTCCAAACCGGGCCGCAGGGGAACATGGGCCCATGATAATCCAACCTTTTGCCTAACATTTTGAGTTTTCCCGATTAACGAAGGGAAAATATAGTTTTACTGGAATATATTCAAAGTAAATTATGAAACTAATGGATACTTCATAAAAGAGAAGAAAATATATGGAAAAGTGAAATTTTGTGCCAAAAATTTTGAAATTACATCCGTTTTAGCCGCTTAAAGCGACAATTCACAAATTGAGGTTTATTGGCTCGGCATTTACCCCCTAAAGGTTAAAAAAAGATTTTTTTTAAATAAACGAGAAGGGGCAAATATGGATAAACCTGGGCGGGTCGGGCGTCCTTAAGTGCAGGTGGGGAACGACGGAAGGTCGTAATCACCTCACTTTGGCCATATTTCCTTGTTCTTCTGAAAAATAAATAACTTCAAATAATTTAAAATAAAGTAACAGAGTAAAAAACAAAAGCAAGAGCATATAAACAAAAATCAATACAAAATGATTTAAATCAAGTTTTAAATCCAAAACTAACAGGAACTGACTAATTCTTTGCTTCAAAATAAGGGAAAGGTGCTTAAAAATTATAAAAATGTAAAAATCACCACCAAAAACAATGAAAAGTAAACGAAAAACAAATAAAATCAGATAAAACAATAAAATTTCCAGGCAGCTGGCTGGAAAAGCTCCAGCAGCTGGCAATAGTGGCAATCGCGGCGGGACCAAATGTACCTAGTCCTTGAGTAAAACCCAGTTTCGCTGTCTCTTTTTTGGAAACACACTATATACTTCCTGGTCAAATCTACCACCAAGAATACCAAACAGCCTCAGGTCAGCTCATCCAATCTCTTAGAGGGACCGTCATGGTCCTTTTGGGGGTTACAGTATCCCCTGTATTTTTCCCAACGCGACACTCCGCTAGATTACGGTGGGCGTGGCCTAGCCGCCGACTACCCCTCCCGGCGCCGCTAATGCCGTACGGCAGTTGGACACAACTCTCTCGCGGTGAGACGCAGACAACGAGAGAAGTCCGCAGCGGACACATTTGAGCATGAAATTAGTGCTTGGGGTTTTTGCTACAACTCATGCACTATTTAAAGGCAATTACTTAGCATTTCCTCATTTTACAACTTAAAATACTGAATTTCCATTGATTTTCAGTATTTTTTAAATATGAGCTGCCGTTTGCCGCACAAATTTTTTTTGGCACAGCTCCAACATGCCGAATGCCGCATACAGTCCTGTAAACAGCGGGCGGCGGCAGTTACGCATGGCCCGTTTGCTGGAAGCCGTTGGAAAGAATTGTTTCAAGGGAGAAATTTAAAACTTCTAGTTTATCTGGCAATTTGAAAAAAATCGAATATTAAAACCTAAATAAGAAAAACATGTATAATTAATTAAAATAATCTTGCAAGAGGCCCCTGACGGTCCCTTAAACTCAATTTTAGGTACCCCCCTGCCCCAGCCCCTTCAACCTGCTTCCCTGCAAACTCTCCAAATGCTCCTAGGCTACAATCAACCTACCCAATCCATCTACCACGAGGAGAAGCTTCATCAGATGACCTTTTCTGTAAACCAAGTACCTCCTTCTCCTCCTCTCCAGCAACAGGAAAAACAGTGGAAACAGAAGCAGCTCAAGGACACCTACGACTTCAACAACAACGTGATTGGGGATATATTTGTGATTAGGGCCTTTCTCTCCTCCAACGGGTCTCCAGTCTTGGCAGCTTTGGAAATAGTCTTAAATGGGATTGCTGATAGGAACAATCGGATTCTGTCTGAAGATGACTTCCCGGAGATCTTCAGAGTCTTGAGGAACGAGAAGGCTGAAGCACCGAAGGCATCCAAGGCGGATCTGGCTGCTCTTTTCTACCAGTTGAAGGCCAGTGATCGGCTCAAGATAAGGAGGCAGTAGAGGGAGTACCACCAGGTTCTGGACAAGGGGAAAGTGGCTTCTTCCTTCCGGGCACCGAATCTTGCGCCTGCTGCCAGAACGATGCAGGGTGGTCCCACAGGTCAGGGAGGGGTGGCAGCAGCTGGCTTCAGACCTCCAGTTGGGAGATTGAATTCAACTGGAGGGGTGGGACAACTTCCTCAATTCAGCAACGTTGGGTCGAATATGACAACATCGGGCCAACATGCCGCCAATCGCGGGACTAACGGTGAGTGGGCTTGGTTTTGTTCATTTCTTTTTCTTTCTTTCTTTCTTTCTTTCTTTTTTGTCTTCCTCTCTCTAGGTCTTTCTTTCTCTAGGTCTCTCTTTCTCTCTCTAGGTCTCTCTCTCTCTCTCTCTCTCTCTCTCTCTCTCTCTCTCTCTAGGTCTTTCTCTCTCTAGGTCTCTCTCTCTCTCTCTCTCTCTCTCTCTCTCTTTCTCTCGGTCTTTCTTTCTCTAGGTCTCTCTTTCTCTCTCTAGGTCTCTCTTTCTCTCTTTCTAGGTCTCTCATTCTCTCTCTCTATCTGCCTCTGTCTCTCCCTTTGTGCCTCTGCGTCTCTGACCCTGACCTCTGCATCTCTGACCATTTGCGTATGCGTCTCTGACTCTATCTCAGCGTCTCTACCATGTCTAATTCTGCCTGCCTACTTCCCTCTGCGTCTCGGACTACAATCTCTGCGTCTCTAACATGTCCAACTGTCTGTCCCACTCTGTATCTCTCTCGCTCTTTCTCTCTCTCTCGCTCTTTCTCTCTCTCTCTCTCTCTCTCTCTCTCTCTCTCTCTCTCTCTCTCTCGCTTGCTGTCTCTTAATCCCAGACTTTAGGTCTTCTGAGCCAAGTCCCTCAGTTCGCAACCACTCAATGTCATCTTTCCGCCAATGTCCCAAAGTACTTATTTTTATTTATCTTTAAATACCAAAAGCTTCTTTTTCATTTTAAAATGATAAAGTACTTTTCCAGCCCCTTCTTTCACAATCCCTGCTTACACTCAAGGAAAGGCCGAAGGATCGTCAATGCCGAATTTGTGCTGTCTTTCTATGTGAGTTTTTGTGAGATTATCAAATGCTAAACAAAAAACATACTGGAAAGCTGCGCTTCTTCGATATTCATAGTAAAAGCAAAACTTTTGCCGCCGGGAGGAATCGAACCAGGGTCGTGTGGGCGGGAAGCAAAAATGCTATCCAGAAGGCCACGGAAGCTATAGTTTCTTTGGCGCGACGGCGCGTTATCTTTCAGCTCCCCTGAAATGCATTTTTTAGACCTTGTCGCTCTTTCTACAAACCTAATTCTTCTATTTAGGACATCTTCTCAACTTGCACAACAAGGGAAGAATTGAGATCAGAAGGGTTTCATATATTATTGTTGGAATTTATTAAGGTCCCGACTTGTCAGGGATTTTTGCTATTTGCCTGTGTTTCTTCTTCTCTGTTGATGTTTTTTTAAAATTTATAGTTGTTAATTGAATAAATCTGTTAATTGGTGTAAGAATTAAAGAAAATTTCGCAAAAACTTCGAAAGAAAATGAAAAAAAAACTATAATTCCGCCAACAAGGGGGTCGCCGATTGATTAGGCGGCAATTTCAATATTCTAAAATAACAAAATAATCAAAAAATCAATAAAGTAGTTTGTAAAATTGTAAATTCGATGTATTTTAAACAAAATTTCCTTTTTTCCTATTTTATTTACTCAATGCAGCCCAGACCACCAAATTTCATCCAAAGCCAATGCGGGTGGTCTTAATTAGGCCCTGCACGGTATATTTTATCGACAGCCTGCATTTTGACATCAATTACACGTGGAAGATCAGCCATCAAGCTGAACCGATTCCTTTGAAGACTTACGATGGAAGAAGAGAAGATGGGTGATTTTGGAGGAGATCTGGAAACTGATGATGACGAAAAAGGTGAATTTGCTTCTTTAAAAATTGAAAACTTTTGATTTTAGTGACTAAGATGACAATCAGCGACAAGGAAGAAAGTTGTGGAAGTGAAAATGACGATTGTAAGTTTTATTTCGGGTTAAATTAATTAAAAAGTGGGTTTTAATGGGACCTGTGGTCAGGACAAGCATGGCCAAAATGTGGGCCGGCCCGCTTACAAAGCAAACATAGAGGGTTTGGATGTACCTTGGGGCTAACATTTTTGTTTTCCTTGATAAGAATTAAAAAGTTTTTATGATATTGTAGAAAACTTTTAAAGTTTTTACAATGCCCGCTAAATTGTTGAATGCAGTCGAATAAAATTCAGCTTCTTAAAGGGGAAGGACCGCGTAAAAATAATTTTTCTAATTTTGTTCTAAAAGCCTAGATCTCATCCCAGGATTCCGAAAAATACCTCTTTTACCCAATTTGGATCAAAATGAACCGATTTAGGAGTGATTGAAATTTGGGGAAATCACCATTTGAATTGCCGCCAACTCTGCGTCTCCCCATTTTCTACACTCTCTCGCCCACTCTAGCCGTGTTTTTGTGCGGCAAACGCGTAAAACGGCCGTGTAAACGCGCCCCTTTTGCAGTCCAAATCATATAAAAGGGGTATCTTTCAGAATGGTGGAAACGACATCTATTCGATGAAATAATTGTAAAGTGACTTTGAAAAATCAATTTTACGAGGTCCTTCCCCTTTAATTAGCATATCAGATGAAGCTACCATTGCTTGTTAAAAAGTGGTCCAAGCGGCCTATGGTTGCCAAAAAGCGGTCCGCAAGCAAAAACCTCAAAACCACCAGAGTGAAGTGTCCTGGTATGAGAGAAAAAAGGAAGAGAGAGAGAGAGAATAGAAAGCGCGAGTATACCTCAGGCAGCTTTCTGTTTTTCTAGCAACCTCAGACCGCTTTCTCTTGCAGCCTCAGGCCACTTTCTGCTTTCTAAATGAGCCTCAGGCCGCTTTCTGCTTATTCTGGCAACGTCAGGCCGCTTTCTGCTTTTTCTAGCAACCTCAGGCCACTTTCTGCTTTCTAAATGAGCCTCAGGCCGCTTTCTGCTTATTCTGGCAACGTCAGGCCGCTTTCTGCTTTCTAAATGAGCCTCAGGCCGCTTTCTGCTTATTCTGGCAACGTCAGGCCGCTTTCTGCTTTCTAAATGAGCCTCAGGCCGCTTTCTGCTTATTCTGGCAACGTCAGGCCGCTTTCTGCTTTTTCTAGCAACCTCAGGCCACTTTCTGCTTTCTAAATGAGCCTCAGGCCGCTTTCTACTTATTCTGGAAACCTAAGGCCTCTTTCTGCTTATTCTGGCAACGTCAGGCCGCTTTCTACTTATTGTGGTAACCTCAGGCCTCTTTCTGCTCTTTCTGGCAACCTCAGGTCGCTGTCTAGTTATTGTGGTAACCACAGGCCTCTTTCTGCTTCATATGATGACCTCAGGCCGCTTTCCGCTTTCTCTGGCAACCTCAGGCCGCTTTCTGCTTTCTAAATGAGCCTCAGGCCGCTTTCTGCTTATTCTGGCAACGTCAGGCCGCTTTCTGCTTTCTAAATGAGCCTCAGGCCGCTTTCTGCTTATTCTGGCAACGTCAGGCCGCTTTCTGCTTTCTAAATGAGCCTCAGGCCGCTTTCTGCTTATTCTGGCAACGTCAGGCCGCTTTCTGCTTTTTCTAGCAACCTCAGGCCACTTTCTGCTTTCTAAATGAGCCTCAGGCCGCTTTCTACTTATTCTGGAAACCTAAGGCCTCTTTCTGCTTATTCTGGCAACGTCAGGCCGCTTTCTACTTATTGTGGTAACCTCAGGCCTCTTTCTGCTCTTTCTGGCAACCTCAGGTCGCTGTCTAGTTATTGTGGTAACCACAGGCCTCTTTCTGCTTCATATGATGACCTCAGGCCGCTTTCCGCTTTCTCTGGCAACCTCAGGCCGCTTTCTGCTTTCTAAATGAGCCTCAGGCCGCTTTCTGCTTTTTCTGGCAACCTCAGGCCGTTTTCTGCTTTCTAAATGAGCCTCAGGCCGCTTTCTGCTTTTTCTGGGAACCTCAGGCCGCTTTCTGCTTTTTCTATCAACCTCAGCCCGCTTCTCCATTTTCTGGCAACCTCAAGCCGATTCTGCATATTTTGGTAACATCGGGCCGCTTTCTACTTATAGTGGTAATATCAGGCTTCTTTCTGCTGGTGCAATTAATTTTTAAACTATTTAAAATGCCTTATCAATGTTTCCAGTATTCATAATGGTCAATTACAATTGGACAAAAAAGAAGTGCACCGACTGGGATCGAACCTTGGTCGTGTGGTTTGCAATTTATGGACAAAACTGGTTGGACGTATAGGCACGCGCATAAAGAAAAAACATGTAAAATGCAAAATTTCTATTTAAAAAGATTTTAAAGAGTTTAAAGTGCTTGTACATTATTTAAAAAAAACACTTAGTAGCCATTTCCAGAGAAATTGGCCTTGAAAAAAAAATTCGGTTTTGGGGCCCCACTTGTAGAATAGTACCAAAAACACTTGAGCAACGTATTCAACAGTTTACTTGTAAAATAGAGGACATTCACAAGATTACGACGTATTCACAGTTTGACGAACTTCAGTTGTCGAATGCGACGGTCGACAGGACCATGCCCATGGTCACTCCTTCCATGTATTCCACTTCCAGGGCCGCTTCGGGGTCGTGCGCCTTGCAGATCAGGTAGTGGCACAACTTGCGCAGGTACTCCGCCCTGAAAATAATCAATTTATCGATCGATATCGATTGGTATTAGATTTATAGGAGTGATTTTTAAAATGGTATGATAGAAATCATTTAATTTCAACTATGACCTTTAAAGAATGACGCAGTCCTTTAAAATGACGCCACGGTCCTTTAAAAATGACGTCACAGTCCTTTAAATATGGAAGATGGAAACTCACTTCATCAGCTTGTTGTTCTTCCCGATGTACACCTCCTCGATCGTGGTGTCTTTCGCGTACTCCTGGAAAAATAGAATCAACTTTTAGCCCAAAAAAGGTTTTGGGAATTCACAGTGACCTCGGCAAATCGAGAGAAAACTTCCAGTTTTGCTTCATAAACGCGTCAAACCCCATTTTGTGGCCTCCAAAAAGGGAACTAACCCTCTTGATGATGAATTCGTAGCCATCCTCGCTGATGAGCTTCAGATAGGGGGCGTCGGGTCCTTCGCATCCACCGTAATCTGAACAAAGATTTGGAATTGGGTCCCGAAAGTGGACTTACTTTTGGCGCCGTCGGTCATTCCTGCGGCTAAATTTCCTGAAAATACATTATAAATTGAAGTATAAAGAAAAACGAGATAGAAAACAGTTTAAAACGACTGGAAAGTGGTAATTTTAGCCGAAAACAATGGAATAACAATGAGCGAGCCTTATCTCTAATTAAAATGCTGCCAGAAGCGTCTGACCCAAAGCAACGCACGTATTTTCAGTCATTATTAAATTTTGAACTATCAAATAGCGAAAATGGACAAAGAGCAAGCAAAAACAACAAGGGAAATTGAATTGAATCCGCAAAATTCAAATCCCTGCCTGGATTTCCAACGAGATCTCTTAATTGCGCCCGTAAACAGCGGACACAATTGACGTTGGTTTCAAGAATCGGTGGTTTCTACAGTAATCATAGAAAACTACCGTGTTTTTCGGGCCTAATTTGAGTAATCTAAATCATTCATAATGTTAAAAAGGCTGTTTTCAACCAAATACAACGTCTCTGGCTGTCCGCACCCGCTTTCTCACGTTATTAGGCGCATTTACAAGGAAAATTTGGCAGCGCGGCCAGTTTTGACGCTAAAATTGAACAAAAATTGAAAGTAAGTGCAGAAAAACATGAGCCACCCAACCCCCCCCCCCCACCCTTCAAGGTTTCCACAAAAAACGGCATTTGCGCTTGAATTTTATCTAGAAAGTGGAGATAGCGGAAACGAATGGGATGCATAACTTTTCGAAGGAAAGGCAAACGGGTAATATCGGGTGATTTGAATTGGAGAAAAGCGGGGTAGTAACGAATGGGAGACGCGAAACACAACGAAATAGGACAACATGGGGTCCCTGGAACTGTCTGGGAACTGGGATCACGGGGGATCAGACAAGGCGGTCGAAGATCTTCTTCTCGAGGTACTTCACGTAGGTCTCCGGGAAGTCCTTGTAGAAATCCTTTGCTTCGATTAGCTTGGGGCCGGAATTGTCATCGACGACGAGGAAGGCATCGCCGTTGCTGCCCTGAAATTCGGAGTAAGAGAGACAGAGACAGAGAGAGAGAGAGAGAGAGAGAGAGAGAGAGAGAGAGAGAGAGAGGGAGAGAGAGAATAGTTAGACGCAGAGAAGCAGACACAAGGGAGTGGTTAGAGACGCGGGCGTAAGAGTGGTTAGAGACGCAGCGAGGCAGAGAGGGAAGTGGTTAGAGACGCAGAGAAGCAGGCAGAAGTGATGGTTACAGAGGCAGAGAGAAGGAAACTGTTAGAGACGCAGGGGCAGACAGAAGGGAGTGGTTAGAGACGCAGAGAAGCAGACAAAGGGAAGTTGCTAGAGACGCAGAGAAGAAGAGAGAAGGGAGTGGTTAGAGACGCAGGGGCAGACATAAAGAAGTGGTGAGAGACGCAGACAGAAGGGGATGGTGAGAGAGAGAGAGAGAGGCGTACGAGCGGAGCGGGTCCTTCCGGACTTCGGCTGGATTTTGATGGTGCCAGCCGTCTGAAAACAAACATTTATTTACTTCTTTTTTCATTTATTTTATTTTTCATTTTAAAAATAAATAACAAAGTTAAATTTAAAAAAGAAATTTAAAATTAAAAAAAAGTAAAATAAAATTAACCTTGGCCTTCTTCCTGATGGACTTGGGGATGGGCGTCTGCTTGACGATGCTCTTGGTGACGGGTGTCTTCTTCGAAGACCTCTGCGTCGACGTCGCAGGCGTCTTCTTATCCTCTCCGGTCTGGTAAGAATCGATTACTAGGGCCGGTTGGCTGGATAACCTCAGGCCGCTTAAAATGACTCAAAGCGGCCTGCGGGCTGCACAATGACACACCTTGGCACTGGTGACAGGCGTGTTCTGCGGAGTCAGGGCCTTCTTGGCGGCGATCCTGGCAGACGAGTGGGTTCTGATGGCAGGATCTTTCGTAGCGGGACGGGAACGGGTTCCCGTATTCTAAACAAATGGGCTAATTAGCCGCTGGAAAGTGAGAAATTACCGGGGTAGTGATCCGTCTCCCCCTCTCCTCGAGGTAGTTGTCCATCTTATCGCCCTGAAAAAATCGATTTCGTGGCGAGACCCAACCCAATTCTACAGTAATCCTACACCAACAAACTTTAATAAGCGAATTAGAAGATATTTTACAAGAAAAAATAAACAAAAATCGACTAAAACCCAACAAAAACAGTTGAAAACGGAGAAGTTTTGGGTCCCGAAATTCAGGTAGCCTAGGCTGTAAAGGCGGGTCCCGCAGCGACTGGCACTTTTCCAAATTAAAGGAATGATTTGAAAATGACTAAATTTTGCTAATTTTCAACAAGTTGAACTAGTTTTTCTTCTTTAAATAATAAAAGTGTTTAAATGTTACAATAAATAGAATTTGTGACTTTGGAATATTCAAATGTGACAGTTTGGCGACCATTGGTAGATTTTTAAAGGACTGTCACCTCCACATCTCGAGAACCAGGCATTCTTAGAAAATGGTTTTAATTACGATTTTAGAGCAATTTGTAAGTACATTACAGCAAAATAATTTATTTTTTAAGAAAATTAAAATGTAAGGTAGAAAATTCACTTAGAATAGGTTTAAGCGGTGTAAAACTTGTTCTCTCGATTTGGCTGCTGTTTCTTGCCTGATAATCATATGTAACTCAAAGTCTATGTCTCTGTCTCTGTCTGTGCCTCTCTCTCTCTCTCTCTCTCTCTCTCTCTCTCTCTCCCTCGCTCTCTCTCTATCTCTATCTCTAACATTAAGTTATCGAATTCAGTGCCTTCTGGAAGCTGCCGACAAGCGGCGGCCTCCCCGCGTTTATCTACCGCCGCCGCGCCGGACAACCTGTAGTCCCATGTGGTCTAGTGGTTAGGATTCGTGGTTTTCACCCACGCGGCCCGGGTTCGATTCCCGGCATGGGAATTTCATTTTTGCTCACCATATAGAAACTGTTTTTCTTATCCTAATCAATTTGCCTTATCACTTTTCTATCTTCTTTTTTTCTGATGTGTTTTTGGCTAAAAAAATCTTTGCAGAAACGCTTTGTTGGACCATCGCTAGCGCCCTTCAAAATCATTTTTTTAGAGTTCTGCAAAAAGGAAAAGATAGATCAGAGAGAGCTCTTTTAGATTTTTTAAAGTCTTTTCCTTTTATTTTGAAGTAAACTGTTCAAAACGGCCAGTAAACATCGAAGGTTACATGACCACCATTTTGTCATTGCAGATGTGTCATTGCTGTACGTTTCTATTACCAGTTGAGCCAATTTCAACAAGAAACAAGAATGGATTGCTAAATGTTCATTTTCTAAGCTCTCCCTTCGTGAGAAGTGGAAGAAGGAGAAGACTCCATCTAGTGAGCGAAGCGAGAGACGAAGACAGCGGAACGAGGAGGACAGGGGCAGTAGGCGGCATCGTTTCCGGGGCTGAAAAGGAAAGTATGAGTAAGGAATTGTAAAATTTGAGAGAAAATTGATTTTCAGGTTGTTTTAGACAAAAGTTAAAAAGAAATGAAACTTACAGTCCAGGTCCTCCGGGCTGACCGGGCTGTCCGTCGGTTCCGGGGTTTCCGTTGGCTCCACCTTGTCCAGGGGGTCCCTGGGGTCCAGGAGCTCCGTCCTGTCCATTGTTTCCGGGCTGTCCATCGGCTCCAGCGGGTCCAGCTGGTCCAGGGGCTCCAGGGGCTCCAGGAGCTCCCTTACCCTTCTGTCCGTCCTTTCCAGGGGCTCCGGGCTGTCCATCAGATCCATTCTGTCCTGGCTGTCCGGCATCTCCAGCGGGTCCGGCGGGTCCGGGCTGTCCGTCCTGTCCTGGGTTTCCGGCCTGTCCTGGCTGTCCGTCGGGTCCAGCGGGACCAGCGGGTCCGTCGGGTCCAGCGGGTCCGGGCGCTCCAGCGGGGCACTTGATGCAGGCGGTGTCCTGGGGAGGGCAAGTGATGGGGGCGTAGGTGGAGGTGTTGTCCTCTCCAGGGGCTCCGGGGGCTCCAGGGGCTCCGGGAGATCCGGCCTCTCCGGGGGGTCCAGGGGGTCCGGGAGGGCAAGTGGGCTTGGTAGGCTCGCACTGGCACCAGGCGGGCAGTCCGGAGAAGTCCTGTCTCTTCTGACGGAAGATGGAGTTGAAGGGGTTGGTCTTAGGCTTGGAGGGAGGGGTTACGGTAATCTGGATGTCCATCATCTCAGTCCAGGCAGAGTCGGTCTCCACACGGAAGACAGAGACTCCATCGAGAACCTAGAAAAGAAGAAGATGCTTCCGTCTTCTGAAGGCTACTTACCTCATCGTGGACCTCGTTGATGGTGTTGTACAGCTGGGGGATGGTCACCAGACAAGCCACAATGGCCAAGGTGGAGGCGGCAGAAGCCACGCCAACAAGAAGCTTCTCCTCAAACATCGCTGTCTTGTCCAACCGGCCTCTCCAAAGGCTTATATACCCCTTCGAAAGGGGCGGGGCTTACCCCGCCCTAGCTTCTCTCCCTTACGCTTTAGATGATCACTGATCAAGGCAGCTTCAAAACACGATAATCACACTTCTTCAGGCAAGAACCAATTAAACGGACTTAAGACCCTTAATTAGAACTGTAGAATCCATATTTTGAAGGAAATATGTCCTGTGGTTTCAGCAATACAAGATATAAAACACAGAATCATCCTTTTTTCAACTTAAGCTGTTTATCCACATCTTTCCCTTCAGCCGTGGCTATCTGGGAACTTCATCCGTGGCTGTGTGTTGAGGACGAATTATACCAATTAGCATGCGCGCCTCCGCGCACTCCGGTTTCTGGAACATTCCTGTTGGTTTTGATTAGCAGAGGATGATTGGAAAAAAGGTTTTAGGGAAGGTGGTTTGAAATGGATTTGAGTTTGATTAAAAAAAGGGGCCTCGGTTTCAATCTCAAAATGCCAAACGGTCCCTGGTTTCAGCGGGATTTTAGCATAGAGGTCCG
>JAJQXH010000084.1:760000-817500 GCA_022343465.1 Oscheius sp. G VE-2021
CACAAAATTTGAGTTCAATAGGAAACAAAATTTTTCCTACGACACCCAAAAAAATATTTTCTTGAACACTTTTTCAAGCCCTTTAACATGAGAAAAAGTAAAAAAAGGGTCCTGACGGTCCCTTTAAGTAATCAATTGACCTACCAATCAATGGCACAGCTTCAGAAGTAGGTGGGGTCATCTCAGAAACCATACTCAAGAAGAAGACAATAGCCAGAAGAATGGTTACTTCTGAATATAACGTCATCACAGAAAAGTATATAACCCACCAAGGGTAATTTTCTCTCCTGCATCTGGAGGCAAAGTGAAGCCGAGAACTGTCATCAGTGAAATGAGCAGGGAAGGAATGATTAGATTAAAACCATAGTAGAGGGTCCTTCTTCTGATGTGGAGGTAGTATTTGACTGTTGGGTAGGGCTCTGGACAGCATTTGTAGTAATTGACGTGGCGGACTGCGGGGGAGTCGACGATGGTCCATTCTCCGTTGGTGACGTAGGTTGAGAGATCCATTGAATGACCTGAAATGGGAATCAGAGAGATTTCTTAAAGCGGCCTTAGGTTGCCATTTCTTTTTGAAAAGAGGCCTTAGGTTTCCATTTCTTTTTGAAAGCGGCCTTAGGTTTTCATTTCCATTTTTAAAGCGGCCTTAGGTTTCCATTTCTTTTTGAAAAGAGGCCTTAGGTTTCCATTTCCTTTCGAAAGCGGCCTTAGGTGTCCATTTGGTTTTGAAAGCGGCCTTTGGTTGCCATTTTCTTTGGAAAAGCGGCCTTAGGCTGCCATTTGCTGTTGAAAAGCGGCCTTAGGTTGCCATTTGCAGTTTAAAAGCGGCCTTAGGTTTCTATTTCCTTTTGAAAGCGGCCTTAGGTTTTCATTTCCATTTTTAAAGCGGCCTTAGGTTTCCATTTCCATTTTGAAAGCGGCCTTAGGTTTCCATTTCTTTTTGAAAAGAGGCCTTAGGTTTCCATTTCCTTTCGAAAGCGGCCTTAGGTGTCCATTTGGTTTTGAAAGCGGCCTTTGGTTGCCATTTTCTTTGGAAAAGCGGCCTTAGGCTGCCATTTGCTGTTGAAAAGCGGCCTTAGGTTGCCATTTGCAGTTTAAACGCGGCCTTAGGTTTCCATTTCCTTTTGAAAGCGGCCTTAGGTTACCATTTCCTTTGGAAAGAGAAAGAGAGAACTCACTAGAATTGGTCTCCTTGTCATCAATCTGTAAATCAATAGCGTTTCCATGAAAGGTCCATGAGCCAAACTTCAGCTCACACATTTGATCATCAAAAGGAAACCTATTTTAACAAATTAAAATAATTACAGTACACCTCACCATGTGACATCCAACTGACAGACAAATTTCAGCACTCCGGGTGGTATCCAAGTGACGTCACCTGTACTGTAGACCACCAAGTTGCTTTTGTAAGTGGAGTCGAAATCTTCAGCCGCACTGAAATTTATTTTAATTTAAAAAAAATAAAATGGAATTGTTTTGAAAATGGAATTTATAAAATGGAAGTGTTTTGAAAATGAAATTTATTTTAAAAATTTGAAAATATAATGGACTTGTTTTCAAAATGGAATTGTTTTGAAAATGAAATTTATTTTAATTTTTTAAAAATAAAATGGAATTGTTTTGAAAATGGAATTTATTTTAAAAAATTTAAAATAAATGACATTTATTTTAAAATTTTAAAAATAGAGTGGAATTGTTTTGAAAATGAAATTTATTTTAATTTTTTAAAAACTAAATGGAATTGTTTTGGATGCCCAGAGCGGAACCGAACCTTCGATGTTTTTTTGGTAAGTGGGGGCTACGTTCGCTACGGGTTTGTTTTTATTTTACCGCCAATTAAAGTTTACTTTAAATAAACTAAATAAATAAATATGCTAACCTATTATAAAGTAGAATATCAGGCTTCCAGATATGATCCGAACCACCTGGAAATCGAATGTCTCCAATTCCATTGTAAGCCTTGGGGTCCCATTTCAATTTGTAGTCTTTCCAGGTCTGAAATTAGAAGATTACGGTGTGAATCGATCGAAAAATACAATGACTTGGTCGTTCCATCACGTACCACATTTTCAGTCCCACGCAGAACTTCGATTACTTTTTGGGCTACATAGTTTAATAATTGAAAATACGTTTCTTTATTTTCTTTATCAAAATAATAAAAATAAAACAAATAAAATTGATTTTATTGATACTACAGTAAAATATAGGGTGAATTCACTGTACGTAAACTTCACCACATTTTCGGTCCCACGGAATTGCGAATTACCTATTTGAGCCGTATCTTTTTGATTTAAAAAGAATAATAAATAAACCCTAAATAATACTCTAAAATTGATTTTATTTTTACTACACTAAAGAAAAAGAAGGCGTGAGTCGGAAAATGTTGTACTCAACATAGTTATTATATTTATTTAATTGGGACTACAGTAATCAAAAAGAAAGCGTAGATCATAAAATATGGTACGTAATCGTTTCAGGACCAAAAAAATTGATTCAGCCATAATTATATATTAATTTTATTGGAACTACAGTAATCAAAAAGAAAGCGTGAATCAGAAAATGTGATACGCAATAGTTTTTTTTAGCCCTTGAAATCCTTGAAAAACTCACATAACTCAGCCACGCATTGACGGAAACCAGTTGATTTTTCTCATCCACATCCAAGATTTGTTGAAGGAAAAATTTTATATTGACGACTAGGGACTGGCTAGCATTGGCCACTGGTCTCTCGAGAGGATTGTATCCTTGCAGAAGGTCGGCGAATAGACGGGTCTCGGCTAGACTGCCGAAAACGGCGCCTGGGAGCAGTAGAAGTAGGAGGAACAGGGCGACTGTCGGGCAGCGGAGGACAAACACAGCCAAGCCCTAGAGACATTGTTTATCCCCAGCGGACGAAGGGATCGGGATTTCGATCAATTTTGAAGACGGGATTGGGTGTTTCGTGAATGAAATGCGATAATACTCGAGCATACATTGTTATGGATTTGGGCAATGTCTTGGATTTCGCTCTAAAGTGGTAAATAACCTTCCTATGACCTAAAAACCTTATTCTGAGAGTTTAAGCTCAATATCGATTTTTAGGCCAGGGTTACTGTAGGTCAAAAATTTGGAAATAAAATATTTTCAAAAAAATGGCAATTTAAATGTCATCTATATTTTCGTGCGTAAAATTTTATGGGCATAACGACTGTGATAATGAAAACTAATTGAATGCACACATGAAAACAGAAATCTTTAAAAAACCTTCAAAAACCATGTTTTTTGGGGTTTAGGACCTTTCACTATACAAACTACAACTATCTCATAGTCAGTATTACTACTATTGACAAAGTTGGCTAAAATGTGGTCAAAATTCATTCAAATACCAAAATTGGGTGAAAATTGACCCCGTTTCCGCAGAATTCAATGAAAAAGTTATCTTTTTCTTGGTTTGTATAGTGAAATCTAAATCCCAAAAAAACATGGTTTTTTGAAGGTTTTTTTAAGATTTCTGTTTTCATGTGTACAATCAATAAGTTTTAATTATCCAAGTAGTTATGCCCATAAAATTTTACGCACGAAAATATATATGACTTTTAAATTGCAATTTTTGGAAAATATTTTGTCCAAATTTTTGACCTACAGTAACCCTGGCCTAAAAATCGATATTGAGCTGAAACTCTCAGAATAAGGTTTTTTAGGTCATAGGAAGGTTATTTACCACTTTAGAGCGAAATCCAAGACATGGCCCATAACGTCAGCAGCGTAAGCGAGTGGTAGCGCGCTTGCTTACAAATCTCACGACTCGGGTTCGAATCCGCCCTTTGGCATTTTGTTTTGCCTTTTGTAAACAGACATTGCGGACAAAAGAAATACGTTACCAATGCCTTTATCTCGATTTAAATGTCAGATTTGTCGTAAAAATGCCAAAAATGAGGTCAATGAAAATGCGATTTAAAAAAAGCCTTAGAAGGAAAGTTGTGGAAAAAAGTATGAAAAATATGAGAACATAGTTAATAAGTTAGCGTAATTAAAAATTTCCTAAAATATAAAAAAAACAACTGAATGAAAATGGCTGATTTGTGTTTCCCAGCTAAGAATCGTAGGTTATGCTGATTATGAAAGATTCTGGAAAATACATTTTAAATCGATTGGTGTATAAAGTTGGCCATTTCGATAAAGTTTGAAAAATCTACGTTACCCTATGACCTACTGTAACCCGGTACGCAAAACCAAGTTTTATTTTAATAAAAAAACTAATTTTTGAGCCGATTTTTAACGTTTTTTTAAAATTTTGAATGCGATTTTAAAATGGTCTCAAGGAAACAGTTAAAGAAAATGGTAAAATTAAAGAACATAGTTCGTAAATTAAAGTTTTTTTCTAATCCTAAAAAGATCCTAAAAATGACCTGGGCCCGAAAGTTTATGGTAAAAAACGCATTTTAATAATTAAAAAAACTTAGTTCACAAATTAGCGGAATTGGATTTTTTTTCTGGGAAAAGTCCAAAAAAATTCGAAAAAAAAGGACGATTTTCATTTTTTTTGGCTGATTGATTTCTTGCTGAGAATTTTAGTTTGGATTGATTATGACTCTTTTTGATAAACACATTTTCAATATATTGGCGTAAAATATTGGACTTTTGCATACAATTCAGATCAATAGTAACCGTGACCTATCGTAACCTGGCATCCAAAAATGACCTGAAACTAAAAACTTCTGGAAAAAATGAAATATTTTTAGGAACTGATCTTTTGAATTTGTGGTTTATGGTTAGTTTAATTCAATCAATCCGTTTTAATCGCGGCTTCTCGCCAGGCGGAAGAAAATTCTGACCTTGGACACGCCCCTTGGCGGCTTTAAAAGGGCAAGGCGGCGGGTGATTGGCAGCAGAACAGCGATGTTTGAGGAGAAGCTTCTTGTTGGCGTGGCTTCTGCCGCCTCCACCTTGGCCATTGTGGCTTGTCTGGTGACCATCCCCCAGCTGTACAACACCATCAACGAGGTCCACGATGAGGTAAGTAGCCTTCAGAAGACGGAAGCATCTTCTTCTTTTCTAGGTTCTCGATGGAGTCTCTGTCTTCCGTGTGGAGACCGACTCTGCCTGGACTGAGATGATGGACATCCAGATTACCGTAACCCCTCCCTCCAAGCCTAAGACCAACCCCTTTAACTCCATCTTCCGTCAGAAGAGACAGGACTTCTCCGGACTGCCCGCCTGGTGCCAGTGCGAGCCCACCAAGCCCACTTGCCCTCCCGGACCCCCTGGACCCCCCGGAGAGGCCGGATCTCCCGGAGCCCCTGGAGCCCCCGGAGCCCCTGGAGAGGACAACACCTCCACCTACGCCCCCATCACTTGCCCTCCCCAGGACACCGCCTGCATCAAGTGCCCCGCTGGAGCGCCCGGACCCGCTGGACCCGACGGACCCGCTGGTCCCGCTGGACCCGACGGACAGCCAGGACAGGCCGGAAACCCAGGACAGGACGGACAGCCCGGACCCGCCGGACCCGCTGGAGATGCCGGACAGCCAGGACAGAATGGATCTGATGGACAGCCCGGAGCCCCTGGAAAGGACGGACAGAAGGGTAAGGGAGCTCCTGGAGCTCCCGGAGCCCCTGGACCTGCTGGACCCGCTGGAAGCGATGGACAGCCAGGAGAGAACGGACAGGACGGAGCTGAGGGACCTGCCGGACCTGCTGGACAAAATGGAGCAAACGGAAACCCTGGAGCCGATGGACAGCCAGGACAGCCCGGAGGACCTGGACTGTGAGTTTCATTTCTTTTTAAGTTTTGTCTAAAACAGCCCGCAAAATCAGTTTTTCTCAAATTTTACAATTCCTTACTCAAAGTTTACTTTTCAGCCCCGGAAACGATGCCGCCTACTGCCCCTGTCCTCCTCGTTCTGCCGTCTTCGTCTCTCGCTTCGCTCACTAGATGGAGCCTTCTCCTTCTTCCACTTCTCACGAAGGGAGAGCTTAGAAAATGAACATTTAGTCTTAACAATTTTTACTTTGGCTCTCTTTTTACTTCTATTCTATCTCCTTTTATCACAACTGACAGGGTTTCCTCACAATTCTCCTTGACTCTTCGACGCCTATGAAGTATAGAATCTTGCAAGTCTTCTACATCTAACGGTTCTAAAGATGTGATAATGAGGTTTTCTATATCTCGATGGCCATCTACCCATTCGTAAAACCATTCTTTTAGGCGAGCACTTACAGTAAGATTCTTACCTGTAGACACTTTGAAATCCCAGATGTGGTGGCTGCACAGCCATAGATTGTTAGATTAGGAACTTTGAATCGTAACAGAACTTCATTGGTAATGTTGAATCCCCTTTTGATTTTAAGGTAGTTAAGGTTAAAAAGAATGCCCTTAAAAAGAAACATAGTTCATGGTCAAAAGAGGTGGAGAGAGAGGTGAAAGTGAAGGACCTGCTTACCTCACTTTTGTTAGGAGCTTTGAGAAGAAAATATAAGAAAGGTACAGAAAGAAGGGAATGAGAAACAGAAAGTGACCAGGGATGCTTGTTTAAAACAATCAAAAGCATGACGAAAACTTCGTTTGAAAATGGCAAAATGGCATTTTTAGTTATAATTTTCCGACAAACCGACAATTCAAAGTAAAAATTGGTACGAATATGTTTCTTCTTTACTTATTTATTTCAAGTCGATTTGAAAGAGGCAATCGATTCCACTTTGGACCAAATTGATCAATATTATTTTTTTTCCCCAATTTTCCAAGCACGCGATCGCCGAGGGACCCAGAATGCTAGCGTTTTAAAGTTTTAGCGTACAAAATGAAACCTTCCAAATTCTTTTTTGCTTTCAATTTTCTGTTTAAAATAAGCTTTTTTATATGTATTAAAATTGTTATTTTTGTAATCGATATAACTGATTTTTCAATTAAAATGATGTGGTACCTGCTTTTTTCCACAAAGCTTTTTTGCGTTGCGTTGCCCCCAGCGCAGATAACGCAGGGTATATAATCTGCGTGCATGGTTGCCAGGCAAGGTCATCGATTTCTGTGACCCCTCGGTATCCCAGATAAACCACCTCATTTGCTATATCCCGCCGCCGAGCCCATGGTTGCTCTCCCACTTTCCTTCAGCCATTCTATTTTTCTTGTATACCCTTTAAAAAACATTTAAAAATGCATATTCATTGTAGATTTATTTTCAAATCAAATGTTTTCAAACATTTTTGCGCATCTTGAATTTATTTTTGATCATTTTTTTCATTTGTATAAAGTAATTTCCTGTCAGTTAACAATTTTTTAAAAACTACTTTTACTAATTTAAAATCGCTCGCTGTAATTTTTTAATTAAAATAAAAAAAAAATTTAAGCAAAATGTTTTTAAATCAAATTAGTTTTATTAATAGAAAATTTTGAATTAATTTTCTACATTATGATAAATTTCTTACTTTTTACCTTATTACTCACATTTATGTATAAAATGCTCAATTTTTAGAAGCCATGACTTCTAAGCCTTCCGAAGTCTCCTGTGACATCTGTACCACCGTGGAACTTATCCCGGAGGCTGAGTGGTACGGTAGTTGTCAGAATGACGAGTGTCTTGGAGATGGGATTCTGCTGCTGGCTCCTGTCAAAATTGGGAAAAGGTAGGAAATTCGTTCTGAAAGTTTTGAAAGCAGGGTTTTCATAAAGTAAAATAATTTTGGTGTTTTCGTGATAAAATTATTACCAGGATACCGAAAAATACCTTTTTTACCCATTTTTGATCAAAACTAACCGATTTAGAAGCGCTTAAAATTTTTGCCGCCAACTCTGCGTCTCCCAATTTTTCCCACTCTCTCGCCCACTCTAGCCGTGTTTCCGTGCGGCAAACGCGTAAAACGGCCGTGTAAACGCGCCCCTTTTGCAGTCCAAATCATATAAAAGGGGTATATATCAGATTTATGAAAATGACATCTATTCAAGGAAACAATTGCAAGATACTTTGATAAACCAATTTAACAATGTCCTTCTCGTTTAAATACAAAAATACAAAAATCCTAAAAACTTTGTTGTTGTAACTTTTATTAATATTTATTAATCTAGATTTTAAACCAAAATAATTTTTTTTTAGATTAAAACGGTTTTCGTGTGTTGAGAATGGAACTTGCTAAACACATTTTCATTTACAAACAAAACTAATTTCTATTTTAAAATTTTCACTTTTTAAATTTTTATAACATTTTTGAAAATAAGCTGGCAAATTGTCCAAAGCTTAAAATTTCAGTAAACATTCGAAGACACGCTTGAAGAACAAAAAGACAATTGAAAATGAGTGTATGTGTGTGTGTGTGTGTATGTGTGCGTTTGTGTGTACGTGAGAGTCTCATAGTCATCATTCCAGGTACGTTCGCGTCGAGTGCAAGACCGTCGGCTACCGTTGCGTCGATTCCAACGCCTTGTTTGTGTCCTGCGGCTGCTGCAATCTTCAATTCGCCGTCGGTGAGTTATTTAAAAAAATATTTTTATAAAACTATTTAACTTTTTATAACAAAAATACATTTTAGGCCACGTCGTTGTCGAAGTCCGCAACAAGCAGTTCGTCTATGGGAGCACTGTGGCTTCTTGCTTGCTCAGGAAGCGATGCGAACAACTTCAGGCGGCTAGGTAGTTTTCAATGTTTTTGTGAAAACTGAAAATGAATTTTAAGGGAGAAAATAGAAGAACTGAAGAACAAAAACGGACAACTTCAAAAGGAAACGAATCTTGTGAAGATTGAGTTGAGCAAGAAGGAGAAAGGTGAGACAGAGAGAGAGAGAGAGAGAGAGAGAGAGAGAGAGAGAGAGAGAGAGGGAGAGAGAGAGCTTTAACTTAAAGGGACCGTCAGAGTCCTTTTGCGGGTTACGGTATCCACTGCATTTTTCCCCAACGCGATACTCCGATAGATTACGAGGGGCGTGGCCTAGCCGCCGACGTACGGCAGTTGGACGCAACTCTCTCGCGGTGAGACGCAGACAACGAGAGAAGTCCGCAACGGACACATTTGAGCATGAAATTAGTGCTTGGGGGTAATGTTACAATTCATATACTATTTAAAGGCAATTACTTAGCATTTCCTCATTTTCCAACTTAAAATACTGAATTCTCATTGATTTTCAGTTTTTGAAATAAAAGCTGCCGTTTGCCGCACAAAATTGTTTGACACAGCTCCAACATGCCGAATGCCGCATACAGTCCTGTAAACAGCGGGCGGCGGCAGTTGGGCATGGCCCGTTTGTTGGAAGCCGTTGGAAAGAATTGCTTCAAGGAATAAATTTAAAATTTCTGGTTCTGTTTAAAACCGTTTAAATTAATTTCAATTTGAACAAAATCGAAAATTGAAGCCTAAATAAGAAAAATATGTATAATTAATTAAAATAAACTTGTAAAAGGCCCCTGACGGTCCCTTGAAAACCTTCTTTTCAGCGGCTTCTATCACTGAAACCGAAAAGGAGGAGTACTGGAGAGACACCCTGCATGAGTACCAAACTATGCTCCAGATGACTTTGGATCGCCTGAAGATGAAGGAAGAAGAATTGGTCAAAACTGGTATGGAGAGGGATGATAACCACAGGAGGATGGAGGAAGCTCAGCTCACTTTGGATACGTTTCTGGGATTTGCAAAAATGGAAGGACCCAATAAGAAGATTGAGAAGAAGGAGATTGAAATGAAGGAGTTTAAGAAATCGGGCACTGAAGGGGGTGCTAGGAAGAAGAAGGGTGAGTTTCTCTCTCTCTCTCTCTCTCTCTCTCTCTCTCTCTCTCTATCTCTCCAACTCTCGTTCAACTCAAACCTTCAGATTTCAAACTTGCCAGCTACCCTCCTGGTTTCTCCCCCCGCACTTATGCCGAAAGAATCGCCGAAGAAGAGGCAAAGCACCGAGAATTCGTCCTTTCCGAAGCAGCTTTCGCTAACTGCCTTGATAAGAAGTACAACTGGTACACCGTTGACTAATGATCTCTTCTGACCTCCTCTTCATCGTCTCATGTGTTTTGATGGCCAATAAACGTTGTTTTGTGACTTCCACTAGCAAAAAACATTGAAAATCATCAGTTTAAAATCATTTTTTTAGAAAACTTTAAATTAAATTACGAACCATGTTTTTTATATTTAATATAGTATTGTGTACAATTTTGTTCTTGGAGTTTCAAAAGCTCGTTTTCATTGGCAAAATTTTCAAAATTGAGTTTGAAATTCTAAGGGGGGGGGGGGGGAATTGAAAGTTATTTTTGGGGCCGATCTCGATTTTCAGCCAATAAATAACCATTGGAAACGTATTTTATTGAAAAAAAATGTTTGTTTTCAAAAGGCAAAACAAAAAGTTCCAGGGTGGACTCGAACTCGGATCGCTAATTTTCTAAGCGAGTGCGCTACCTCTGGGCTATGCTACTGGTTAGACGTACAAGTGTGTCGCCGCCTTAAAAGAGCCACCTTGCGTTTAGGTCATCTACGACTGCGAAGCAGCTCATTGCCAAGATGAAGAAGGACCAGCAGGCGGGAAAATAGACCTCAGAACTCATACCCTTGACAAATTACTATTCGCATACCAAAAAACGTTGTTTTGTGACTTTCAGCTTCCTGTCACATCTCCCACGGTCATGGATCATCTAAGACACCTTTTTCTGCAAAATCGTATTCCGTTTCGTGCAACCTTATCTGTCATTTATAATGTCAACCGGCTGAAATAACGCCACATGGAAAAAGTGGCGACAAGCTGATTGCGGTTCGCTTTGATTAGGAACAGCGTTTTTGCGAGATTCATGGAATATAAGCGCCAGCTGGGAATGGATGATCACAAATCAATGAAGTTCTTGATCCTTCTGTTCGCCTTGCCACAGATGGCTCTTGGCTGTCATTCCAGCCGAATTCCTGGTAAGTTGATAGTCAGATAGTGAGATTGTGAGTCGTGAGTTGCAGTGTGACTGTGATTGTGTTGCAGTGTGACTGTGATTGTGTTGCAGTGTGACTGTGATTGTGTTGCAGTGTGACTGTGATTGTGATTGTTAATGGGGGAGTGCGAGAGTGTGAGCGTGAATGCGAGCGTCATATGGTTCTACAAAGAGCGTGTGTGTTTGCATGTGAAGAATGTGTGTCTGTGAATTTGTGTGCATGTGAGTTTGTATGTGCGTGTATGCGTGTGTACATGTTAATATGTATGTATGTATGCATGTTTGTTTGATTACAAGCGCATGCGTGTTTATTCCTGTGTATATACGTGTGAGTGAGTGAATTAGTGCGAAAATACGCATGTCACGGTGTGTGCGTGTGAATGTGAGTATATGTGAGTGTGAGTCGGAGTCTGAGTGAGATTGCGAGTGTCAGTAGGAGTGATTGTGAGTGTGAGCGTGAGTATGTGTGAGTTTGAAAGCGTGTCTCTCTCTTATCACCCCTTCTTTCAGCTAGACCTGCCCCTCGAGGGGAACCAGGTCTTCTGGACGACTCCCCATCTTACAGCCAACGATGGTCATCTGATGACTCTCGTGGATCTCCTGGCTCCCCAAGATCTTTGGCAGCACCTTCTAGGCGAGCAGAAACGTCCAATCCGACCATAACTGGCTCATCTTCCAGTCCAGCTCCTCCCAGAACAACAACAAGCGTTGAAACTCCACCCGATGTACCCAAAGGTGGCTCCTCTGGCTCTGGAGGCTCTAATGGATCCGGAGGATCGCCTAGCTCCGGTGGCGAAGGTGGAAACAACGAAACTCCACCAGAGCAACCCAAATAAGGTTCTGAAGGGTTAGAAGGCTCCACTAACTCGGGAGACTCCGAAGGGTCCCCAGGAACCAACAACCCTGGACCGGAAGTACTTCCAAGTTCGTCAACCTCTCCTACCTCTTCAACTGAGACCCCTCCGACAGAGCAAACTGAAACAGTTCCGACGAAGAAACCCAAGTCTTCTTCAAGTTCCTCCTCTTCTGAAGAGTCCAAGGAAAAAGAGACTACTCTAGGTGACAAGTCAAATGAGGAGAAGCCAGATGAGGAGACCCCTACTCCTGTTCTTGAAACATCTACCTCACCTATTACTACAGAACCAACTACAGTAACCACCACTTTACCTACTTCTGAATCCTTGGCCATCTACCTACTGTAAGCCTTCTTATCTTAGATGCAACTAAACCAATCTTTTAGAATCGACTTTGCACCGCCTCAATTCACAAAGTATGGAAATTGTATAATGACGTTCAAGACGAGGAAGGAGAGGATTGTGATCAAGAATCTTAAATCTAGACGATTGATGGATCTGAAACCTGGAGACAAGCCAACTAAGGTCATGGGAAGGAGAGGAGAAAGTGCACAATGGATGTATGCTGTTATACACAGGAATGCAGAGGATGCGGAGAAGGCTTTCAATGAGGCTCGGGAAAAGATGAAATATACTTTTTACTTCCCTTAGATTAGGAATAAATATTAATAGTTAGGGATGTTGAGAAGGAGGGGGGGGGGTGAGAGAGAGAGAGGGAGGGAGGGAAAATTTTAGAAAATTTCACCAAACGAATCAGATTGATCATCGAAAATTTGGATAAAAGGACCGTGGATATTAGGGGCCGGCCCAGCCCGGAGCCACTGTTGTTCCCCATACTTCCCCGAGTGAGGGCTCAAGGTGGTAAGTTAACATTGCCTAAGATGCTTAAAGGGGAAGGACCGCTTAAAAATAATTTTTCTGTTTTCGTGATAAAAGTCTCGATCTCATTCCCAGGATTCCGAAAAATACCTCTTTTGCCCATTTTGTATTAAAATGAACCGATTTCGGAGCGCTTGTAATTTGGGGAAATTGTAGTTTGAATTGCCGCCAACTCTGCGTCTCCCCATTTCCCACACTATCTTGCCCACTCTAGCCGTGTTTCCGTGCGGCAAACGCGTAAAACGGCCGTGTATCCGCGCCCCTTTTGCAGTCCAAATTATAAAAGGGGTATGTTTTAGAATCGTGGACACGATATCTATTCAATGAAACTGTAATAAATATATTTTGAAAAACCAATTTTACGAGGTCCTTCCCTTTAACGTAGGGTAATGTCTTTGAGTGAGAAATCCTCAATCTTTGTGTAAAGTTCAAAAGATGAAAACATCGGCCGCAACGCAAGCAAACCGATTGTTCTAAACAAACATCCCTGGTCACTTTCTGTTCCTCATTCCCTTCCTTCTATAACCTTTCTTCCAATTTCTTCTTAAAGCTCTATTTTATCAATGTTTTCCAACGAAAGTCAGGTAAGTTTAACAAAAAAGAAAAACAATTCAATTTTTAATTTTTAAGGAAGTCGATTTTCAAGCAATTCACAGCCATCTTCAATTGCAGATTCTTGAAAAAGTAACTTAAACAAATTAAGAAAAATGAACTTTTACGTTTTATTTTAGATGAACTATATCCAATTTGCTGTGTTTAACCAATGTTCGAAATACACAGCTGTTCTTTGTAATTGTATTGGATCGATGCTTTTTGATTTTGATATAAACGCTGAATTTACATACAAGGTAATTAGAAAACGTTGAATTTATAATGTTAAAATCAGAAATTTAGTTTTTTTTTAAAATAAAATTTAAATTTTTTAAGGATAAATCTTTTTATGGTGTTTTACGTCGTTTTTCAAGGCTACCTGTGCATTTTGAACTAAGGCACAGATTGGTCTTTCACAAGTTCTTGAAATTGGTTAGTTCAAATTTTCTTCGTTTCAGATTTTCAAAACATATTTTCAAATTGAGATTTCAGGAAAATTTAACGAAAAGTGATTGTGAATTTCTGATTTTTTATGTAGAAATGGATAAAATTAGGATAAATGCAGGATTCGAAGTGCGAAATATCAATTGTGCCATAGAATTGTTTTCGAAACTTTTAAAAGTGGGATTTTTGTCTTTTGAAATTTCTAAGCAAAAGTTTTCAGGTTGCAAAAGTTCGAAAGCTGATTTTGTCCAATTTTCCATGTGGATTGGAAGAAAATGAAGATTTTTCCAAGGTATCCCTCTTCATTGACCCTAGCCACACATTCACACATTCTTCCTACACATTCGCACACACATTCGCATACTCACAAACACACAGAAATAAACACACATACACACGCACACACTTTTAATGGTGGAGCAGCCGCTTGTGTTCTGTGCGCGCGTTTATCAATCACTCCCCGCCGCCCGCAAAAGCACCGTCGATAGCTCAGTTGGTAGAGCGGAGGACTGTAGATCGCACAGCTATCCTTAGGTCACTGGTTCGAATCCGGTTCGACGGAATGTTTTTGCTTTTACTCATCTTAAGAGAGGTTTTCTGGTAGCGGTCACATGAAAAAAAAAACATTGTGTTCGCTTCGGCTGAAACGTCAACTGACGACTACTTAGGACCCATACACACAATATGTAACGTTAGTTGCGAATATTCCAATTTCAAAGCTAAACAATGGCCATAACTCCCTTTGACATTGTGATAATAATGAGCCAAAACAAAAACTGTTAAAGTGCGCTCTCGCCTTTGAAGTTTAACTGCCGAAAAATGCCAACAAAGGTGAACAATTTAGATAAAATTAGGTTTTTCGGCTACCACAACTTCATTCTTAAAATTCGAGAATCGTTCATCGTATTTGTCGTAAAATTTGCCAAAAAATATCACGGAACCTAAAAATTTCGAATGTTATCATATTCAAAAATTGATTTGAACCCGTAATTTTGAAGGAAAATTGGGCTAAAATCCGACGAAAAAAAAGTTTTTCGTTCGATACCGTCGAAATTTGATTCAGCCATTTCCAACTTTCACAAATGGGTTACTGTAACTTTATTGTTGCAATAGTGTGAATAAAAAATGTCATAGAAAAAACTGATGTTCGTGCTAAAAATTATTCATTTTTCAAGTTTTTTTTTCAAGTTTTTCTTCAAGGTTTCTCTGTGAAAATAGAGTATTCGGAACTAACATATCGTGTCTATGGGTCCTAAGTAGTCGCCAGTTGACGTTTCAGCCAAAACGAACGCAATTTTTGTTCAAGTGACCGAGGGCTGCTTAGAGCTTAGAGAAAACATGTCCTAAGTGATTCTAATGATTTGTTTAGTACCTTGTTGACAAGAATCCAAAGTCATTCACTTTTTCTCTCTTTATCTACTTTGAACATCAAAAACGTTTGTTTAAGGGCTTTCTTTTCAACTTGAACTACCTAACAATCAAAAGAGGGTTCACTATAAGTGATGAAGTGCTCTTACAATTCAAAGTTCCTAATCTAACAATCTATGGCTGTGCAGCCACCACATCTGGGATTTCAAAGTATTTAAAGGTAGGAATCTTACTGTAAGACTTTGCTTACAAGAATTTTTCAGGAATGGGTAGATGGCCTTCGAGAAATCGAAATCCTCATTCTCACATTTCTAGAAGCATTTGAAGTAGAAGATTTGAAAGCTTCAATAAAACGATGGCTTCGAAGTCGTCAAAACGAGACCACTGTTTTGAAACTACCAAGATTCAAGGAGAATGGCGAAGAAACCCTGTCAGTTGTGATAAAAGGAAAGAGAATAGAAGTAAAAAGAGAACCAATGTAAAAATTGTTAAGACTAAATGTTCATTTTCTAAGCTCTCCCTTCGTGAGAAGTGGAAGAAGGAGAAGACTCCATCTAGTGAGCGAAGCGAGAGACGAAGACGGCGGAACGAGGAGGGCAGGGGCAGTAGGCGGCATCGTTTCCAGGGCTGAAAAAAGACTTTGCTAAAGAATTGAGAAGAAAACTTACAGTCCAGGTCCTCCGGGCTGTCCGGGCTGTCCATCAGCTCCAGAGTTTCCGTTGGCTCCATTCTGACCAGCAGGTCCGGCAGGTCCCTCAGCTCCGTCCTGTCCATTCTCTCCTGGCTGTCCATCGGCTCCAGCGGGTCCAGCAGGTCCAGGGGCTCCAGGGGCTCCAGGAGCTCCCTTACCCTTCTGTCCGTCCTTTCCAGGGGCTCCAGGCTGTCCATCAGATCCATTCTCTCCTGGCTGTCCGGCATCTCCAGCAGGTCCAGCGGGTCCGGGCTGTCCGTCCTGTCCTGGGTTTCCGGCCTGTCCTGGCTGTCCGTCGGGTCCAGCGGGACCAGCGGGTCCGTCGGGTCCAGCGGGTCCGGGCGCTCCAGCGGGGCACTTGATGCAGGCGGTGTCCTGGGGAGGGCAAGTGATGGGGGCGTAGGTGGAGGTGTTGTCCTCTCCAGGGGCTCCGGGGGCTCCAGGGGCTCCGGGAGATCCGGCCTCTCCGGGGGGTCCAGGGGGTCCGGGAGGGCAAGTGGGCTTGGTGGGCTCGCACTGGCACCAGGCGGGCAGTCCGGAGAAGTCCTGTCTCTTCTGACGGAAGATGGAGTTGAAGGGGTTTGTCTTAGGCTTGGAGGGAGGGGTTACGGTAATCTGGATGTCCATCATCTCAGTCCAGGCAGAGTCGGTCTCCACACGGAAGACAGAGACTCCATCGAGAACCTGAAAAAAAAAACAAGATGCTTCCGTCTTCTGAAGGCTACTTACCTCATCGTGGACCTCGTTGATGGTATTGTACAGCTGGGGGATGGTCACCAGGCAGGCGACGATGGCCAAGGTAGAGGCGGCAGAAGCCACGCCAACAAGAAGTTTCTCCTCAAACATTGCTGTCCTGTCCCCAAAGTTCTCCATCTCCTTATATACCTCTTAAAATAGGCGGAGCTTGATTGTAACAAGCTTTGACATTGAACCACTTAAGTCTCACGGCCACTGATCAGTGAAAAAAACAACGGCGCGGCTTGTTCAAGGCCGCCAGCTTAACGAGTCCGGCTAGCCTTCCGCAGGTGGCTGCCCCACACCGATGAGAACACAATTTAAGACGTTGGATCTGAGATAAGCAACATTGCCCATATTATAACGTATAACCAGAAACGGTTATATTCGCGTTAAAGAAAACTCAGCTAGAACATCTGCTTAAAGGTCTGCTCATAAAGCGCGCCCTATTGCGAATCCGTACCGTAATCTCGGAGCCCGCGCTTTCTGACGCAACCGGCCCTTCTGCCGAGGTTCTGCGCTGACGCTGACCGGTTCTCAACTGAATTGCTGATGGTTTACCTGATAATTGTAAGGTTAGTCTTTACCGATAATCTGAAAAACATAGTTGGGCTTACAAATAAAGTCTGTCAGCATAAAATTTAAAATATTCTCCGTACCTTTGTTTTTGATTTTGGTCATATTTGACCCAAGTTACAGTACTTCGCACACTTACCGTAACCCATATCCAAAAATCGAATTTCTGCTTTATTTTATATCGAATTTCTGCTTTATTTTCGTCACATATGTGTTGTAGAATGTTTAATATATTTTATTGAAAAAGGCCAACAAATAACATTTTAAACAAATAAAAAATAGGATCAAAAGTGGCTTTAAACAGAATTGATCACTATCCTGTCACCAATGGTGACCCAGATGCTCTCTGGCTTCCAGCCAAAAGATCGCGTCAGAATGAGGTCGTTGATTTCTTCTGTGGTTATTCCTAGTTCGGAAAAGACCTCATTCTTGTTGATGGGATTGGATGGGATCAGATTTACTGAGGTGATGTCGCGAGTTCCGTTGATCCATTGCTGGAAATTACTTTGTTTAGACTTAATCCCTGAATGTTTGCTTCTGCGTCTCTGACCCTGTGGATCTGCGTCTCTAACCCAGTGGGTCCTCGTCTTTGAGAATGTGCATTAGCTTTTCGGGTCTTACGGCTCTGCGTCTCTGATCCTATGAGTCTGCGTCTCTGCCTCTATGTATCTGTTTCTCAGACCATGTTGTCTGCTATGAGTGTGCGTCTCTGACCATGTGCATCTGAGTCTCTGAGTCTCTCTCTAACCCTGTGTATATGCGTCTCTAACTATGTCCATTTGCGTGTCAGATCATGTGTGCCGCCGCCCGCTGTTTACAGGACTGTATGCGGCATTCGGCATGTTGGTGCTGTGCCAAAATTTTTCGTGCGGCAAACGGCAGCTCATATAGCAAAAACTGTATCGTGACGTGTCACGATTTCATTCTTTCTTGATCGCATGTTTTTTTTCCAATTGACAAAGGACACGTGAACTAAATGCTAATTGATCTGAATATAAGCGCCGATAGGCGGCGATACATTGATTCAACACAACGATGTGAGTGGCACCCACTGTTTTAAAAACTGAAAATCAATGGAAAATCAGTATTTTAAGTTGGAAAATGAGGAAATGCCAAGTAATTGCCTTTTAATAGTATATAAGTTCAATTGACCTTCAAAAAGTGAACAACTCCTTGCGCGGTTACACGACAATTGATGATTCTCAATTGAGGGGCTCCAAAAAGAGACAACTCAATGTCACTCACTTCAGGTCCCAGTCCAATGAAGAGATTCTCAATCTGTAATTAAAAAGGGGAAGGACCTCGTAAAATTGATTTTTCAAAGTCTCTTAACAATTATTTCATTGAATATATGTCGTTTCGACGATTCTGAAACATACCTTTTTTGTATGATTTGGACTGCAAAAGGGGCGCGTTTACACGGCCGTTTTACGCGATTGCCGCACGAAAACACGGCTAGAGTGGGCGAGAGAGTGTGGGAAATGGGGATACGCAAAGTTGGCGGCAATTCAAATGATAATTTCTCCAAAATTTCAAACGCTCCTAAATCGGTTAATTTTTATCCAAAATAGGTTATAAAGGTATTTTTCGAAATCCTGGGAATGAGATCTAGGCTTTTATCGCAAAATCAGAAATATTATTTTTACGCGGCCCTTCCCCTTTAAGTTTCAAGTATGTTCCCACAAGCTAGTTGTAGCATTACTAACCTTCTGAATTTGGGGAATGTCTTCATATCTCAGGTCAATTCCATCCGGTAGAAGAAGACGATGAATGTTACACTTCAAAATAAACTTTGAAGTTTCATCTTCAGAAAGTTACCCACCTTCAGAAGTTCATTGAAATGTTCCGCGTCGCAGGCAGCCTTCAGGACTTTGACCCCTCCATTGAAACTGATTTTATTGTGAGAAGCCAGTTGAATGATGTAGTCACATCCCAGATTTGATAAAGTTCCCTGAATTTTAAAGTTTCTTTGTTTTGAAAAAGAGGCACCAAAGATACGACGGCGTGGAAGACCACCCGTAGTCTTGTGTTCTGCCCCCAGGGTGGGATTTGTTGGAATGGGTGGCCTATGAAGGCGAAGTTCATTCTCTAAGTGAAATTTAAATGAAATAGTTTTTTTTTAAACTCACTCTTTCCACGAATTTGGCATCTTGGAAGATATCGAAGGGGTAGAGTAGCTTGCGGTGCAGGGCGCAGAGAACTTCAGCGTACTTGCAGCACTGGTTGAAGGTAGCATGTTCTCGGTAGGTGAACTGAAAGGGACTGTTAGAGAGAGAGAGAGAGAGAGAGAGAGAGAGAGAGAGAGAGAGACAGAGAGAGGTAGAGAGAGACAGAGACAGAGAGAGAGATAGTGATAGAGAGAAAGAAAAACTAGGCAAAAAACTATCCTACCTTTTTGAGGATGCCTGACTGAAGATGTTGTGGAATCGATAGAAAATCCACTATTTCCTCATCCGTGTCCATATTTTCTGAAATGTGGGTTTTTAGGAACGTGTGTGAGTGTAGGAACGTGTATTTGCACGTGTGTGTGTTAAAGGCATTTCCTCATTTTTCAACATAAAATACTGAATTTCCATTGATTTTAAGTTTTTGAAATATGAGCTGCCGTTTGCCGCACAAAATTTTTTGGCACCGTACCAATATGCCGAATGCCGCATACAGTCCTGTAAACAGCGGGCGGCGACAGTTGCGCATGGCCCGTTTGCTGGAAGCCGTTGGAAAGAATTGTTTCAAGGGAGAAATTTAAAATTTCTATTTTATCTGGCAATTTGAGCAAAATCGAATTATGAAACCTAAATAAGAAAAATGTGTATAATTAATTAACATAAATTTGTAAAAGGCCCCTGACGCTCTCCTTTAATAAGTCACTTAAGACGAGTAAAAGCAAAAACATTCCGTCGAACCGGATTCGAACCAGTGACCTAAGGATAGCTGCACAAACTACAGTCCTCCGCTCTACCAACTGAGCTATCGAAGGGACATTGGTGGTCGGCGGGGAGTGATTGATAAACGCGCACACAGATCACAAGCCACTGTTCCCTGATGAAAACGAAATGAAAACTAAAGAAAAGAGTGTGTATGTGTATGTGTGTGTCCGCGCACGTGATTGTATGAACGTGTACGTGTGAATCTGTGTAAGCGTCAAAGAATAAGGATACCTTGGAAATGTTTTCAGTTTGTTCCAATCCAGAGGGAAAATTGGACAAAATCAGTTTTTGAACTTTTGCAACCTGAAAACTTTTGTTTAGAACTTTAAAAAGGCAAAAAGCCCATTTTTAAAAGTTTCGAAAATAATTCGTGAGGGAGTGAGTGAGTGACTGTTTGTATGTGCGTGTGTACGTGTGCATGTGTCGGTCTCTTTTAACAACGGTAGACTAAAAACTCAAAAAAGTGGGCTCTCTCCTCCCCAGCCCCTTTAAATTTAGCCCTCTGCGTGTGACAAAGGTCAAGCGTTGTTTTCGTCAGCTGATGTCTCGTGTCTGTGAAAATCGATGCCCACCTGACAAACATCGAAAAGTGAACTTCCTCTGTAAAAATGGCCTTTGCAAAACATTTTATACAAAAAATACAAAAGCACATAGTAAAAATAATTAAAATCAGTTCTTATAGACAATAATGCTTTGGCCAATGTAGACAGATAGTTTTTCCACTCCGTGGGGTCCATTTCGGCAGAGTCTCATGGTGGCTTCTCGAGATTGTCCTGAGCAATTGGCGGTCATCACAGCTTTTACAACGTTTTCGTCAACTGTTTCAGAGGGCACGATTCCAAAGTGTTCGATGTCTCGTTCTCCGTCGATCCATTGCTGAAAATGTAAATCAAAGGGATCTTCTAGAAAATGTTATTTACGGCTAGCATGCACTCTGTTTACGCGTTTGCTTTCCTCTGCGTTTTCCTTTGGCGGGAAAGTAGCAATTTCAAAAACGGCGATGAAACTAAATGAAAAGGGGCCATATCACCTACTTACTTTAACTTTGAATTTTAGAAAAATGTTTTAAAAACGTTTAAACATATAGCAGTCCATCTAAAAATTGTTTAAATATATAGCAGCTTTGTTTTTAAAAAAGAAGTTATAATGATGAAGAAATTTTTTTAAATTTTGAATTTTTTTTTCCAAATTAAAAAAAAATTTCGCTTTTTGGGAAACATGTTTTAAAATGAAAATCTCTTTTAAACAAAGTTTGAAAATAAGCAGCATTTTAAATAAAGTATCAATTTAAAAAAGTAAATATTTCAATCGACGTTTCTTTTTCTATATCGACAATTTTGGCTTAAAAATGTTTTTAAAAATGTTTAAAATGTATCCAGAAAGTGCCTTAATTATGAGCATTTTACAAACTTACAAACTGATTTTCAAATGATCCGAACGTTTTATAAATTCATATTATACAAATAAAAACAATAAAAAAGATGATTTGACTGTTCTTTTTATACTCAATTTATCACGGGAACAATGAAACGAAGGAGTTTTCATGTATTTTTAAAACAGTTTTTTTTAAATAAACGTCCGCGGGTACACGAAAAAAGTGTTTCTTCATTTCTGGCAAGATACTTTTTAAAATGCTTTTTTAAAAAATTTATTCCAAAACCTGGGGTGTTTTTTTGCTTCATTTTTCAGTTCAGTTTGAATAAAATTCGAAAAAAGCACTGAAAACCTATTTAAAAAAATTAAAATTCTACATTCACAAATCATTTTGGGCCAGAAGTCTGAATGTTACAATTTCGAAAAAAAAGCTTTGTGCTTTCCTGCCAATTGTGATGTTTTTTTTATATTTTCCGCTTTCGTTTATGAAGATATATTTCAATTTCATTGCCATTGTGGGAATATAAAAACGTTGAAAACGGATGTTTATCAACCAGTTTCCAAATCATCGTTTGCGAATGGGTCAAAAGATCAAACGGGTCAAAACAGGCGTGGTCAATGGCGGCGATCAAAAAACGCTCAAAGAACAATCACATTTTCTGCATCGAATCGGTTTTGGGCGCAGACTAGCTATAAAAACGTTAAGTCCTTGAAATTAAAAAAAGCTTTGAAACATTGGAGTGATGTGTCAAAAAAAAACAGCGTGTAACTTTAGCGACCATTTTAGTCTACTCTTTTCACCCCAATCGTTTTCATTTTGAACTATCTACAAAATGTTGAACTATTGAAATGTTAAATGCATTGTAACAGTGGAGTGATGTGCCAAGAGTCTAGTCTAACTAACCTTGAAAAACTTAATAAGCCCTGCAGTAGTCGTCCGACATCCGCAAATTTCCAAATGAGGAGCCTTAAACTTCAGTAGATCCTTGTCTTTTATATTTCTCCCTCGTTTTATTGTCACTGAGGGAACCTAGAAATAGTAATTGTAGTTTGTAGTTTGATCCCCGACTTTGAATAAATCTACCAGGTCATTGTCAGTTAGTCCATCGACATTGCAGTTGACTCCGTTTGACAGAATTAGCCTCTGAATGTTGGCAACCTAAAAAAATTTTACATTTGGAAACTTGTAAAATGTACCCTCAGTAGTTGGCAAAAGAGAACCATATGGCAATTGATGCTGCGGACTTCAATTCCTCCGAGGATTCTGACTTTGTTTGAGAGGATCAGTTGAATCAAGTAGATGCAGTCTTCGGTTTGGAGATCACCCTGAAATTGATGAATTGGCTTTTTCAACCATTTTTCTCTTTCAAAATCATTTTGTAGTTTGTAGTTTGATCTTCAAATTCTTGTCAAAGATCTGTCGATTAGGATTTGTTTCGTAACTTCGCTAGGGAAGAACATCCGCCTGGCCCTTAATTCTAATAGCTAAAATAACAGTGGAGTGGTGTGGTAAGCAAAAAAAAACAGTAGCCGTTTAGGCTCCAAAACGAGCTTTGATCAAAATTTGACAAAAAGGAAATTTTGAAAATTTTGAAGAGGGCGGCCTGAGGTTGTGTGGAAAACATGTTTTTCTAATTTTATACTCTGTTTTTAATAAATTTTTACTGTAAAAAACAGCTTAAAACAATGAAAAAGTAATGTTTAGCTTAGTGAACCTTTTTTCTCTATCGAAGACATTGCTATTGGTTACAGCAGGGTGGATTGAAACAGTGGAGTAATGCGGCAAAAAGTAAATAATACTCAGAGTCAGGCTAGGGCTCCAAAACGAGCTGTGATCAATAAAGATCAAAATATGGCTGAAACGAAAAACTTTCAGAAGGACCCGAGGTAGGTGAAAAACTAATTTTCATATGTAACATTTAAAACTCAATTTTCTAATTAAGCAATTTTTTTTTGTAAAAACAGCTATAAAAATGTCAACAATACTTTTTAAGGAAAAATCGAATTACCCTATAAAATGTTCTGTTTTTTCTTTATTTAAATTATTATTAATAAAAACTTTATTATCATTTTATTTATTTGTTTTCTAGCTTTTAAAAATTTTGGTTTCCGGCAAAAAATCTTACCAAAGTCAAATATTTCCGAAAAACGAGTCGACTTTTGATTTCATCATTCATCGGTATCCTTGAAAACCCGCGGCAGTTCATTCCAAGAAAAGATTTATTCTGAAATGTCAACCAATAACTCACAAATCAATAAATTAATTATTAAAGCAAAAATTCGCTGCGAGTAAAAACTTTAAATGGTACCTTGTAAGCAAAATCGCTATCCACGTTGTAATCAAATCGATATGAACCGTGTCTGTCACAAACGGCTGCAGTTTGTCTTGAACACTTGTTGAACAAGGCGAATTCTTGGTAATTTAACTGAAATGTTTTTGAAAACCGTTTGAAAACACTTTTTAAAATGATGAAAACTGTAATTTTACCTTTTCCAAGACAGAAGCTTGAACATGGAATGGGAGTTGTTGTAGATCAAAGTCCTAAAAAGCGGGAAAATTGTTGAAAACTTGGAAAATGAACCTCATCGTTTGAAAAATCGGCCATTTCGTCGTTCATGTCGTTCATGCTTCCCTTTCTATTCTTGATCAGAAACCGTTCAAAAAAATCTGAGAAAGAAGGATCTTCTGGAAAAAAACGAGATTACTTGTGTTGTTGTCGGAAAATCCAAGAAGGAATATGATAAAAGCTGCTTATCTGGAGAAGTTTATAGGTTATTTGAACTACAAGTTTCCATTTTTCAAGCGTGCCGGCCAAAAACCAGCACAAAACAATGAAAAAGGAGTATTTTAGCATTATTGATCAATTTGGGAACAAAGAATAGGTTTACTAGGTTACTAGGTCTATCGAAAAGTTTGCGTGGTCATATAAAAAGTGGGGTGCGTTTTGGTTTTGATCAGATTTTACAAAGATACGGTACCCCGGACGCGTGTGCAATAACCTGAGATACAAAATCGATATTGACCAAGCCTGTCATCAGCAGAAATGTGTTTTTGGTCAAAATCCGCCAAAAATAGCGTATTTTTCCTAAAAGATTGATTTGTCTCCGGGAAACATTGATTCCCTCGCTGTATGACAATCAGTTCAAATTATAATAATTTTTTTTAATTTCAAAAAAAGAAGCAAAAAATGAATAATAATAAACAAAAAATCTCAAATAAACCAAATAAAAACAAATAACTTGCAATGCGAACACAATGAGAACGGGTTTTCGCCGCAAGACCGCTCGTCCGAGAGAAACAGCTGCCGAACGACAGATGGTGGTGTTTGCGGAAGCAACAAAGAACGACCAGAAATGTGGCCATAGCAAAAGACCACGTGGTGACAATGGAGAATAAGGGGATTCGGAAAAAGTGGGGTTTCTCCCTCTTTTTTTCTCTCTCTCTCTCTATCTTCTCTGTTTACCGAAAACATTTATTTATTTAAAAAAAACTTTATTGGTTTCAAAAATCATTATTTACAAATCTTTTTTACAAATTATCATAATGCCTCCATCGAATCCAACAATCAGTGCCTCTCCAGATTTTCTTTCAATTTTTAAAATTTCATCTTTGAAATTCCCTCCAAATTCATTCCACACTGCAAATCTGTGGATATCCGTAATCCCTAGTTTAACGACAGTTATTTCTCTTTCCTGGTTTTGCCATTGCTAAAATACAAATTTATTCGTTATATAAATGGGAGTACCTTTAAAAATTTCAAAACTGCCGGTGTTGAGAGTGAACACGTGTGAAAATCCATCCCTTCACAGCGCAGAGATAGAAAAAGGTTGTCTTTGATATTTGTGGCATTTTTGATTTCGAGAAGAGGGATCTGAAAATTTGGGTAACTTACTAAATCACTCACGTTCACACTCTCACTTACTCACTCTCGTATATACACGCCCTCACGGTCACACACATTCACACACAGGCTGACTACGGTTAATTACACATACATACAACGGTTAATCACACTCAAACACTCACATATACACGCCCTCGCAGTCACTCACATTCACACATTCACACACGCAAACACTCATATTCACAAGCACACACTCACACCCTCATAGACATACAAACACGCCCTCGCAGTTACTCACATTCACACACTCACATTCGTATACACCCTCACGGTCACAGACTTATATAAACTGCCTCACGCCCACTCACATTCCCCCCCCCCTCACACATTCATTCACACACATACACGCCCTCACGGTCTATCACTCTCACGCATTCACAGATTCACGCTCACACTATCTATCTCCTTCTTTCTTTCAACTTTTCCTTCCCACAGGAACCCACATTTTGAATATATTCCTGTCCGAAATATGCAAGCGGAATTTTATCAAAGAGTAAATATTCGCATTGAAGGCTCTAAAATTTAAAAAAAAATCCATTTTAATTATATTAAAATCACATCAAGCACAATCTGAACATCCGAGTGATCCACCGTCATTTCCCGGAATAATTGTAATTTTAAACATCGAATTTTCATCCTATTCACTATTTCGATGACTTTAGCTGCAGTGGAGTCAATGAATTCTTCCTTAAATTTTAATTTAAAAAATGTTTTGTAAAAAAATACGGGGAGAGAAAAAGTTGAAACAATCAGCTTAGCTTGCGGGTGCTCTTGCGAATTAAAAAAATTAGCTTGGACAAAACGACCAAAACGGCGTTTTGTGCTGTAAGGTCGGAAAAATAGTGTCAATTCCTTCAATTCGCTATTTTGGGAAGGAGTTTTCTAAAATATTAATTAAGTAAAAGCTTAAAAATATTAGCAAAAAAAATATTAAAAAAATTTACCCATACAACACTTTTAGAGGAAAAACCATAGACGAGTGAATTTTTGAAAGTTTGTAGGAGTAACTATTGCATAATTGGAAAATGGCCTGTTTTTCATAGGTAAACTGAAAAGGAATTAATAATTTAAAAAATTTAAAACTTCAAAAAAGTATTGTAATTTTAAAATGATTAAAAAAATACCTTTTCGAGGAATAATGGATGAAGGTGAGGAGGAATTTGCATCAAATTGATTGTATCCTAAAAGTCACTATTTAAATTTTACAAAGTGTTAAAAATGTAAATTTTCTTTTTTTTAAATTTCATGTAAATTTTACTAACCTTAGATTCAATATCCATTTTGTAGAATTTTTAAAATCAAAAAAATTTGATTTTGAAAAAAAAGCCTAATGAAAGCGGGGTCACAATAAACGGCTTTTTAAAAAAGCGACAGTGCTTTTTAACAAAAAATTTTTATTTTTTGAAAGTAATATTTTTAGCATTCATAAAATTCAACAAAAATGAATTTCGATTCGAAGGTTGGTTTAATATTTGTAAAATTAAAACAATTGCTTTTAGGGTACCTTCAATTTTATGGAAATTCCTCCTCACCTTCACCGTTTTATCCTCGAAAAGGTACTTTTACAAAAATTTTAAAATATCAGTTTATTTTATAAATTTAGCATTTTTTTTCAGTTCACATATGAAAAACAATCAATTTTCCAACTGTGTAATAGTTACTGTTACAAGCTTTCAAAACTCCACTCGTCTCTGGTTTTTCCTTTAAAAGTATCGAGAATTCGATGGGTTAGCAATTTAATTTTTTTAAATTTAAATTAATTTAAAAAAATCATATTTCAGCAAGACCCTTCCGAAAACAATGACCTGACACTGTTTTTCCTTCCTTTAAAATGCAAATGTCGTTTCGGCCGATTAAGCTGTTCAAGAAATTCGCTTGATCACCCACAAGCTCAACTAATTGTGGAAACTTTTGACTTTCCGGTAAATTTTTTATAATTTATTTTAAAACTTTTTTTAAAAATGTCGATGATTTATTTTAAAAAATTTATATTCGTAATTGTTTATTTAAAAGTTACTTTATTAAATTAATTCAGTACGATCTCGGTGATTCTATTGCATCAGAAGCCATAATTAAAAATACGAGAGTCCGTTGTTTCAAATTGAGTCTCTCATGTGCAATGACTCTGGATAACGAGAATGTTCATGAGCTGATTGAGGTAACTTTGTAAATTTAAATTACTTTCAAATAAAATTTTGTATAAATTTAAATTATTTTAGAATATAATTTGGTATAATTTAAATTAACTTGGGTTGTTTTAGAGTCTACAGTGCGAATATTTACATTTTGATGCAGTTCCAGTTGCTTATGTTGAAAAGGAATGGATTCAAAATGTGGGTTATTTGACGAGAGAGAGAAAGCGAGAGAGAAAGAAAGAGAGAGAGAGAGAAACAAACAAAAATTTCAGATCTCTCTTCTCGAAATCGACAATGCAAGGAATATCAAAGACGACCTTTTTCTAACTCTGCGCTGTGAAAGTATGGAATTCCACGAATTCTCACTCACCACACCAACACTTTTGAAATTTTTAAAGGTAAAAATTTTCCCACATTTTAAAATGTTAGTAAAATTGTTTTTCAGCAATGGCAAGACCAAGAAAGAGAAATAATGGTTGTTAGACTAGGAATTTCGGACTTTCACAAGTCAGCAGTTTGGAAGGAATTTGGAGGAGATGTTTCTGTGGACGTCATGAAGATTGAGAGAAAAACGGGAGAAACTCTGTTGATCGGATTTGATGGAGGAGTTATGACAATTATGAAAGGGGATTTGTAAGAAAAGATGTGAATAAATCTTTGAAAATCAGTTTTTGAAGTGTGTGTGTGTATGTGTGTGTGTGTGTATGTGTGTGTGTGTATGTATGTGTGTGTGTGTGTGTGTGTGTGTGTGTGTGTGTGTGTGTGTGTGAATGTATGTATGAGTGTGTGAGTGTGAGTTTGTGTGTGTGCCTGTGAGTATGTGTGTGCGCGAGTGTGAGTGTGTGAGCGTGTATGTGTATGTGTGTGAGCATGTGTGAGTGTGTGTCTTTTTATTGTAAATTTTAATTTTTATAGTTTAACTAACCTGAGATTCAATATCCATTTTGTAGAGTTTTTGAAGGTAAAAAAAAATTGATTTGAAAAAAAGCCTAATGAAAGCGGGGTGACAATAAAAGGCTTTTTTAAAGTGATAGTTTTTAGCATTCATAAAAATCAACAAAAATAAATTCGATTTAAAGGTTAGTGTAATATTCGTAAAATTAAAACAATTACTTTTGGGGTACCTTCAGTTTCATGGAAATTCCTCCTCACCTTCACCGTTTTATCCTCGAAAGGGTACTTTTATTTTTAAAAAAAATTAAAATTTCATGTGTGTGTGTGTGAGTATAAATGTGTATGTGTGTGAGTGTGAGCGTGTGTGTTTCTGTGTGTGCCTGTGCTGGAAGCGCAAGGGAAACTGACCAACATTTGGGTCCCACCACGATCTCCACAAACCAATCGCGCCCCATTTGCACAGCATTGCTTTATTTGTTGTCATTCGCTTTCAATCGTTGCCATCTCCCACCCCGCCAATTTTTCTTCCAAACAATGGAAAATCAAGTAATTTTTTTTACTTTATATTCAAAATTAAATTCTTTTAGGGTGATTCATTCGACCTAACGTCCGTTCCGCACCACCTAAATCGATTAATCTTTGAAAAGGTTTATTTTTTATTTTTTAAATTTTTTAAAATATAAATGAATTCAGTTTACATATGAAGAACAGGCTAGATTCAAATTACTCAATGGGTACTGCAACAACATATCTAAAATCTATTCTTCTCTAAAATTTCCACTCGAATTAAGTGAAATTTTCGCTTGTTGGGTGAGTTTTTATTAAAAAAAACAACACTATTTGTAAAATGAAAGTTTTAGAAATACAATAATAATAATATTAACAATTATCGAAAGTTTCACTTTGGGATAAGACCTAAATCTGCGGTGGATCTTGGACCGTACCTGGATGTAGATGACTATCCCATGGCAAAACTTCATTCTTCTCAAATGACACTACATGTAAGAAGAGAAAGAGTGTGTGTATGTGAGAATGTGTGCGCGTGAGCGTGTGTGAATGAGTGTGACGTGTGTCATATGCCTGTTTAAGATTGAACTTCATGATGAACAATGTAAGAATCTTCTCGATATCATATCTAAGAACCAGGTTCGTTGCAACGAACTGGAGTTACGTTGGGGCGCTGATTGTGACCCCATTCTTCTGAATCAATTGATTGAGGTTTGAAAAATTTAATTTTATAAAGGGAATACGTTTTTTTAGAAAGTTCTGTGCAAAGAACTTATTTTTGGTCATCATGGAAATCGTTACTTAGAATTGGAGAGTGTTCAAAAGGTGAGTGGAAGCGAGAGAGAGAGAGAGAAAGAGAGAAAGAGAGAAAGAGAGAGAGAGACAGAGAGACAGAGAGAGAGAGAGAGAGAGAGAGAGAGAGAGAGAAAGGGAGGGAGATAGAGAGAGGAAGTGAGAGAAAGAGAGAAAGAGAAAGAGAGAGAGAGGGAAAGAGAGAGAGACAGAAAGGGAGAGAGAGAAAAGAGAAAGAGAGAGAGAGAGAGAGAGAGAGAGAGAGAGAGAGAGGAAGAGAGAGGAAGCGAGAGAGAGAGAGAGAGAAGAGAGGGAGAGAGAGAGGGGGAGAGAGGGAGAGAAAGAAAGAAAGAAAGAAAGAGAGAGAGAGAGAAAGAGAGAGAGAGAAATGTCTTCCTTCCAGATGCCAAAGTTGGTTATGGATGTCACCTCAGGCATAGATGACAGAACCTTCCTCAATCTAAAATGTGAATACCTAAAACTCCATTTTTGCCAAATCACCACAAACGGACTAATTCAGTACATCAAGGTGATTTCATTTCATTATTTCACTAATTTTAAAAATATTCGTATTTTCAGGAGTGGCAGAACAATCAAAGGAATGTACTCTTTTGCATGTTCTATTCTGAACTCGACATCAATTGGGATTTCCTTTGTGAAACTTTTGGATTGGAGCCTGCAGCCAATAATTGGAAGATTTGCAGAAGTGACAGTGCACCGCTAATTTTAAGTGTAGGCCAGGATGAACTGGAAGTCCGAGTTTGTCTAAAGAGTTCGAAGTTGTCTGATTGAAATAAAGATTTAAATTATTCTCTCTGTTTCTCTCTCCAACAATCTTTTGATTTTGGATAAAAAGCCAAGGAAAAAGGCCTTACCATTTATTCTAAAAATCTGTTTGAAAAATATTTTTTTAGGTAAAACAACATAGGCAATCGAATAAGTATAGTCGGGCCAAATTATTTTGCCTCTGTGAAAAGTTAGGGCATTTATTCATATATTTTTTTGGATTTTTGGTGAAAAACCCATCGTAACTTTTTCCAGATAGGAAATTCGTTAAATCGTATGTATTACAAATTTTTTTTTATGATATGAGGATTCAGAAAAAAAGTATAATTGTTAGGGGTCTGAGAAACGTTAACCCTATACGTGTATAGGGTTAAGGTAACTAAGGTTTTAAGGTAAGTGATCCAGACTACCCAAATTGCTTATAAATCTATCGGAAACCTCAAAATTTTGAATGTCGCTAAAGTATCGAAAAAAAAATTTAAAAAAAAATTTTTTTTTTCTGGGTTTGTTTTTCCAAAATTATCGGCATGATGGGACACTCCGATTTTGCAATTCAGTTTGAAAAATGCGTAGTTGCCTCAATTTTTTCCGAAATTTTTTTTTTCGAAAAAAGAGAAAAACAGAGAAAATGTAACTACTGATGGATTTTTGGCTCTGGTGGTCAATTTTCAGGTAAAACTTAATTTTTTGTCGATTACAATGTCTTAACCCTAAAGAGAGTAATATAATCACTACTAATTTATTGAGTTTGCTTGCGTATTAAAGAAACTACCGTAACCCAGGAATCGATAACGACCCAAAAGCCTTTTGACAACTTTTGGGCCAAATCGAAGACTATCAATAAATCCTAGGTTACAGGCCTTAAGACTTCGTCTCAGTAAAAGTCAAGCGAGATAATAACCATTGTCATGGATTTGGACTAGGTGTCTTGTCGTAGACGAAACCACCAACCTCAAAAATACCTTCAAAAAAATTATGTTTTTGAGGTATTCAACCCTTCACCCTCAGAATCAAAAACTGTTATTATTTTCATCGGATTCTACTTGAGCACCTAAAATCAAAAATTAAAAACGACAATCATCTGTAAAATTTCCATTGAAAGTTTAAAAAAGTCCAAAAAACGCCCAAAAACGCGATTTTGTAAATTTTTTTGCTTGGTCACTTCAATGTTTCTGCCAAAACGGGGTAATTTTTTTGCCCCAATTTTGAAAAATTTTGCATCTTATAAATTTTAATTACATTTACGGGTATGCGAAGTTGCCCATACAATAAGTTTGAAATCCTCCAAAAACATGTTTTTTGAAGGTTTTTTGAGGTTGGTGGTTTCGTCTACGACCAGACAAAGTTTTCATTATATCAGTCGTTGTGCCCATAAAATTTCCCACATGCTAGTATTAGTAGACTTTGAGAATATATATTTTTGAAAAATTTGGGTTCAAAATTTTGACCTATGTCAAAAAATGTCAAAAAAAACCTGGGTCAAAAAATGGATAATGGGCTGAAACTCTCAGGATAAAGTTTTCGGGTCATAGCAAGGTTATATACCAAGTTAGAGTGAAACCGGAGACCTAGCCCGAATCCATGACAATGACTATTTCTGAGACGTCTTAAGTATTAGACCTTAAGAATCTCAACTTGCCGTTTCCGTTTTCAAACAAAATCAAAGAAGAAATTCAAACAATCTTGATCACTTTATTTGACCTCTGAATATCGACTTCTTTTGATTGAAGGCGAGGATTCCATCTTAGCTTCTTCAGCTCCTTCTTTTGCAATGGCAATCGATTCTCCGTCAAATTTTATCTCCAGAAAATGCATTTGCTCTCCATCTTTTCTCTCAATCTTCAGGACATCCGCCGAAATGTCCAGTTTAAAAGCGTCCCAAACACTTTTCTTGTCAACTTGAAGACTCCTCAGTTTGATCATGGTAATTTCTCTTTTGTGGTCCTTCCATTGCTGAAAATTATAATTTCAAACTAATTAAATGTTAAAGGGACCGTCAGGGTCCTTTGGGGGTTACAGTATCCACTGTATTTTTCCCAACGCGACACTCCGATAGATTACGGTGGGCGTGGCCTAGCCGCCGACTACCCCTCCCAGAACCGCTAATGCCGTACGGCAGTTGGACGCAACTCTCTCGCGGTGAGACGCAGACAACGAGAGAAGTCCGCAGCGGACACATTTGAGCATGAAATTAGTGCTTAGGGGTATTCTTACAACTCATACACTATTTAAAGGCAATTACTTAACATTTCCTCATTTTCCAATGTAAACAGTGGGCGGCGGCAGTTGCTCATAGCCCGTTTGCTGGAAGCCGTTGGAAAGAATTGTTTCAAGGAAGAAATTTAAAATTTCTGGTTTATCTGGCAATTTGAACAAAATCGAATATTGAAACCTAAATAATAAAAATATGTATATTTAATTAAAAACTTGTAAAAAGCCGCTGACGGTCCCTTTAAAATACCTTCAAATAGGTAACGAGGCCGGGTGTTGTGACTCCGCACGTGTGAATAAGCATGTGTTTGCTTGGGATTTCCAGAAAGATTTCGTCGTTGATTGTGGATCCGTCGTTTATTTCTAAGAAGGGGATCTGAAATTCAAGATTGGATGTTTCACACAGAGACACGTTCACACAGTCACACGTACAAACCCACCCTCACGAACACACCCTTACGAACACGCACTCACTCACTCACACACCCAAAAAGCCTCTTTACATATTCACACACTCACATTAACTCACATACACACGTAGACACATAGGTGCACAGACCATCCGACCATGGTGAAAAAGCGAAAAAAATGAAATTTTCAAAATAGTGCTTTTTGTTGCTTTAAATAGCTGTTTTCAGTAAAATAATATTAAAATAAAATAATATTTGGTTAAAATAAGACAAAGAGCAAAAAAGAACTAAAAATGCTGAATTTATAGTAACAAACCACCGCCAGGAACATCCAAAACGGTTTATTTTGTCTGACTAAACAAATTAAAATGTTTATTTTAATATTTCAAGCTAATTTTGTAATGTAAAACATAAAAAAGCATTTTTGGTGTTTAAAAAATTTAAATGTTGAAAATGGCGCGCAGCCGAAAATACCTTTTGAATACGCAAAAGTGCGTGTTAACCCCGGATGAATTTAGGTTGTTTTTGGCATTCACATCCTCACGCGTACACATGCACAGCCAGTGAACTCACATACACACGCTCACACAAATTCCTAACTCTCTAACCTTCTGAATCACTTCCAATTCCAGATGTCCATTCGGTGCCTCTTCAAAATGACAATGGTTGCAAGGTAGGTTCTAAATTCACCAAGAAAATTATATATTTCTCCATTTTACTTACCTCAATGAGCTTGGTAAATGAATCAAATCCCGAAACCACCATTCCAAAAAAATGGAGTTTTTCACAGCGAATCCTATGTTTCTCAACTATCTCCAACACTCTAGGAGCAATGTCATCCGTAAATTCTACCTTAAAAAATTGTAAAATTTAAAAAAAACTATTAAAAAATAAATTTAAAAGAAAACTTACATGAAGAGAGAAAAGGTAACAGTTTAACTGCGCTTGTGGAAAATCATCCAAAGACATTTGGTGGCCAATTTTTCCGCTTTTCTTAATCGGCTGGAAAATGGGCACCACAGAATGTCCCTTGGTTGTCCAAAACTAAAATGGAATTTAAAAAAAATTAAAAGTGTTAAATTTTAAAAAGATTAACTTACATTTTTAAAAGAAAAGTGCTTTACTTCAACCGGAAACATTCGTGAAGAATTGCTTTTTGAAAGTTCGTGGCAAAAATTGTTGAGGCTTTTGAATCTGGCATGTTCTTGATAGGTAAACTGAAATTTAAATTTTATTTTAAAATTTAAAATTATAAAAAAAATTAAAAAGCTAAATTTTAAAAAAGTACCTTTTCGAGAATCAGATTGTGAAGGTGTTGAGGTAACGCCATTAGGTCAAAGTCGTCCTGAATTTAAAAAAAACACACATAAATTTTAATAATTTTAAACTTACATCCATTTTAAGTAGAATTTAAATTTCCGGTATGAAATTCAAATTGAAAATTGAAAACACTTGTTTACATGATTTGAAAGCCAAAGCAGAAGGCTCTGCAATGACGGCGCGGGCTTTTCGTGGCGGGACCCAACTGGACGGGTGGGCTTTTCGGCAGTTCGCTTTTTCCCGCCTCATTTTAAAATTTTCGTTCAACTCTTTTTTTAAAAATTCAACCTGCAAAATGGAATCAAAGGAGGTAAATTAAATATTTAAATTTTAACTTTTTCTTATTTTTTCAGGATGGATTTGATTTTATGGCGATTCCGTTTTTTCATAAGCATGTTCTGGAAAAGGTGAGATTTTATTTTTTAAATTTCATTTTTTAATATTTTAAACTTTTAAATTTTTTAAAATGCCTTTAAAATAGTTTTTTTAAAGTTATGAGGTGAATTTCACTGTTATGAAATTTGTTAATCTAGAAAAAGAAAACGCACCGGGTGGGATCGAACCCTGGTCGATTTTGTGACAGATTCACTGATTACGGTAAACACCAAAACGCCTACAAACACTATTTTTTTATCTTTTTTTTATTTATTTTACATTTTTAATAATTTTCAGTTAACCTACGTGGACCACGTGAAGTTCCAGCAGTGCAATCGGTACTGTGGAAATCTGGTCAAATCAAATCCTAACCTCTTCTTGCCGATGAAAGTCTACGAAATTAGGATTGATGAGGTAAAATTTTATTTAAAATTACTCTTTTTTAAACATTTTTTTAGGTAGATAAAGTTGTCCCCTTTAAAAACAACGAGACGTTTCAACTTTTGGCCGACATTCACAACGCCAGACTTCAAGCTCACAGTTTTACACTCACTGTAAGTTTTAAAATTTAAAAATTAAAAAAAATTTTTTTTTGTTGTTTTAGATTATTAAAAGGACCATCAGCCTCCTTTTCGAAATCACGGCTAATCCTATGCTAATCAGCCCATTTGTGAAAAACCGTTGCTTGGAGCGGTGTTGGAATAAATTAATCTAATTGAATTGGGCAAATTAGCATAAGAGCGATCCTCATTTCAAAAAGGAGGCTGATGGTCCCTTTAACACGAGAATTCGGTGAGGTTTGAATAGTATCGAAACCCCTGCGACAGTATCGAAACCCCTGCGACAGAGAAAAAACCGACAAAAGTTTCACTTTTTTGAAGTTTTTCTTAATTTTAACCAATTTGGGTCACTTTGCGAGAAATGTCACCTATGCCATCGTTTTCCACGTATTATTGGCAAAAGAAACAGCTATTAAACCTATAAAAAATGTTTCTCCATCAACCCCATCAAATCGATTGAAAGAGTTTTTATTGCAAATAAATACAAAAGAACTGTAAAAAAAATTGAAGGAAAAACATAAAAAGAAAATTTTCAAAAAAGTGTTTTTTGTTGTTGCAATTTTTGCGATAAAAACTTCAAAATTAACAACTTGATCATCAGCGTCGGCGGTGCTGACTCGCTCCGTTCGCTTCGCTCACTCCGCTCGCCAGCACCGCCTCCGAACGGTCTTTAAATAAACCTCACTGAACAGGCCGCCGTACCCTCGTATACTAAGCATCGTACATTATTTGGCTAGTTTATGGTATATGATGACCATATAAAGCTACCTACACCCGCCCGCGATAACCCTTATATAGTCGCCTACCGCGCCCTCACGCGATAACCCCTTCGCTTTTTTCGGCCAAAGTTTCACGGATGAGCTACTTTGCGAGCTCATAAAACGGTTTAAATTGGTGCTATCTTTCTGAATTTTGGTAAGCTTGAATAAAGTGTTTTGTTTATAACGTCTACCAATAATAAACCCCCTAAGTCTAAAAGCGCCCAATTTTCGGGGTCATGAAGAGGGCAAAATATCAAATTTCGATAAAAGTTTTTCTTGGTTTTCTCAGCCGTTCTTCAATTTCAGGCTCTACAATGTAGGTTCACTTAAGTCATATGTACATACAAAGAAAATGGCCCGAATGGTTTCATCCATTTCGGAAATGTAGTAGTAACGTCGAAAAAAAATATTTCTCCCCTGTTGCGAAATCGATTGCGAAATATTCTCGAAAATATAGGTAATAGTCATAGTATGTTTGGCGCCAATATTTAGCTTGATCGGTTGACTTTCCGATTTTTGGCAAACAAAAAACCGCAAAAAGTCAATAAAAAGTTTTGTTCTTTTTAGTTTATCTCAGCGGGTTTTGATTTTCAGAGTTTCTCTTTTATAAGTTTTTTGTTACTCACGCAAAAGCTTTCTGTTAAAACAGAATTTTAGATTTCTGAAATTTAATCGTAACACAGTGTCATTTAATATAATAGGTGGAGTTAAATAGTGTATGAGTTTATTTTAAATTATAGTATATTTTAAATATAAAATAGTGTATGAGTTAAGTTGTATGAGTTGTATGAGTGAAACATTACCCCCAAGCACTAATTCCATGATCAATGTGTTCTCAGCGGACTTCTCTCGTTGTCTGCGTCTCACCGCGAGAAAGTTGCGTCCAACTGCCGTACGGCATTAGCGGCGCCGGGAGGGGTAGTCGGCGGCTAGCCCCCCCCCCCGTAATCTAGCGGAATGCCGCGTTGGGAAAAACACAATGGATACTGTAACCCGCAAAAGGACCCTGACGGGCCCTTTAAAATAAATGTTTGCAATCATTTTCTTTAATTTTAACTTTTCAGGCCGGTCTGGACGGTCGCATGTGCACTGAACTTCTGACTACCGTAAGAAAACACAAAATCACAGCTTCTGAGTTGGTTTTCGAAAACTACGCAACTTGCCACGATCAACTTTTCAATCAACTCGTTAAAGTAAGATTTCTCTTTCCCTTTTTCAATTTTCTTTTCATTTAAGGCCGTTTCTTGTGAAAGTTTACATTTCTACTCTGCCTACAACCCAGATTTCTTGGATTTGGAATCAGTTCAAAAGGTAAGATTTTAATTTTTTTTCAAAAATTTATTATTTAGATGAATTACATTTCTATCTTCGAAAACTGCAACATCACAGATGACCGGCTTCTTAAGCTCCAGGCCCCTCTTCTTGAGCTACTGAGAACGAGGGTCACCACAAATGGGTTGATTCGTTTTGTTAAGGTGAATTTTAAAGGGGAAGGACCGCGTAAAAATAATTTTTCTGTTTTTGTTATAAAAGTCTCGATCTTATTCCCAGATTCCGAAAAATGCCTCTTTTACCCATTTTGGATCAAAATGAATCGATTTAAGAGCGCTTGAATTTTTGGGAAATTCCCGTTTGAATTGCCGCCAACTCTGCGTCTCTCCATTTCCCACACTCTCTCGCCCACTCTGGCCGTGTTTCCGTGCGGCAAACGCGTAAAACGGCCGTGTAAACGCGCCCCTTTTGCAGTCCAAATCATATAAAAGGGGTATGTTTCAGAATCATGGAAACGATGTCTACTCAATGAAATAAAGATACTAAAATCACGAAAAATCAATTTTACGAGGTCCTCCCCCTTTAAGTGAAATTTTAAATTTGGTATGTGTTTTTCAGCAATGGCGTCTTAACCAAAGAACGATTCGCTTGTGCCAGTTCGGGAGCCGACAGTCCTTCAGCAAAGACGAATTCTGCAACGCTTTCGATTTGAAAACTCCAGCCGGAAACAGAATTGTGGTTCGGAGAGGAGAGGAGAGGCTGATTGTTACTTTTAACTATCTGGAAGGACGAGTGAAGCTCATGACTGATACTCCGCGTGGAAAAGAATGAAGTCTTAACTGTTGTTTTTGTTAGAGAGTGAGTGAGTGAGAGAGTGTATGTATGAAATCCCACGTAAAATGGTATGCCGGAAACTATAAAACTAATTGTAAAGGGGAAGGACCGCATAAGAATAATTTTTCTGATTTTGCGATAAAAGCCTAGATCGCCTTCCCAGGATTCCGAAAAATACCTCTTTTACCCCTTTTGCATAAAAAAGAACCGATTTAGGAGCGCTTGAAACTTGGGGAAATTACAATTTGAGTTGCCGCCAACTCTGCGTCTCTCCATTTCCCACACTCTCTCGCCCACTCTATGTTTACGTGAGGCAAACGCGTAAAACGGCCGTGTAAACGCGCCTCTTTTGCAGTCCAAATCATATAAAAAAGGTATGTTTCAGAATGGTGGAAACGACACTCCACTCCAAAGGGTCAAAATCTGTTTTTTTGTTATTTTTTGGCCCTAAATTGCGAACGAGACGTGATGCAATCAGTTTTTCTGTTTTAATATTATATACCAGAAGTTAAAGCCCCGCTCCGCGGGTCTTTCCCTTCTGGTTTCGGGGGCCTTCGGCCGCCTCGGGGCCGCTTCGCGGCCCTACGGGCAGACATTTGCATTAGCGGGTGAGCGCTCGGGTCGGGTACCAAAGTGCGGCCGACCGCTCCGGCGCTTCGCGCCTCCACGGATGGCGGCCGCACTTTGGTACCCTCCCCTCGCTTATCCGACCAACCGACCGACCCCTCCCTTCTTGGGAAATGTAGGTGGCCCGGAGACCAAGTGCGAACCAAGAGAGACGGTTACTCAATTGTATATATGGATATTGTACTTGGCAAAAATTATAACAAAAAACTCGCATTTTGATGTTCGCACAAACAAGTTACATCACAATTTATTTTTTAACATAAAATCGATACTGTGGCATTTTAGTTAATCTAAACAATAACTAAAGTCTTTTTTTATTGTATAAAACTATTAAAAAATAAAATATTAATCGGGGTGCAAATAAAGCCCATTTAAACAGAAGTTACTTTGAGTCACTTTTTGGTTTTTGCTGAAAAATTAGCAGCCGAGACCAAGGACACCAAAAATGCCCATTAATAATTATAAACCGATCATTTCTTAATAATTTAATACACATTCAAGTCAATTTCATGTTCCAACTCATTTAAGATCTTAATTTAAATGGTTTAGTTAAATTCAGAACTTTTCGCGCTCCATTGCGAAAATGTCATTTGAACTGCAATCTGAAACTGGCTATTTAAGACAAGGTCTCAGTAAGGCTCGATCACCCGAGGGACATTTCCCAAAAAAAAACACATTTTTTTGTTTGGGCTGATATGCTGTTCAGGCACTTCCCCAAACCTATAAATGTCATTTCTGACAAAATTGGGAATTATCGATTTTCAGCTTGTGGTGGGCGTGGTCTAACATGTCAAATTTCTATCTCCGTTCAACGTGGGCCAAATTTTAAACTGGGGGAATCATTCGATTGGAAATTTAATTCCAAGAAACATTGTGAATAAACAAACAATATTTCTTAGTGTCTCAAGCGAGTTAGACTCTCCGAAAGACAAAATAAGTGAAATTTTTTCACTCAAACAAAATTTATTTTCAAAACTGGAATTGTGTATCTGAGATTTTTTGATATGTTGTGGAGCATTCAATTCTGATCAAAATAGAACCTTCAGATCAAAAATCGAGGAGGCCCCAGGTATACTTTGATAACCAAAAGCCACCGCAAGGTGATGTTTTGATCAGGCTATCTTTCAAATTCGTGATTTGAAAAATAAATTTACTGAGACACCGTCTTAAAATTTTCCGAGAAAATTTTGTATTTTTCCCCCAATTTTCAGCGTTTTTTTATAGAGACCTATGTAAGTTTCTGTTCCCTAAGCCACTGTTGAAAAATATCACACTGATTTAGTTTTGAAATGAGTTTTTGATTTTTTAAAATATTTTTTTGAAGGATTCTCATGTGACGGAGTGGCATGTTTAACCCAATGGTATTTGAAAACTTTTTTTTTCGAAAGAGAAACCCAGCCGACCAATAAAATGAAATTTTAAAAAGGAAAAAAATTGACTGCTCTTTAAAAAAGCGTAAAATGAATCAAAGAAACTTTAATCTTTACAAAAAAATTAAGGTTTAATTTAAATTTTCGATAAATCATAACAAGAAGTACGAAGACAGCGGAAATAATTAAGTGAAATCGTGATCACTTCTCCATTTTTTCTTTGAATTGTCCCCTTATTTAAAGATTCATCGATTCCAAATTCAGAAAACAATATTTTGTGTTGCTCCAGATCCCTCCTCAAAAATCCTATTTTGCAATAAGTGATTTCCCTCTCGTTATTTTGCCATTGCTGAAAAAAATCAGAAAAGTTTCTGTACGAAGATTAAAATTAAATTTTCTTTAAAGAAGTTTCAGAATTTTAATATAAAATACCTTTATAAATTGGATGATTCCTTCTGTAGTGACGGAGCAGAATTCAAACTCAAAGTTTTTGAAATGATGCTTGAGAAGTTGTTTGTCATTTACGTCAAGGGCATACGGTATTTGAAGTTTCGGCACCTTAAGGAATAGGAAGTTTAGGAACTGGGATAGAATTTGTTTTACTTTTTGAAGCAGGGGAAGGTCGAAATACTCTTCTGGTACAGAAGACACTCTGAGATGAGGATATTGAAGGGCCTGAAAACAATTGTAGGGCCACAAACCTCAAAAAACAGCACTTTTTGCGGGTTTTTTTTTGTGTGTTTTCGGAAAAAATTTTGGTTACGGTAATCGTCTAACTATGTTTATCGTTTTTGGAATTTATTTATGTGTAACTTTCTTTCTGGGACCATTCAAAAAGCGCGTTGCTATTGGATTCAAAATTTGTTTTGAAAATCGTCCACCAAGGGATTTTCTTTTTTTTTTAAAGTTTTGCCTATTACAACTGAACATTGCAAATCAAAAACAAAAAGCTCACCTCAATTAGCTGACTGAACGTCCCAGAATCACATTTATAAATGCCCCACTGGAATTCTATCATTTCACATTTAACCTTGTTTTTTTCTCGCGATCGCCAACATCTCACCGCAGAATTGATCATTCAAATCACCCTAAATCTTTTATTTTACGTTTTAAGAGTTGTATTACCTTAACAGTTATGGTTTCCATTGCCAGTTTAGCTCTGGGATGATCCTTCGCGTTTAAATATAAACCTTTGGCTTTTTGAGACTGTGGTGCTACAGAAAAATAGAAAAAATGGTCATCGCCATATTCGTGATTCTAAATATATTAGTTTGTAAAAAAATTGTAAAGTTTTCTAAAACTTTTTTGTAAAAATAAAATAAAAAATAAAAGTTTTTAAACTAACCCATTTTACTTGGCTATCTATATCGAGAGGAAACCGAAGAGTATGGCATCTCTGGACCAGGCTGTTGGAGAAATTGCTAAGAAATCGAAATCTCACATGTTGTTCATAAGTAAACTAAATTTTAATTTGTAAAGTAATTTTGTAATTTAAAAAAATTAAAATTACATTACCTTTTCTACGATTAGGCGATGAAGATGCTTAGGTAACGCCATTAGGTCAAATTCATCCTAAAGTTTATAAAATATAATTTTTAAATAAAAAAACTTACTATCATTTTTGGAGTTTTAGGTAGAAGAAAATTTAATGTTAAATTTAATGTTTTTATTTTTTTGTTTAAAATATTGATTCCGAAAAGCGAGGTTTCTCTAATTTTGGCTTTTCGGGTGGCCATTTCGAGGCGGGACCCAATTTATTTTATAAATTCGAATTAAAGCCACAATTGGGATATTTTTAACTTTAAATCTTAATTTAAACATGTTTAATTGTATTTCAAAATTTAAAAAAAGTTTTTTTCGATTTTCACAGGTACCTGGGTCCCATAACGAATTGTTGTCACCGACCGCGACCTGGTTGCTACATTTTCGCTTTCAATTTGAATTTTTGAAAACAACAAACAACGAACACAAAAAATATTTCAAAATGGATATTGATTTTGTAAGTTTTTAATTTGAAACATTTTTAAAAGTAAAATTCAGAACGACGAATTTGGCCTAATGGCACTTCCCCAACATCTTCATCGCCTAATTATAGAACAAGTAATTTTATTTAAATTTAAAATTTTTTAATGTAATTTTCAGTTAACTTATTATGAACAGGCAAGATTCCGATTGCTTGATAGCTACTGTAACAATCTCGTTCAAAGCTATTCCTCTCTTCAATTCCCCCTAGAAGTAATTGATGTTTACACAAATTGGGTAAGCTAAATAATGTTTTTAATTTTATTTAAAACTTTACAAACGGTAAAAACAATATTTTAAAAATTTAATTTAAAAAATTATATTTTTACACATTTTTTTTTTACAAATTTTCATTTTTTACCTTAGAAATCATTTAGGATGAAGAATACGTAGGCGAAGAATTGTATTTTGGAATTAGACCAGAGTCTCAAAATGACAACCAGGTTCTATTCTATCTCGACATAAAAGACTATCCAAAGGTCAAGTTGTCCACTGAAATTATTATTGTTCAGGTAGGATTTTTAGAATTTTACTAATAAAAAGAATTAAGGAGGTGGTAAACGATGATTTTTGTAAAGGGCTTTTGGAGATAGCCAGGAGGAACAAAGTTAGATGTGGAATGGTACACTTTCAGTGGAAAATTGATTCTGATCCTGGCATTTTTGGTCAACTAATTGAGGTTTGTTTGAATTTTCACCTCTCTCTCTCTCTCTCTCTCTCTCTCTCTCTCTCTCTCTCTCTCTTTCATTTTTCTCTCTGCTTCCCTCTCTCCGTCTTTTATTCATTTTATTCAAGTCTGTCTTTGTAAAACTCGAGCGGACCCCTCACTCTTTCCATTAAAAAAAAACTTGATGTTCCAGAATTGGCTGAAACTTGTATGAGGTCCCCTTATTTCATAACTTTTGGGCCGCGGTCTTTTTTGGGTTACTGTAGGGCTCTATTTGGGTACGGTAATTTTTGGTACCAATATATATAACCAATCGATTGAAAATTTGATTTCCAGAAATATTGACAATCACTACATCATTTTTTCCCAAGTTTTCACCGAAAAACAACAAGAATTGGTATTTTTCTTGAAAGTTTAAAAAAAATCAGTTACGGTAAATATTCCACTTGGTTATTCAACAACTGAACTTAATTCTGCGTGGAATGAAAAATTACCGTACCCAAATAGGCGCCTACCGTAACCCGGCAGCCAAAAATTGCTCTGGCCCAAAAGTTTCAGGATGAGATCAGGGTGCCATAAGGACCTCATACAAATGGTTTCAATGGGACCCCTTGGAGTTTTACAGAAACAGGCTCTCGATATGTAAATTTTTATGAATTTTTTTCAGGCCCTCCAATACCCACCCCTTATATTTGATTATGCGCCCATTGAGTATTTTCACCTTCCCGAACTTCAAAAGGTAGGAAAATTTTGAATTTTTTTTAAAAATTTGAACTATGGTTTGCTAAGTTTTTTGTGTTTTTAAGGTCCCGAAACTTCAAATCATTGATGCTTCTGGCGTAAATGACGAAATTTTTCTCAAAACTCATTTCGAAAACTTTGAATTTGAAGCCTGTTCTCTCACTACAGAAGGACTCGTCAAATTTATAAAGGTTGTTTTCAGTAAATTATGTTTAAAAATTTTTTTAGCAATGGCGAAACAACCAGAGGGAAATCACTTCTTGTAAAATTAGCAGTGCTGAAAAGGATCTGACACAACTCCTACGTTTGAGTTCTGAATTTGGAATCGATGGACCATCAGAAAATTTTAAGATTCAAAGGAAGCATGGAGAAAAAATTACGATTTTGATTGAAGACAACAGCAATATTCAAATTTTCTGTGATACTGAGTAAATTCGGAGCAGTAAAATCGTTTTTCTCAGTTTTTTTTTGCTGAAAATTTGTCTTTTCTTACATTAATTGTGATTATATATATATATATATATATATATATATATATATATATATATATATATATATATATATATATATATATATATATATATATATATATATATATATATATATATATATATATATATATATATATATATATATATATATATATATATATATAAATTCGTCGTTCTGAATTTTACTTTAAAAATGTTTAAAAAAATACTTACCATTTCAACATCCATTTTGAATATTCAAATAAAAATTTCTTTTTTGTTGAAATAAAGGGAATAAAATATGAAATTAGCTGACAATCAGACACATTGACTGATTCAATCACAAACTCTCTCACTCACATAAAAATATCAGAACAAAAAAACGTTATAATCTTGAATTAAAGGGGATGGACCTCGTAAAAATGATTTTTCAAATTATCTTTATTATAGTTTCAGTGAGTAGATATCGTTTACAGGATACTGAAACATACCCCTTTTATTAGACATAGTTTCCACGATTCTGAAACATCCCTTCAATATGATTTGAACTGCAAAATGGGCGTGATTACACGGCTGGTTTACGCGTTTGCCGCACGTAAATACGGCTAGAGTGGGCGAGAGAGTGTGGGAAATGGAGAGACGCAGAGCTGGCAGCAATTCAAACGACAATTCCCCTAATATTTCAAGTGCTCCTAAATAAGTTCATTTTTTATCCAAAATGGCTAATAGAGGTATTTTTCGGAATCCTGGAAATGAAATCTAGACTTTTATCACAAAAACAAAAAAAATATTTTTCCGCGGTTCTTCCCCTTTAAACCTCTAATTTTTTTAGAATTTAAGATTTGAAATAGCTTTTTCTTTCTATTCTAAATAGAAAACTGCCCTTTCATAGGAAAACGTCATTTTCAGTTCTTCCTCAAATTCTCGTGACCCGGAAACACAAGATAAATCACGTGTTGAAATGGCACGTGGTCGATAAGAATCTTTAGTTATTTTCGTTTTCCACGTCGAAAAGTGCACTCGTCAGACATCACATCGATCTGTCTGCAATTCTTCTTTCCCTTTTTTTCGTGTGTGTGTGCGTGCATGTGTGAGCGTGTGAGCATGGGTGTGTGAGTGGTTGCGCGTGTGTGCGTGTGTGTTTGCGCACGTGTACACGTGTGCACGTGTTTTTGTTCTTTTTTATTTCTGTAGAGTATCTATTTCTATCCAGATTTCATAATCTCACGGATGATTATTATTTCTATTTCCAGCAATGCATAAAATAGAGATCACTAGTTGTTTTGCGTTCTATCCCCCTGGCACCAGAGAGCATGTTAGCGGTTTCCAGAAATGGAGAAAACACAATTGGACAATCTTTTTTCGCTTCTAATTTGTATTTTCTGGTAATTATTTTATTTGGATTTTGTATCATTTTTGTTTATCTTTACATTTTGTTACAACAATCTTTTCATTAAAATTTTCCACTTAATAAAAATCATTTCAATTTTTCGGTCTAAAAATATTACAAAAAAGATTTTTTTAAGCAAAAAAGCAAACTTATTCAAATCAGTGAAAACTACAAAAACAGTAATTGTTTAGTAAATCAAATTTATAAAATTAAAAGAAAACTTTTTTTACTTTTTCACTATCTACCCGAAAATCTCAAACTGAGCAAAAAGAGGATTTAACGTTCTAAAAGAAAAAATTAGCTTTAAAAAATAACTTGAAACTGTGAGCTTAGTTAATTAATTAATTTTACCACTAAAACGAAAAATCGTCTAAAAATGTCAAAAAAGTTGAAAAGTTGCTTTAAAGAAATTTCAATTTTTAAAATAGTCAAAAATTAACCACCCAAAAAAAGGTTTAAAAATATCGAAATTCTTATTTTAGTCATCAAACGAAAACATGTTTTGATTTCGTAGCAATATAATCTTCGTCATTATCATTTTAATCTGATCGTTTTGGCATTTTTTGTGTTTTAGAACTAATGACATAGTTGTCCACAAAGGTTTCCACAAATCAAGCATGCACAATCTATATTCTAATTTGTATTTTTCTGATGAATTTGAAAGAATTAACAATAATTATACTATTTTATTCCTATGTTTTTTTGACTGAAACTATCACAAAAAACATATTTTCCTTTCCTTGCTTTCAAAATAATCCTCATCCTTATCATAAGACTCTTCATTTTTCTCGTCTTTTTCGACCTCAGTTTTGCCCAGGGGCCATTTTAAAATGTTTTTCAGGTTGAAATTTATTTAAAATGCATAAAAATGATAAATTTCTCCCAGGTAGGAATCAATTTAATTTTTTTTTTAAATTTGTGATTTCAGCAATGCGGTTTTTGCTTCGACGGGCGGTTGGTACTGTAACTGCTCATGAAAGTGTAAGTGGACTTGTATTTTTTTTTAAAAAATAGATTGTTTTTTAGAAGTCACAGTTTGTAAAGCACGCCAATTTGTGGAAAATGACGAATGGACAAAATAATGGGTGAGTTTTCAATGGCACTCACTGACACACATTTACACACACACACACACACACACACACACACACACACACACACACACACACACACACACACATACACACACACATACATACACACACACGCGTTCACACGTACACACACGCTCACATTTACACACATCCACACGCACACACACGCACACAGTTCCGCCTTTTTTCAGTGACCACCTCTTAACTCCGAATCATCATTTCTTTGCCCATGTATTCAAAAACGGATCAAACTTTGACTTTCATCGAATTCCTCACATTTCCGCCGGTTGAAACGTTTAAAAACATTTTGAAATTCAATTTCAGTAGATGATCAAATTCCAGCCAACGAAATGGAGATAATTGTAGCGAAAGCCGCTCAAATTGGACAAGTCATGTTTTACAGGAACAAACAGGTTAGTTTGCGTTTTTACCACATCACTCCAGTTTTTACACATCACCCCACTTTTACCACATCATTCTACTGTTTCAATCCTTGTGGTTAACAGGGCAACTGTTTGTTAAATTTTAAAATGTTTAAATCAAACTTTCAGCCAAATCTGTCGATACAGATTTGGCTGAAAGTTTGATTTAAACATTTTAAAATTATCAAAATTAGGGTTTTTACATAATAACAAAAATAAAAAAATGTGATAAATTTTTTTAGGAGTTCACAGACGCCATGTCAAAATACATGTTGTATGAGCATACAACAACTTCAATGAAGCAGGTTTTGGAATGGAGGGAGCATGTGGAAAAGTCTCTTGTTAGGGTAAAATTTGTGAAAATTCTGGAATTAGTAGGAAATTTAGGGATTTGCATTTTACCTGTTTCAAGTAACAGCGGGAGAGTCGGTGGAGTTGGAGAAGATTCTTTTCAACGCCTTGCCTCAGTCTCTATTGGATGTGAAAATGACCCATCGAGATGAGATGTTGGAGAGCATTGTGAATGGATTTGTTAAGGAGTTTTGTGAGTTTTGAACTTTCTCTATTTCACACACACAATCACATTCACACATACACTTTCAAACACTCATACACATATGATCTTTCAGGCGAAAGGTTCCTGGACGAAGAAGAAGTCCACGAAGAAGAGAAACGAGAAGATGAAGACGAGCCTTCTTTACTTTAATAATTTATTTTGTTTTGCTTACTGTATGTTTAACATAAGACAAATTAAATGAAAGTAAAGTAATTTGGCTCGTATATCTGAATTTGAAGATGCAACAAAGCAAATAGAGAATTTAGTGGCATGATATTTTCATTTTCCTTTTTTTATAATTCTTTTTTTTGTTTTTCATCCTTCTGTGGAAGGATGACATTTTCATTTTTCTTTTTTTTATAAATTTTTTCTTTTTCATCCTTCTGGGGAAGGCTGACTTTTAATTTTCTTTTTTTTATAATTCTTTTTTTCTTTTTCATCCTTCTGGGGAAGGATGAAAAATTAATTTACTTTTTTTTATAATTCTTTTTTTTATAATTCTTTTTTTCTTTTTCATCCTTCTGGGGAAGGGTGACTTTTAATTTTCTTTTTTTTTATATTTCTTTTTTTCTTTTTCATCCTTCTGTGGAAGGATGACTTTTAATTTTCTTTTTTTTATAATTCTTTTTTTCTTTTTTTTATAATTCTTTTTTTCTTTTTCATCCTTCTGGGGAAGGGTGACTTTAAATTTTCTTTTTTTTTATATTTCTTTTTTTCTTTTTTTTATAATTCTTTTTTTCTTTTTCATCCTTCTGAAGAAGGGTGACTTTTAATTTTCATTTTTTTATAACTCTTTTTTTCTTTTTCATCCTTCTGTGGAAGGATGACTTTTAATTTTCTTTTTTTATAATTCTTTTTTTCTTTTTCATCCTTCTGGGGAAGGATGACTTTTAATTTTCTTTTTTTTATAATTCTTTTTTTCTTTTTTTTATAATTCTTTTTTTCTTTTTCATCCTTCTGAAGAAGGGTGACTTTTAATTTTCATTTTTTTATAACTCTTTTTTTCTTTTTCATCCTTCTGTGGAAGGATGACTTTTGATTTCCTTTTTTTTATAATTCTTTTTTTCTTTTTCATCCTTCTGGGGAAGGGTGACTTTTAATTTTCTTTTTTATAATTCTTTTTTTCTTTTTCATCCTTCTGGGGAAGGATGAGTTTTAATTTTCTTTTTTTTATAATTCTTTTTTTCTTTTTTTTATAATTCTTTTTTCTTTTTCATCCTTCTGGGGAAGGGTGACTTTTAATTTTCTTTTTTTTATAATTCTTTTTTTCTTTTTCATCCTTCTGGGGAAGGGTGACTTTTAATTTTCATTTTTTTATAACTCTTTTTTTCTTTTTCATCCTTCTGGGGAAGGATGACTTTTGATTTCCTTTTTTTATAATTCTTTTTTTCTTTTTCATCCTTCTGGGGAAGGGTGACTTTTAATTTTCATTTTTTTATAACTCTTTTTTTCTTTTTCATCCTTCTGTGGAAGGATGACTTTTGATTTCCTTTTTTTTATATTTCTTTTTTTCTTTTTTTTTATAATTCTTTTTTTCTTTTTCATCCTTCTGGGGAAGGATGACTTTTAATTTTCTTTTTTTTATAATTCTTTTTTCCTTTTTTTTATAATTCTTTTTTTCTTTTTCATCCTTCTGGGGAAGGGTGACTTTTAATTTTCATTTTTTTATAACTCTTTTTTTCTTTTTCATCCTTCTGGGGAAGGATGACTTTTGATTTCCTTTTTTTATAATTCTTTTTTTCTTTTTCATCCTTCTGGGGAAGGGTGACTTTTAATTTTCTTTTTTTTATAATTCTTTTTTTCTTTTTCATCCTTCTGGGGAAGGGTGACTTTTAATTTTCATTTTTTTATAACTCTTTTTTTCTTTTTCATCCTTCTGGGGAAGGATGACTTTTGATTTCCTTTTTTTATAATTCTTTTTTTCTTTTTCATCCTTCTGGGGAAGGGTGACTTTTAATTTTCATTTTTTTATAACTCTTTTTTTCTTTTTCATCCTTCTGTGGAAGGATGACTTTTGATTTCCTTTTTTTTATATTTCTTTTTTTCTTTTTTTTTATAATTCTTTTTTTTTCATCCTTCTGGGGAAGGATGACTTTTAATTTTCTTTTTTTATAATTCTTTTTTCCTTTTTTTTATAATTCTTTTTTTCTTTTTCATCCTTCTGGGGAAGGGTGACTTTTAATTTTCATTTTTTTATAACTCTTTTTTTCTTTTTCATCCTTCTGGGGAAGGATGACTTTTGATTTCCTTTTTTTATAATTCTTTTTTTCTTTTTCATCCTTCTGGGGAAGGGTGACTTTTAATTTTCATTTTTTTATAACTCTTTTTTTCTTTTTCATCCTTCTGTGGAAGGATGACTTTTGATTTCCTTTTTTTTATATTTCTTTTTTTCTTTTTTTTTATAATTCTTTTTTTTTCATCCTTCTGGGGAAGGATGACTTTTAATTTTCTTTTTTTTATAATTCTTTTTTTCTTTTTCATCCTTCTGTGGAAGGATGACTTTTAATTTTCTTTTTTTTATAATTCTTTTTTTATTTTTTTATAATTCTTTTTTTATTTTTCATTCTTCTGTGGAAGGATGACTTTTAATTTTCTTTTTTTTATAATTCTTTTTTTCTTTTTTTATAATTCTTTTTTTCTTTTTTATCCTTCTGGGGAAGGATGAATTTTGATTTCCTTTTTTTATAATTCTTTTTTTATTTTTCATTCTTCTGTGGAAGGATGACATTTTCATTTTCCTTTTTTATAATTCTTTTTTTTTCATCCGTCTGGGGAAGGATGACTTTTTCATTTTCCATTGTGGAGGTCCGCAGGTCCTTCTCTACCTACCTGACCGGAACCCTATCCGATAAATAATCGGCTCCCGGTGCCCCTAGTAGCGGATTATGGTGTCCATTGTGTGTCTAATGGCGCGCAGCTGACCTTATCGCTTGTTGCTGGGTGGTCCCCCAACTTCTTCGACTATCGATTATTCTCATCCAGCGTCCTGTGTGGTCCCCCGAACGTATTGATGCAATAAGCGGCGTGGGGTCACCGCTCATTCCGGCAGCCACGCCGGCCACCCAGCACCCCCGGAGCAGCGGAAAGCATGGACCGATTCCTCAATAGCTATTGTGACAACGAGGTTACGGTAGGCTATCGATTGATTGAAAAGTTTAATTGTGAATTTTTAGGAACCAATTGAATTGGAGTGTTTTCCACAGCATCTGCTCAGCAGTGTAGTGTCAAAGGTGAGTGACCTCAGAATTTTAGATTTTTTTTACTTCTAATACTTTTACCTTTTTTCCCTCTATTTTATTAATTTGTATAATTGATTCAATTATCGATCAGTAACACAAATTTGGTGAAAAAATAGCGAAAGGCAATCACAGCACCTTTAAACTATACAAAACCCAATATTTCGCGCGCGCATCTGGGTTTTTAAAAGTCTGGCGGGAATTTCAAACACCAAACTCAACTATTTCTTATTAACAAGGGTTATTTATTTATGAAAAACTAAGGAATGGAAGAAATTTGCGTAAAATATCCCGTTTTTAAGCTTCATTGTGCCGAAGAGCTTTGTATCCCTGGAAAATGCAGTTAAAGATGATTTCACGAGAATTTCACGAGATTTTGGGTTTTTTTTCATTTTTGCAATTAGTATTTCATCCTTAAAACTTTTTTTGGATGAAAACACTAGTAAATGCAAAAAGAAATCAGGGGTCGAGGGATGACTTCCTTTATCGCGACCGCCGATCCCGTACGGGTGTAAAAATCGTGTAGCTTTCATGTCAGACAACCAGAGTTTTCTGCGTCTTTTCAGGCGGGAGCATTGAAAATTCGAAAGTGACCACCAAAAAGTCGATAAACCGATAGATTTTACGGACGCATAATCATCGAGCACGTATTTCGTTAAAAGGCCGGTTATCTACAGGTGCCTGTCACCTGAAATGACCAAAAAATGGCATTTCAGATGCAGATTTTGCCAAAATGACGCATTTAATACCCAAGCTGTTATATATTTCCTAAATTAACTAATAAGCATTTCAATACAAGAAAAAGTCAAAGAAGGTCCATGGCGGTTCCTTCAAGAGGCTGCCCGCCGCGAAAAGTTGTAGAATCGCGCACTTATTTTGCCGTAAATAGCTTCAGAACTGTAAAAACTGTGTTTTTGTGTATATTGTATTTTCTAATTCAATAAATTCATTTTTATTTTAAAATTAAATTACAATTTCAAGGAAGAAACAATGGAGGTTTCGAAAACTTTTTTCACATTTGAATATCCCTCCAATAACAGTAATCGCCGGTTGCGCGCAAACGGGGGTTTTTGCTTGGAAGTTTCCGTCTTTCTAGTTTTAGTTTTTTGATTGTCTTTTATAACGCATATTCAATAAAAATATTTCAAGAAAATTGCAAAGTTCCGAGATTAACTAGAAGTAAACACAAAGTAAAAGGCTAAATTTGTGAGAGATAAAAAATTTTCTCCTAAGTTTTTGTGCCGTCAGGGACCTTTTTTGACTTTATCTCATATTAAAGAGCTTATAAAATTTATTATAACAGTTTAGGGTTTAAATGCGTCGTTTTGGAGAAATATTTTTCTGAAATGCATTTTAACGAACTACGTGCACGGCGTTTACGCGTCCGTCCAATCCATCGGTTTATCGATTTTTTTGGTCATCGCTTTCGAATTTTCAATGTTCTCGCTTGAAAAGGCGCAGAAAATGCTAATTGTCTGACATGATAGCGCCGCGATTTTCACACCCGTACGAGATCGGCGAGCGCGACAAAGGAGAAAAGAGTGATTCCATAGATTCCTAGAGACTTTGTGTGATTGCAAATGTGATTTTCCAGATGACCTACCGGGAGGCTGCGGTGTTCGAGCGGTGCAGCCGATTTAGCCGTGATGGCTGCAAGAACAGGTCCATTCCACTCGAGTGCAAAGTGGCCAGGATTCACTTTGGAAAGTACATCCGTCCAAACGATGTAAGATCAAGAATTTGTAATATTCGAGCTGAAACTCCTCAAGGTTGTTGAGGACATAAAGAACCCAGAAAATCACTTGATTTTGTTAGTTTAAAAGGCTCAGTGACAAAGGATTTTTTCATAGTCTTCGATTTTGCCCAAAAGTTGTCAAACGTCATATGGGATAAATATGACATTCTGAAAGTTTTGGGTTGATATCGATTTTTGGTCCCTGGTTACGGTAGGCGACCATGGGTTACGGTAACTTTCTTCAAAATCTACCAAAATTCAAAAATAAAAAATAGATCGATAGCTCTTTGTAAATTTAAAAACTTTGTAGTTGACAACACAATAGGTTTTACCTGAAAATTTGTACTAGAACCAAAAAACCTCGCAAAAAGTGAAAAAATAGAGTTTTTTGGATTTCCTGAAAGTTTTTTTTATCAAAATTGCGGGGATTTTCACCATGATAGAAAAATTCTCCGTCTTTTCCGCGTTTAGTTAAAAAAAAGTTTTTAAATTTTGAACTACAATTTTTTAATTTATTGAGTCTGATATTGGGGACTTTGAGTTCACATGGTTGAAAAAAGTGAATTTTTCGGGAATTTTGACCATTTAATCAAGGAAAAGAACGGTTTAGATAAAACTGCAAAAAAACATTTTGTCGAATATAAAATTAGCTATCGATTGTATAAAAACACCTCCCACCCATTTCAGAGTGACATCTCAGTTACCGTAAGCTCCGAGTACAACAGATTCGACACTTTCCCCTTCCCCTTTGTAAAGGCCAGGAACCTTCGGCTAAAAACTGATGAACTCAGGCTTACTGTAAGCAACTAGTCAGAAAATGGATAAATAGATTGTTCAGGAAGTCTTTGATAATGAGAGACTGCAGAGGGTCATCAATATTGTTAAGGAGAATGGATTCAAGGCGAGGTTGATTTGCTTCGACTTCTCGGAGAGCGTGCCTACTTTCGAAGTGAGGCTGTTTGATGAACTTCTCAAGGTGAGATTCTTGAGTAAGATGAAAGTGAAGAAGGTTTAAGGTTTGCGAGGCTGAAAGATTGAGCTGTAGACATGGAATATCGGATGTCTATCTGAGGAATGATATTGTTCATGAGGTAGGCCTTCTGGTTGTTTGCGGGATTTCCAGTTCCTCTGCGTCTCTGTAACTTTCTGGCTCTATTTGACATCTTTGTATCTCTAAATCTGCCTCTGTCCCTCTGCTTTTCTGCCTCTAGGCCACTCTGTATCTCTGTATCTCTGTGTTTTTCTCTCTCTCTCTCTCTCTTACCCTTTCCTCGGCGTCGTTAGGTTTTTTGTCTCTATGTCTGTGTCTCTTTCAGTCTGTTTCTCTACTTCTCTACGTCTTGGCTGTTTTTCATCTGCGTCTCTGCTTCTGCGAGTCTCATTTTTCTGCCCTCCGCGTATCTCAATCTCTGCTTGTCTGGTTTTGCAGCTACCTCTGCGTCTCTTACTTCCCTCTATGCCTCTCTGTCCCTCTTTCTGCCTCTACCTCAACATCTTTGTCTCTATACCCTCCGCTACTCTGCGTGTCTACCACTCTGCGCCTAAGAATCTCTGCATCTGCCTCAATGTCATTCAACTTTGTTTCTCTGCGTCTCTACCCCTCTATATCTACAATTCAATCCTGAGTTCGGTTCTGTCTGTTTCTATGTGTCTCTATCTCTCTCTCTCGCTCTCTCTCTCTCTCTGTCTTTACCTGTCTCTCTGTCTCTCTGCTCATCTGCCACTCTGACTCTACTCCTTTCTGTCTCTCAGTCTATCGGCTACCCTTTTCTCTGCGTCTTTGCGTCGTGGCGTGTGAATCTGCTTCTCTTCTGGTGACTCTGCGTCTTCTCTTCTCTATCATTCTGCCCTCTGCGTCCCTGCATCTGGGCATCTCTGCATGCCTGCTTCTGCCGCTGCTTCTGCGTCTCTGCCCTTCTGCCTCTTTACCTCCCTATCCTTGTCTCTCTATCTCACATCTGTCTCTCTGTCTCTACGTCTCTGCGAATCTGTTTCTCTACTTCTCTACGTATTTGCATCTGTGCCTTTCTGTTTCTAAAATGTTCCCTAAAATGGTAAGGACTTCGTAAAATTTCATTAAATAGATATTGTTTTCACGATTCTGCAACATACCTCTTTTACGTGATTTGGATTGCAAAAGGGGCGCGTTTACACGGCCGTTTTACGCAGTTACCGCACGTAAACACTTCTAGAATGGGCGAGAGAGTGGGTGAAATGGGGAGACGCAGAGTTGGCGGCAATTCAAATGGTAATTTCCCCAAAATTCAAGCGCTCCAATCTGTTCATTTTGATCCAAAATGGGCAAAAGAGGTTTTTTCGGAATCCTGGGAATGAGAGTCTATTCTCTACTTCTACCAATCTATTCTCTTATCTACGTCTTGTCCTCTCTCTCTTTCTCTCTATCACTCTCTGTCACTCTCTCTCCCTCTCTCTTTCTCTCTCTCTCTCTCTCTCTCTGTCTTTCTCTCTCTCTCTCTCTCTCTCTCTCTCTCTCTCTCTCTCAACAATCACTACTTTTCAGCTGAAGTCCATCTGCCTTGAATTCGGTCCAAGTGAAAACTCCTTCCTTAACTTTGAAGCCACCCGAATCCAAATCAACCGCACAGAAATCGACCCCTACGCCCTGAACACCTACTTCTTGGTATTTCCACTCCTAACCTCCCTAATTAGCGCTTACTTTCAGCAATGGAACTACGGCCATCGCACGATCGATCGTCTGAAGATGTACTGTGACTTCGACATAGCCGCCGAGAAAGCTACCGTATTCACCGGTCTCATAACCGACGAATTCGACGCGGACCACCCAGACTTGGACACCTTTCCCCTCGTTCAAGAAGAATGCCTTGAACCCTTGAAGTCTAATGGAATGATAGGATTGTTCAAAGTCAACGGGGGTCGTTCAGGAACAGATTATGTGTACGTAATCACGTACAACAAGCTGGTTGATGCATTTACACACGACATGGATTGCTCTGAAGCCATTTTTTCTCACCTGAGACAGGCGGGGACCGTTTGTGAATTCTGTGGTGGTTTTGGAGGTAATTGCATTCGTCTTTTTTCGTGCTTTTGATGAAATGAAGGATGAAGTGCAATGGGGAATCTTTCCACCAATCGATTGCTAGCCAAGTTTTATTTGTAAGACCCCCCCCCTTGTAAGGCTAGATAAAAGAAGCGATTGATTCACGGTTTCTGTACGAGATATTTGAAATAAACGGTGAAAATCGATGTTTTGTAAACTCGCCTCTTCTCTGAAGCCTTTCTCTCTTTCTCTCTTACTCTCTCATAACAAAAATCGGTTTACAAAATATGTGTACATCTGGAGAAGAGCAAGAAAGAGAGAGAGAGAGAGAGAGAGAGAGAGAGAAGGGAGGGAGAGAGAGGGATAGAGAGAGAGAGAGATGGAACGGGAGAAAACGAGAGAAGAAAACGTTAGAATATTTGACTTAAAGGGGAAGGACATCGTAAAATTGATTTTTCAAAGTATCTTTATTATAGTTTCATTGAGTAGACATAGTTTCCACGATTCCGAAACATACCCCTTTTATATGATTTCGACTGCAAAAGGGGCGCGTTTACACGGCCATTATACGCGTTTGCCGCACGGAAACACGGCCAGAGTGTGGGAAATGAGGAGACGCAGAGTTGGCGGCAATTCGAATGACAATTTCTCGAAAATTCAAGCGCTCCTAATTCGGTTAATTTTGATCCAAAATGGGTAAAAGAGGTATTTTTCGGAATCCTGGAAATGAGATCGAGATTTTTATCACAAAAACAAAACAAAAAATTTTACGCGGTTCTTCCCCTTTAAATCAGGAAGACATGAAAAAAGGTTGCCCTTTCCTCTCGACAGAACACGTGGGGTGGGGCAGAGGCCGTTGGACGACTGGAAAACAGCGGGGAACCGAGAGAGAGAGAGAGAGAGAGAGAGAGAGAGAGAGAGAGCCGCCAGACAGTGTGGCCAGTCGCAGCCAACGACTGTCTCGTCTCGTGATGAGAGATTTGCACTTTTCCCCTTGGCAGAAAATGAAAAAGGAAAATGAGGGGCCTTGAGAAGAGTGGAGACTATGTGTTTCCCTTTTCTCTCTCTCTCTCTTTCTAGCGCTAATATGTGTATAACGCCGGTTGTTTACAATACATCTGTCTGTGTATCCCCGCTGTGCCCCAAGACTGTCCGCTGGCAGCCGGCCAAGATTTCGCCATACGGGCGCCCCATCCGCCTGTCCCCTCGATCCGCCGATCAATACTTGCCCTTAATCGCCATTTGCTCTCCGTTTTGCTTAGAATTTCCCAAAATTTTAAGTCTCTCATAATCCGGTTCGTTACTAACAATCATTTTAAAACGTTTCTAAGACAATCAATTACAAAGGAAACTTTGCAATCGATTTTCTATGGAAAATATTTCAACGTGATAGTCGTCTGCGCCTTCTACGCGCCACAGACCACGCCGTCATTAAGGATAAATGCCACATCCCCTACGTCTTTTTCACACTCAGCCATTCTTTCAAACAATACTTTAGCTTTCTTTCCCTTCTCTTTCCTGTTTTGTTAGATATCCCTCTATGGCTCTCTTTTCTCTATCTCCTCTCTCTCTCTCTCTCTCTCTCTCTCTCTCTCTCTCTCTTTCTCTTTCTCTTGGTTTTCTCTGTGTCACGCTTTCTCGTACATTCTCTGTTTTCCTTTTCAGTATCTTTTACTTCACTAGTTTTTACTCTAACCCTGTTTTAGGCATACATCTTCAAACTCTTACCTTTGATCTACTACAGCTGACCAGGGATTTTTATGATGAATCAAAACATCAGCAGAAGAAGGCACCTTAACGAGGACACTGAGAGTCGGTTTTTCTCAAAACAAAGGACAAGGTTCAATCTTTGAATTTTACTGTTTATTAACGTTTGTACTTCATTAATGTTTAAAAAATAGAGTTATTTTAAATTGAACAGTTTCAGAATGAGGATTGTCTTTTGGCTGTACATTCTTGAAAGTTTCGGTGCATCTGCTCGTGAATTTGTCAAGGATGTCTTTGGGGACAAAAATGTGGCTGGCTATGCGAGGTAATTAACACCATTTTACAATTTTAATACTTGGAATTCTAAAGTTCAATCTCAC